>CM050843.1:5431804-5695081 GCA_027580175.1 Siniperca scherzeri | reverse complement strand
AGTTTTAGCTGGTCTACATGAAAAACTTTTATTTTAACCACCATATGACCATGCTATTTCTTAAAATAAACTATTATAATCAAATTTCTCCGTTGGAAACATTTAAGATTAGATGATTTAGAATGAGAACATGGTTTGTCTTATGCGTTTCTGTGAGAATTCACTGACAGCTGATGTTCAGTTTTAGTTTGTTGCATGACAAGTGTATTTTCACCACCACAAGAGTTGAAGATGTAATTTCTTAAAACAATTACAAACACATTTCTCCATTGGAAACACTTAAGATTAGATGATTTAGAATGAGAACATGGTTTGTCTTATGCGTTTCTGTGAGTATTCACTGACAGCTTATATTCATTTGGACTTACTGTTAATGAGAGAAATGTATCTTCACAGCTGTGATGAGCTGACTTCCTCTCTAAATGTTCTGTGGTTAACAATTTCTTCATGACAATGTTCAAAATCTGATCAATATGAATGACGACAACGTGGTTTTATTTGAGTTCCTGGAGAATTTGTTTCCAAACAGCAGATGTTCATTTTAGCTGGTCTACATGAAAAACTTTATCTCCTGACAGCATATGTTCATTTTAGCTGGTCTACATGAAAAACGTTTATTTTAACCACCATATGACCATGCTATTTCTTAAAAGAAACTATTATAATCAAATTTCTCCGTTGGAAACATTTAAGATTAGATGAATATGAATGACGACAACGTGGTTTTATTTGAGTTCCTGGAGAATTTGTTTCCAAACAGCATATGTTCATTTTTAGCTGGTCTACATGAAAAGCTTTTATTTTAACCACCATATGACCATGTCATTTCTTAAAACAATTACAAACACATTTCTCCATTGGAAACTTTAAAATCTAGTTATCCACATCTTCGATTTGAGTTTCTGTGAGTATTCACTCGACAGCTGATGTTCAGTTTTAGTTTGTTGCATGACAAGTGTATTTTCACCACCACAAGAGTTGAAGATGTCATTTCTTAAAAGAAACTATTATAATCAAACTTCTCCATTGGAAACATTTAAGATTAGATGAATTGGATTGACAAAATGGTTTGATTTGCGTTTTCTGTGAGAATTCACTCGACAGCTTATATTCATTTGGACTTACTGTTAATGAGAGAAATGTATTGCTTCAGCGCTGGCAAGCTTACACTTTCACTCTATAGATGCTTTTGGAGGAATGTATCTTCACAGCTGTGATGAGCTGACTTCCTCTCTAAATGTTCTGTGGTTAACAATTTCTTCATGACAATGTTCAAAATCTGATGAATATGAATGACGACAACGTGGTTTTATTTGAGTTCCTGGAGAATTTGTTTCCAAACAGCAGATGTTCATTTTTAGCTGGTCTACATGAAAAACGTCTATTTTAACCAGCATTTGACCATGTCATTTCTTAAAACAATTACAAACACATTTCTCCATTGGAAACTTTAAAATCTAGTTACCCACATCTTCGATTTGAGTTTCTGTGAGTATTCACTCGACAGCTGATGTTCAGTTTTAGTTTGTTACATGAAAAGCATGAAAAGTGTATTTTCACCACCACAAGAGTTGAAGATGTAATTTCTTAAAATAAACTATTATAATCAAATTTCTCCATTGGAAACACTTAAGATTAGATGAATAAGAATGAGAACATGGTTTGTCTTATGCGTTTCTGTGAGAATTCAATCGACAGCTTATATTCATTTGGAGTTACTTTTGATGAGAGAAATGTATCTTCACAGCTGTTATAAGCTGACGTCCTATCTAAATGCACTGTGGTTAACAAGTTTTTCATCACAATATTCAAAATCTGATGAATATGAATGACGACAACGTGGTTTTATTTGAGTTCCTGGAGAATTTGTTTCAAACAGCAGATGTTCTGTTTTGGCTCCTGCTGATGACAAACGTTTTAAACCACCACAAGTTTAAGCTCTCATTTCTTATAAGAAGGTATTACAAACGAAATACTGGAATTGAAACGTTAAACTCTAGATGAATATGAAAACGACATGTTTTGACTAGTTTCTTTGAAAACTTTATCTCCTGACAGCATATGTTAATTTTTAGCTGGTCTACATGAAAAACTTTTATTTTAACCACCATATGACCATGTCATTTCTTAAAACAATTACAAACACATTTCTCCATTGGAAACTTTAAAATCTAGTTATCCACATCTTCGATTTGAGTTTCTGTGAGTATTCACTCGACAGCTGATGTTCAGTTTTAGTTTGTTGCATGACAAGTGTATTTTCACCACCACAAGAGTTGAAGATGTCATTTCTTAAAAGAAACTATTATAATCAAACTTCTCCATTGGAAACATTTAAGATTAGATGAATTGGATTGACAAAATGGTTTGATTTGCGTTTTCTGTGAGAATTCACTCGACAGCTTATATTCATTTGGACTTACTGTTAATGAGAGAAATGTATTGCTTCAGCGCTGGCAAGCTTACACTTTCACTCTATAGATGCTTTTGGAGGAATGTATCTTCACAGCTGTGATGAGCTGACTTCCTCTCTAAATGTTCTGTGGTTAACAATTTCTTCATCACAATGTTCAAAATCTGATGAATATGAATGACGACAACGTGGTTTTATTTGAGTTCCTGGAGAATTTGTTTCCAAACAGCAGATGTTCAGTTTTGGCTCCTGTTGATGATGACAAACGTTTTCATCCACCACAAGTTTAAGCTCTCAATTCTTATAAGAATGTATTACAAAGGAAACACTGGAACTGAAACGTTAAACTCTAGATGAATATGAAAACGACATGTTTTGACTAGTTTCTTTTAACACTGTATCTCCTGACAGCATATTTAAATTTTTAGCTGGTCTACATGAAAAACGTCTATTTTAACCAACATATGACCATGCTATTTCTTAAAACAATTACAAACACATTTCTCCATTGGAAACTTTAAAATCTAGTTGACGACATCTTCGATTTGAGTTTCTGTGAGTATTCACTCGACAGCTGATGTTCAGTTTTAGTTTGTTACATGAAAATCATGAAAAATGTATTTTCACCACCACAAGTGTTGAAAATGTAATTTCCTAAAAGAAACTGTTATAATCAAATTTCTCCGTTGGAAACATTTAAGATTAGATGATTTAGAATGAGAACATGGTTTGATTTGAGTTTCTGTGAGAATTCACTCGACAGCTGATGTTCAGTTTTAGTTTGTTGCATGACAAGTGTATTTTCACCACCACAAGAGTTGAAAATGTAATTTCCTAAAAGAAACTGTTATAATCAAATTTCTCCGTTGGAAACATTTAAGATTAGATGATTTAGAATGAGAACATGGTTTGATTTGAGTTTCTGTGAGAATTCACTCGACAGCTTATATTCATTTGGACTTACTGTTAATGAGAGAAATGTATTGCTTCAGCGCTGGCAAGCGTACACTTTCACTCTATAGATGCTTTTGGAGGAATGTATCTTCACAGCTGTGATGAGCTGACTTCCTCTCTAAATGTTCTGTGATTAACAATTTCTTCATCACAATATTCAAAATCTGATGAATATGAATGACGACAACATGGTTTTATTTGAGTTCCTGGAGAATTTGTTTCCAAACAGCAGATGTTCAGTTTTGGCTCCTGTTGATGATGACAAACGTTTTCATCCACCACATTTCTTAAAAGAATTTATTACAAACGAAATACTGGAATTGAAACGTTAAACTCTAGATGAATATGAAAACGACATGTTTTGACTAGTTTCTTTTAACACTGTATCTCCTGACAGTATATGTTCATTTTTAGCTGGTCTACATGAAAAACGTCTATTTTAACCACCATATGACCATGTCATTTCTTAAAACAATTACAAACACATTTCTCCATTGGAAACTTTAAGATCTAGTTGACAACATCCGACGTAAAACACTTGCCAAATTCAAAATGCGAATCGTGAAAATTACTTCCATACCGGAGCATGTTAATGACGACCGCCACCGGTGCAGTTGACCTGCAGGTTACCGGTGGAAATTGGACTACTGTTGGTCGAAGACGAAGACGGAGAGAAGGAAGGTGTGTTCGTAGGCAGAGAGAGAAGAGGAAAGCTAAGAATGTAGGACTGACAGTAGGGACTTTGAATTTTGGGACTATGACAGGGAAGGCTAGAGAGTTGATTGACATGATGCAGAGAAGGAAGGTGGACATACTGTATGTCCAGGAGACCAGGTGGAAAGGTAACAAGGCTAGAAGCTTAGGAGCAGGGTTCAAGTTGTTCTACCATGGGTCAGATAGGAAGAGAAACGGAGTAGGAGTTATCCTGAAAGAGGAGTTTGTGAGGAATGTTCTAGAGGTGAAAAGAGTATCATACAGGTTCATGAGTCTGAAGCTGGAAATTGAAGGGGTGATGTTCAATGTTGTGAGTGGTTATGCCCCACAAGTAGGAGAGGCATAACCCTCTTCTAACTGGTGAGTTAGAAGAGAAGGAAAAAATCTGGACTGAGTTAGATGACGTGATGCAGAGCATCCCCAGAGGTGAGAGAGTGGTGATTGGTGCAGATTTCAATGGGCATGTAGGTGAAGGGAACAGAGGTGATGAGAATGTGATGGGCAGGTTTGGTCTTCAGGACAGGACAGATGGTGGTAGACTTTGCAAAGAGGATGGAAATGGCTGTAGTGAACACTTTCTTCCAGAAGAGGCAGGAACATAGGGTGACATATAAGAGCGGAGGTAGAAGCACTCAGGTGGACTACATCTTGTGTAGACGTTGTAATCTGAAAGAGACCAGTGACTGTAAAGTAGTGGTAGGGGAGAGTGTAGCCAGACAACACAGGATGGTAGTGCGTAAAATGATTCTGGTGGTGAGGAAGATGAAGAGGACAAAGGCAGAGCAGAGGACAAAGTGGTGGAAGTTGAAAAAGGAGGAATGTCATGTAGTTTTCAGGGAGGAGCTGAGACAGACTCTGGTTGGTCAGGAAGTGCTCGCAGATGACTGGACCACTACAGCTAATGTGATCAGAGAGACAGGTAGGAGGGTACTCGGTGTGTCATCTGGAAAGAGGAAAGCGGACAAAGAGACTTGGTGGTGGAACGAGGAAGTGCAGGAGTGTATACAGAAAGAGGTTAGCTAAGAAGAAGTGGGACACTGAGAGGACTGAAGAGAGTAGACAGGAGTACAGGGAGATGCAGCGTAAGGTGAAGGTAGAGGTGGCAAAGGCCAAACAAAGAGCATATGAGGACTTGTATGCTAGGTTGGACACTAAAGAGGGAGAGGTGGATTTGTACAGGTTGGCCAGACAAATAGATAGAGATGGGAAGGATGTGCAGCAGGTTAGGGTGATTAAAGATAAGGATGGAAGTGTATTGACAGGTGCCAGTAGTGTGATTGGAAGATGGAAGGAGTACTTTGAAGAGTTGATGAATGAGGAAAATGAAAGGGAACGAAGAGTAGAAGAAGTGACTGGTGTGGAGCAGGAAGTAGCAAAGATTAGCAAGAGTGAAGTGAGGAGGACGCTGAAGAGGATGAAAAGTGGAAAGGCTCGGAGAGTGAGACGATGCCTGAGGAATGGAGGAGAAGTGTACTGGTGCAAATTTTTAAGAACAAGGGAGATGTGCAGAGGAGAGACTGTGAATATATTGGTAGAAGGATGCTGAGGTTGGAGCTGCCAGGCAGGAGGTCTAGAGGAAGACCAAAGAGGAGATTTATGGATGTAGTGAGAGAGGAAATGAAGTTAATTGGTGTGAGTGAAGAGCATGCAGAGGACAGGGTTAGATGGAGGCACATGATTCGCTGTGGCAACCCCTGAAAGGGAACAGCCGAAAGGAAAAGAAGACAAACGAAACACTGGAATTGAAACGTTAAACACTAGACGAATATGAAAACGACATGTTTTGACTTGTTTCTTTTATCACTTTATCTCCAGACAGATATGTCAATTTTTAGCTGGTCTACATGAACAACATCTATTTTAACCACCAAATGACATGTCATTTCTTAAACGATAGTATTACAACCACATTTCTCCATTGGAAACTTCAAAAATTCGATGACAACATTGTTGATTTTGGATTCTGTGAGAATTCACTCGACAGTTGATGTTGATTTAGTTTTTCTTCATGAAAAACATGAAAAGTGTTTTTTCACCACCATAAGAAATGAATATGTCATTTATTAAAATAAAGTATTATAATCAAATTCCTACATTGGAAACATTAAAAATGGGATGAATTAGAATGACAACATGGTTTGATTTGCGTTTCTGTGAGAATTCACTCGACAGCTTATATTCATTTGTAGTTTCTTTTGATGAGAGAAATGTATCTTCTCAGCTCTGACAAGTTGACACTTCCTCTCTACATTCTCTGAGGATAACAATTTCTTCTTCACAGTATTCAAAATCTGATGAATATGAATGACGACAATGTGGTTTCATTTGAGTTCCTGTATATTTTGTTCATATATTTTGATTGCTCCTATCGACCTTCTTCAACTAACTTCGACAATTACTTCATCTAAGCAATCCCTTAGTCTCCATTCCAACTAGGCTGCTTAAAAACGTTTTACCCTTAGTTTGTACTTCGTTACTGGATATGATCAATCTGTCTTTATTAACTGGCTATATCACCGTAGTATCGTCTGTAAACTTGATGATGGCGTTAGATCCTGCAGGTCCTGCGCATGGATCTAACACTATCATCAAGTTTACAGATGATTGGTTTCATCAGCAACAACGATGAGACTGCCTACAGGGAGGAGGTCCAGCACCTGGCCACATTGTGCACAGACAATAACTTGCTCCTTAACACCTCCAAGAAAAAGGAGCTCATCGTGGACTTCAGGAAGGATAGAGGAGGCACACATGACCCCATCCACAGTAACAGGATGGCATGTCTCCAGCTTCAAGTTCCTGGGAACCCATATTTCAGGGGAACCTCTCCTGGACCACCAACACCTCCTGCCTGGTCAAGAAGGCTCACCAGCGCCTCTTCTTCCTGAGGACACTGAAGAACTGTCCTCCTGGAGTGAACTGTCCTCAGCTATCCTGGTGAACTTCTATCGCTGCACAGTAGAGAGCAGCCTAACCAACTGTGTAACAGTCTGGTATGGGAACTGCTCTGCTGCAGAGTGCAAGGCACTGGAGTGGGTGGTAAAAACTGCCTAGCTCATCACAGGGACTTCACTTCCAGCCATTGAGGACATCCAGAGGAAACGCTGTCTGCGTTGAGCCCGCAGCATTCTTAAGGACTCCTCTCACCCCGCCCAGAGACTGGGCCGGAGAAGGACCAGCAGACTGAGAAACAGCTTTTTTCCAAGAGCTGTCTTCCTTACTGAACTCTGCCCCCCGCTGATTCCACTGTCCCCTCATATACCTTAACTTAAATGCTGCTAAATTGTTTTTGCTAAATGTACCACATGTTCATTTGTACTACCGGACTATTTATTTATACATATACTGCATCATTTGCACTCCTATACTACATAATTTGCACTCCAGTACTATGAACTGAATACTGCAATAACTCATCTACTACACTGTTAACTATTTCCATAAATTGGACTACTTTTTATTCATTGCACTACTGTTCTGCCCAGTCCAATTCATTATTGTACATATCCATCAGTATACTTCTGTTTATAGTTATGCCATCTGTATATAATGTACATAGTACCATTTGTAAAATATTTTCATAATACTGCTCTATCCTGCATTCATGCACACACATTATATCCTGCACTTGCTTATTGCACTTTTGGTTAGACCTAAACTGCATTTAGTTACCATGTACTTGTACATGTGTAATAACAATAAAGTTGAATCTAATCTAATCTAATATACCACAATACTTTAAAGTAGCTGTAATTAAACCACTTCTTAAAAAGCCCACTCTTGATCCACGGGTTTTAGCCAACTATTGACCTATATCTAACTTTCCCTTTCTCTCTAAGATCCTTGAGAAAGCAGTCGCCAATCAGTTCTGTGACTTTCTAAATAAAAATAGTTTATTTGAGGATTTTCAGTCAGGAATTAGAGTGCATCATAGCACAGCACTGGCGAAAATTACAAATGACCTTTTAAGTGCATCAGACAATGGACTTGTCTCTGCACTTGTCTTGTTAGATCTCAGTGCTGCGTTCGACACCACTGACCATCACATCCTATAACAGAAACTGGAACATGTAATTACAAGAACAGCACTAAGCTGGTTTACATCCTATCTATCAGATTCACAAGGTTCTGTGCTTGGACCGATTCTATTCACCTTATATATGCTTCCTCTCGGCAATATTATTAGGAAATACTCGATAAACTTTCATTGTTATGCGGATGATACCCAGTTATATCTATCGATCAAGCCAGATGAAACTAAACAATAAGCTAAACTTCAAGCATGCCTTGACCTAGATGACCTGCAATTTTCTGATTTTAAACTCTCACTAAACGTTATTGTACTTGGCCCCAAACACCTCCGAGACACATCATCTAAAGATATAGTTACTCTAGATGGCATTGCCTTGGCCTCCAGTACCACCGTAAGGAACCTCAGAGTTATCTCTGATCAGGATTTATCCTTTTACTCCCACATGGAACAAACTTCAAGGACTTCCTTCTTTCACCTACGTAACGTTGCAAAAATCAGGCACATCCTGTCTCAAAATTATGCCGAAAAACTAGTGCATGCATTTGTTACTTCTAGGTTGGACTATTGCAATCCCTTATTATCAGGCTGGCTGAACAAGTCCATTAAGACTCTCCAGGTGATCCAGAATGCTGCGGCATGTGTACTGACAAGAACTAGGAAAAGAGAGCATATTTCCCCAATATTAGCTTCTCTGCACTGGCTCCCTGTAAAATCCAGAATAGAATTTAAAATCCTTCTCCTCACCTACTAAGCTTTTAATGGTCAGGCTCCATCATATCTTAAATATCTCATAATACCATATTACCCAACTAGAACACTATGCTCCCAGGATGCAGGGTTACTTGTTGTTCCTAGAGTCTCCAAAAGTAGAATGGGAGCCAGAGCCTTCAGTTATCAAGCTCCTGTCCTGTGGAATCACATCCCAATTTGGGTTCGGGAGGCAGACACCATCTCCACATTTAAGATTAGGCTTAAGACTTTCCTCTTTGATAAAGCTGATAGGGCTGGCTTGGTGAGCCCTGAACCATCTCTTAGTTCAGAATCAGAATCATTGTGGTTTGAGAGAAATAATTTGAATCTCAATCTGTGCCTGTGCATTCATTTTCTCCACAGAAGAAACACCCCACTCGTCTAGAGAGGTACACTGTAGTAGTAGTAGTACAAGTAGTAGTAGTAAAGACTGTAGTAGTAGTAGTAGTAGGAGTAGTAGTACTACAAACTGTAGTAGAAGTAATAGTAAATACTGTAGAAGTAGTAGTAAAGACTTTAGTTTTTGTAGTAATAGGAAAGACTGTAGTAGTAGTAGTAGTAATAGTAGTAGTAATAGTAGTAATAATAGTAGTAGTAGTAGAGACTGAAGTTGTAGTAGTATTAGAAGTAGTAAAGAATGTAGTAGTAGTAGTACTAAAGACTGTTGTAGTACTATTATTAGTAGTAGTAGTAATAAATGTAGTATTAGTATTAAAAACTGTAGTAGCAGTACTAGTAGTAGTATTAAAGACTGTAGTAATAGTAGTAGCAATAGTAGTTGTAACGACGATTATTAATAGTAGCAGCAGTAGTAGTAATGATTGTAGTAGTAGAAGTAAAGACTGTTTTATTAGTAAAGACTAGTATTAGTAGTACCAGTTGTAGTAAAGACTATAGTGTTAGTAGTAAATGCTGTAGTAGTAAATACTGTAGTATTAGTAATAGCAGCAGTAGTAGTAATGATTATAATAGTAGTAATAAAGAAGGTAGAAAAGACTATAATAGTAGTAGTTGTAGTAGTAGTACTAGTAATAGTAGCAAAGACTCTAGTAGTAGTAGTAGTTGTAGTTGTAGTAAGATTGTTGTAGTACTAGTAGTAGTAGTAGAAGTAAAGACTGTAGTATTAGTGTGAAAGATAATAATAATAATAATAATAATAATAATAGCAAAGCCTGTAGTAGTAGAAGTATTGGTAGTAAAGACTGTAGTAATAGTAGTAGTAGAAGTAAAGAATGTATTAGTAGTAGTAGTAGTAGTAGCAGTAAAGACTGTAGTATTAGTAGTAAAAACTGTAGTAGTAGGAGTAATAGTACTAAAGACTGTAGCAGTCATAGTAGTAGTAGTAGTAGTAAAGATTGTTGTAGTACGAGTAGTAGTAGCAGTAGTAAAGAATGTAGTTTTTGTAGTAGTGGAAAATACTGTAGTAGTAGTAGTAGTAGAGACTGTAGTTGTAGTAGTTGTACTAAAGACTGTAGTACTATTATAAGAACTAGTACTAAAGACTGTAGTAGTAGTACTAAAGACTGTTGTAGTACTATTATTAGTAGTAGTAGAAAATATGTAGTATTAGTAGAAAAGACTGAAGTAGTAGTCGTAGTAGTAAAAACTGTAGTAGTAGTACTAGTAGTAGTATTAAAGACTGTAGTAATAGTAGTAGCAATAGTAGTTGTAAAGACTTATTAATAGTAGAAGCAGTAGTAGTAATGATTGTAGTAGTAGAATTAAAGACTGTATTATTAGTAAAGACTAGTATTAGTAGTAGCAGCTGTAGTAAAGACTTGTAGTATTAGTAGTAAATACTGTAGTATTAGTAATAGCAATAGTAGTAGTAATGATTGTAATAGTAGTAATAAAGAAGGTAGTAGTAAAGACTATAGTAGTAGTAGTCATAGTAGTAGTAGTTGTAGTAAGATTGTTGTATTACTAGTAGTAGTAAAGACTGTAGTAGTAGTAGTAAAGACTGTAGTATTAGTAGTAGCTGTTGAAGTAGTAAAGACTGTAGTAGTAGTAGTAGCAATAGTAGTTGTAAAGACTGTTATTAATAGTAGCAGCAGTAGTAGTAATGATTGTACTAGTAGTAAAGACTGTAGTATTAGTAGTAGCTGTTGAAGTAGTAAAGACTGTAGTAGTAGTAGTAGCAATAGTAGTTGTAAAGACTGTTATTAATAGTAGCAGCAGTAGTAGTAATGATTGTAGTAGTAGTAGTAAAGACTGTAGTATTAGTAGTAGCTGTTGAAGTAGTAAAGACTGTAGTAGTAGTAGTAGCAATAGTAGTTGTAAAGACTGTTATTAATAGTAGCAGCAGTAGTAGTAATGATTGTAGTAGTAGAAGTAAAGACTGTATTATTAGTAAAGACTAGTATTACAGTAGTAGTAGCAGCTGTAGTAAAGACTTGTAGTATTATTAGTAGTAAAGACTATAGTATTAGTAGTAAATACTGTAGTATTAGTAATAGCAATAGTAGAAGTAATGATTGTAATAGTAGTAATAAAGAAGGTAGTAGTAATAAAGAAGGTAGTAGTAAAGACTATAGTAGTAGTAGGACTACTAGTAGTAGTAAAGACTATTGTAGTAGTAGTAGTACTAAAGACTATAGTAGTAGTAGTAAAGACTGTAGTAGTAGTAGTAGTAGTAGTAGTAAAGACTGTAGTAGTAGCTGTTGAAGTAGTAGTAGCTGTTGAAGTAGTAAAGACTGTTGTAGTAGTAGTAGTAAAGACTATAGTATTAGTAGTAAATACTGTAGTATTAGTAATAGCAATAGTAGAAGTAATGATTGTAATAGTAGTAATAAAGAAGGTAGTAGTAAAGACTATAGTAGTAGTAGGACTACTAGTAGTAGTAAAGACTGTTGTAGTAGTAGTAGTACTAAAGACTATAGTAGTAGTAGTAGTCATAGTAGTAGTAGTTGTAGTAAGATTGTTGTAGTACTAGTAGTAGTAGTAGAAGTAAAGACTGTAGTATTAGTGTGAAAGACTGTAATAATAGCAAAGCCTGTAGTAGTAGTAGTAAAGACTGTAGTAGTAGTAGTAGTAAAGACTGTAGTAGTAGTAGTAGTAGTAGTAGTAAAGACTGTAGTAGTAGCTGTTGAAGTAGTAGTAGCTGTTGAAGTAGTAAAGACTGTTGTAGTAGTAGTAGTAAAGACTATAGTATTAGTAGTAAATACTGTAGTATTAGTAATAGCAATAGTAGAAGTAATGATTGTAATAGTAGTAATAAAGAAGGTAGTAGTAAAGACTATAGTAGTAGTAGGACTACTAGTAGTAGTAAAGACTGTTGTAGTAGTAGTAGTACTAAAGACTATAGTAGTAGTAGTAGTCATAGTAGTAGTAGTTGTAGTAAGATTGTTGTAGTACTAGTAGTAGTAGTAGTAGAAGTAAAGACTGTAGTATTAGTGTGAAAGACTGTAATAATAGCAAAGCCTGTAGTAGTAGTAGTAGTAGTAGTAGTAGTAAAGACTGTAGTAATAGTAGTAGTAGTAGTAAAGACTGTAGTAGTAGTAGTAGCTGTTGAAGTAGTAAAGACTGTAGTAGTAGTAGTAGTAGAAGTAGGAGTAGTAGGAGTAAAGACTGTAGTATTAGTAGTAAATACTGTAGTAGTAGGAGTAGTAATACTAAAGACTGTATTCCTAGTAGAAGTGGTAGTAAAGACTGTAGCAGTCATAGTAGTTGTACTAAAGATTGTTGTAGTATGAGTAGTAGTAGTAGTAGTAGTAAAGAATATATTTTTGTAGTAGTAGAGACTGTAGTTGCAGTAGTTGTACTAAAGACTGTAGTACTCTTATTAGTAGTAGTACTAAAGACTGTAGTAGTAGTAGTAGTAGTAGTAGTAGTACTAAAGACTGTAGTAGTAGTAGTAAAGAATGTAGAAGTCATAGTAGTAGTACTAAAAATTGTTGTAGTACTATTAGTAGAAGTAGTAAAGAATGTAGTATTAGTAGTAAAGACAGTAGTTATAGTAAAGACTGTAGTATTAGTAGTAGTAGTTGTAAAGACGAAGTAGTAGTCGTAGTAGAAAAGACTGTAGTAGTAGTAAAGACTGTTGTAGTAATAGTATTAGTAGTAGTAGTACAGACTGTAGTAGTAGTAGTAGTACTAAAGACTGTTGTAATAGCAGTAGTAGTACTAGTAGTAGTAAAGATTGTAGTTGTATTAGTAAAGATTGTAGTTGTATTAGTAAAGAATGTAGTAGTAGTAGTAAAGACTGTTGTAGTAGTAGTAGTAAAGACTGTAGTAGTAGTAGTAAAGACTGTAGTAGTAGTAAAGACTGTGGTAGTAGTAGTAAAGACTGTGGTAGTAGTAGTAGTAAAGACTGTGGTAGTAGTAGTAAAGACTGTAGTAGTAGTACTACTAAAGACTGTAGAAATAGTAGTAGTAGTAGAAGAAGAAAAGACAGTAGTAGTAGTAGTAGTAGTAGTAGTAGTAGAAAAGACAGTAGTAGTAGTAGTAGTAGTAGTAGTAGTAACAGTAAAGACTGGAATAGTATTAGGAAAGACTGTAGTAGTAGGAAAGACTGTAGTAGTAGTAGTAGCAATAGTAGTTGTACTAAAGACTGTTATTAATAGTAGCAGCAGTAGTAGTAATGATTGTAGTAGTGGTAGTAAAGACTGTAGTATTAGTAGTACTAAAGACTGTAGTGATAGTAGTAGTAGTAGTAGTAGTAGTAGTAAAGACTAAAGTAGTAGTCGTAGTTGTAAAGACACATCTAATATCTAGTGTAAAAGGTAGTAAATTGCGGAATCATAGTAGATATGGAGTTTGTTGAAGAGGAGACAGACAGACAGACAGAGAGTAAGTGACAGACAGACAGTGACATGGATCCCTCCACTATCAGTGCATTCACTGTCAGATAGCAATCCCCCCTTTCAGACCACAACCAAATAAATGTGTTCTTTAAACTCACAGGCCAAATGAGTGACACAAAAAGGGAACCCAGTAAGCTGTATAAATTAAACCCTACTTACAGATGGGCCCAAGACAGTGGAGACAAATTCATCATGGCCTTGAACCCACCTGATCTAATGAATGACATATCAGTATATAACCAAAATCAATATGTCCCTACCAGAAATGGTACAAAAAAGGCTATTGAAGATATCAATGATATTTCACAAGTACACCAAACAAAAAATAAAAAAGTAAGATATTTCCTTGTTTTATTGACTTCAAGAAAGCTTTGACTCTATTTGGCATAAAGAGCTCTATTACAATTACATATTACATAATACACATTACAATTGTTCTGTTTATGTATGTTTTAATTTTACACATGCATTGGCAATGTTAACATCTGTTTCCCCTGCCAATAAAGCCCAATTTGTCATGGTACAGCTGACACACCTGCTACCCATGTTGCTCACCTGTTCTCCATCCACAATCACACCTGACAGTATATCTACCCGGCTCTTCTCATCAGTCTTCGCCAGATTGTCTGTTTACCTCAGTGGTAATACTCCTCAGTTCTAGACTACCCTTCTGAGATATTTCCTGCCTGTTGTCAGAACGCCTGATTAACCGTTTGACTCCCTGTGCCCAGGTTCGCTCGTGTCACCTGCCTCCACATTGCCCACTGGCTTTCCAGGATGATCTCGCCACAGCTCTCACCTGCCTTGCCTCAGACCGCTGTTCCTGCCTCAGCCTGCCTGCTCTCCTCAGCCCCGTGTCGGTCCGCTGTCTGCCTCCAGGATACCAGCTTCCAGCATTACCTCCACACTCCTGGTTCCTCATTGTGTTTCCTCTAAATAAATGGAACCTACAACTGCACTTCTACTGTCCTAGTCATGCTTTTGGGTCCAGTATACCATAACACAATTGAATTGAATTAGGAAAAAAAAGCGACAGACAGACAGTGACATGAACCCCTCCACTATCAGCGCATTCACTGTCAGATAGCAATCCCCCCTTTCAAACAACAACCAAATAAATGTGTTCTTTAAACTCAAATGAGTCAAATGAGTGACACAAAAAGCGAACCCAGTAAGCTGTATAAATTAAACCCTACTTACAGATGGGCCCAAGACAGTGGAGACAAATTCATCATGGCATGACAGACAGACTAAGTGACTGACAGACAGAAAGGTAGGTCTAAACTGCCAAAAATAGTTCAACCTTTATCCACCAATCAGAACAGAGGAACAAACTCCTTTGATGTGTAATCAGCCAATCAACAACACCTGTGTGTAACTGTATCTGTGTAGCCTGAAAGTGCTCAGAGATAGAAAAGGCCCTGTAAAAGTTCTGTTCAAAAAAGACACAATGAAGCTTAAACTGTGCCCCCCAGTGGGGGCTTATATTTTGACCAAAACACCACCCCGATTTTCCTGTTAAGGTTACCATCTTGGGCTTTTATTTTGAAGATATGAAATGTGTGTGAGATAGAGGCAGAGTCCGTAAGACTCTCCAGTTGATCCAGAATGCTACGACATGTGTACTGATAAAAACAAGAACTTACTTTATTAGCTTCTCTGCACTGGCTCCCTGTAAAATCCAGAATAGAATTTCAAATTTAGCTTATAGAGTTTATAGTTAGGGCTGGCTTGGTTGAGTCCTGAACCACCTCTTAGTTATGTTGCTATAGGACTAGACTGCCGAGAATCTTCCCATGATGCACCGAGCTCCTACAATTGTTATTATTAGTCTTATTACTATTATTATCATTATTATTCCTATCACTACCATTCCTATTATTATTACTTTATTAATAATGTAATGGTAGTGGTAATATTAATATTATTTTAAAATTCTAGGTAAAATTTGCATTAGAAATTAGCTGAGCTGCACAATTTTGAGTGTAGACAGTTACCTGTGGCCACAGGCCTGATCAAATCCAGGTTGAAAGTAGATGGAAAAATGACAAAAATTTGTATTTAGCAATGTTTTTTGTAGGTTAATATCCAGAAGGATAACCAAATGACATTATGGGTCTGTTGGGATTCATTAAGATTCATTAATTTGGGTGATTGTTAACTGCATTCTCTTTTGTCCCACAATCCTGATAGCCATTGAACGCAGCATTGGCCAGTCTGAGGTCAATAATAGGTCAATAAAAAGGTCAGCGATGCTGTGTTCTGTCTCTTTTCTCCTGGAATCACTGCGGCGGGGGGCTGTGGCCGGCCTGCTCACCAGCAGATACCCACTTGAACGCTCTCCTCCTGGCTTCTCCGTGTAATCTGCTCGAAGGAGAAAAACGCAGCAGAACTGAAGTTTAGTGCCAACAGCTGTTAGACAAAGCCTGCCAGCTAACTTCCCATGCTAAGAGGAGCATGAAGTAAGTTAACGAAGCAAGTTAACTCTGTAAGGACAACCACAGACGGAGCGACCGGCTTCCCCCGATCTCTACAAGCAGACACTGCACAGCAAAAGACGCTTCCACAGCGGAACCACAATTCTTCCCAGCTTGGCTCATCTACAACAGACTGATTGCCAGTTAACAGCAGCACCAAAGCCACCTCTCTTTCCCTCCCGACGGATGGTAACGTAACAACTGGGAATCACAGTGTAACAGTGTACTTGGCTAAGCACGGGATTGCTTAGTTAACGATATACTGATGTATTTTCACTGAGGTTTTGTTGTGACGTGTTTACGTGTTAGGTTAATTTGGTAGCGACATCCTAAGTTGATGTTCGTTATGCACCACACAGTCTTTGTATGCTAACTCATTTTAAATTGGCACTAAATTATCCTAAAGAGATCATACACATACACCTCTATTTGGCCCTTTAAATACAACCACACACTGCTGAGAGAAACTTTAAAGCTCCTGCTCCACATGTTACTTTATTTCTAACCACATGGGTTCCTGCACGCGAGACACACAGAGGCAGCACAAACACACACATTCCTTTTGGCGCTCACCCAGACCTGCGCGGGCACACACGCACACACACACACACACACACATCTTTTGTTCTGTAGTTTAGAGTTAGACTTATTGTGTGTTTCTTTATAAATAAATGCTTGTGTATAATTATGCTGGTTTCTTTAATGTTTCACAAGGGTGAGTAATTTGCCAACCTCTGCTATGTTGAATTCAATATCCTTCAACCTACTAGCTATCAGTGGTAATTTGGTTTATAGTTATTAATTTAATTATTAATCTGAGTTCCAAAGTGATAGTTTAGTGTATTTTATTAGACTGAATCAATTAATTGGCTGTCATTTCTCTTCTTTAAGAAGAGTGGTCTGTGGTGGTGGTGGTGACTTTATTCATTAAAGTTATTTATAATTATTGATAATTCTGATATCCATAATTAATTGATTGCATCTACACAAGTGGGTGCCCCCCCAATTTACATTGTAAATCACGACAGGGTCAGGTAAATAATACTTTGTTTATTTCAACAATACCACTCAAATTACTCATAAAAAACATTTGTATTTAAGAAACTTTTTTTTTTGTCATCATGGTTATCCACAGCCAATAGTTGGTTTGCTTCACTGATACTATTTAGCCAATACAGATCGCAGAATCATGGGGGAGGGCTTAATTTGTTCCAAAGAGTCTAAAGATCACACAGAGAGAGAGTAAGCTTTCACATGTAGTAATCTGTCGTCAAGCATTATAAACGTGAAACCGGACACAAACTGTCTACTTTGGAGACTTGTAAAGTCCACAAAGGGCATTTTAATTATTTCCAGAGTTAGCACGTTTGTGTGACTATGTGCAGTGGCTAGTTTTGTTTGTTGGACCCTTGCCTTGATCTGGATACCAAGATTACCATACTGCCTGTTGTGTTTGGCAACCAGGCGATGTTGAAGGTAGGGAGCTCCCATCTTGTGTCGGTTTGTTTTCTGTGCACTCTCTGCACCCATAAAATTTGGTAAATGCCCACCCCCAGTTCAAAGGTATCATTCCATGGTTAGATCAGGTTCGAGAGGCAGAAACAGACACATTTGTAGTACTAAAGACTGTAGTAGTAATAAAGGTAGTAGAAAAATTAGTATTAGATGAAGTAGTAGTAGTGACATCATCCTTTTGATAATAGCATTTGAGCTTCCCACTCTGTGTGACAGAGGAAAATGGCCACCATGAATATGGTGAATTAAGCCAATCAGTTAGCTTTGTCCATTTCTGCCAGGCAACTGTTGAGCCACTTGTTGCTGTGGTGATTAAGGCCTGAAAGTGCTCAGTTGTGGAGACAGACTGAAGAAATCCTGTCAAAGTACTTGATCAAGACACCACCGAAGTGCTTTGAGTAGTCATATAGCGCCTTTCTAGTCGTTCTAAGTACAGTCCATTACCATTTTACACCCTCAAACTATAGGTCATATTGTTGAAATGACCACACCAACAGCATCCTTAGGCTTTGCTGAAGGTGTAGATATGTAATTTGTGTGGACAGTTAAAAAAAGAGCATTACAGCGATTATTAAAAAACAAACAAAAAAAATAATAAACTGGTACTTTCTGCTTTCATCCAGAAATTTCAACTCAGTTAACATGGAAGCCTAGTACTGCAATTTGTTGGCACTCGTCACTTGGGAACTCACCAAGCCAAATGTATAAGTATTTGATTCCATAGTTACATGTGTAGAAGCAGCACAAATCTTCCTACTTTTTTGTGTAAAATGTATGATGAGTGAAAATTGTGGGAATGAGCAAGTTGAAGATGATTTTTTTTTTTTTAAACAAATCCTCTGCACTCTAGCGATGTCACCCACTCAAACTCTGAACATTCCATCCGATATATACTCATAAACTCAGAAAAGGACTGAAAAAAAGCATAACAAATTGCAATATTGAAGTTTAACAGTTGAAAGTCTTGTAACCTGTTTAAATGATATCTGTAGCTGAAAGTATGCAGAACTAGTAACATTTCACAGTTGAGTAAGTTTGAAGCGGCGTTTGAAGATTGCTCCATTAGCTCCCTGTCGTGTGGTTGTCACGCAAGGGAGCAGGGAACACAAGGAATAGGACCCAAATGCAGGCAATGGAGGCAGGCTGGTAAAGTGCAATGATTTATTAAAGAATAAAGGCTTACACGGGTTTCAGGCAGGCAGTGGTCAAAACCAGGGAATCAGTCCAACTAGGCAAACAAATATGACAGGGAGCAGGTTCAAAAGTCCATAATCCAGGCAAGGTCCAAGGGAACAAAGAATCAACTCAACAGAACTCACAGATAAGAAATGCCAGGATGTTTGACACGGGGACACAAGTACAACCGAAAATGCACATGACAAGGACAACGACCCAACAATAAACAAAGGAAAAAAACCCGGACTAAATACATTTTAGGTAGGGGAGACAACGCGATACAGGTGCAATCAATCAAGGCGGGGTCAACAATCTAAACTGGAGGGAAGCAAACAAAGACAGGAAGTAAAACCACAAGACACACGAGTAGAGGAGAACACTACAAAGTAAAACAGGAAACAGGACAAAAACCCCAAAACTATGACATTTACATTGTAAAAAATGGTGAAAAAAGCTTAATATTTTAAATAGTAGAAAAGGTAGAAAAAAGAAAAATACAAGCATAAATGTCTTTATAAAGACATTTCTAAAAAATAATTTTTAAGTCTTATACTAAATAATCAATTCAAACAAATTTTATTTATATAGCGCCAATTCATAACAGAAGTTATCTCATTGCACTTTTCCTATAGAGCAGGTCTAGACCATACTCTTTATGATATTAATTACAGAGACCCAACAAATCCCACCATGAGCAAGCATTTGGCGACAGTGGCAAGGAAAAACTTCCTTTTAGAGGCAGAAACCTTGAACAGAACCAGACTCAATGGTGGGCGACAATCCACCGCTGCTGTGTTAGGTTTTGAGAGAGAGAGGTTTTGGGGAGGGGTGGGGTAGAGGAGGCACAATGCAAATACCACCTAAATTTTTTTTTTTAAATAGTAGAATAGTAATTGTAGCGTTGTAGTGTATATTAATAAATCAGTAATAATAGGAATGATAGCTATAGGAAAAATATTGTTAGTATTAGTAACAGAGCCAATAACAACAACTGTAGTAGCAGTTGTCGAGCAGGAACACGGGGGCAGCAGGTGGCCCACAACCACAGATCCAGTCTCTGCAGCTCCGGAGGCAGAAATACCTGCTGAAAGCGACAGCAGAGAGGAGAGAAACGAGAAAGCACAAAACTACGGGAGAGAGAAGATGTTGAGTTAGTAACATGCAGTAATGGGATAAAAATGCATACAGATGGAGAGGGAGAGAAGGAGAGAGGAAAGAGGTGCATCATAGGAAGTCTCCTGGCAGTCTAGGCCTATAGCAGCATAACTAAGAGATGGTTCAGGACTCACCCAAGCCAGCCCTAACTATAAGCTTTATCAAAGAGGAAAGTCTTAAGCCTACTCTTAAATGTGGAGATGGTGTCTCCCCCCCGAACCCAAACTGGGATCTGACTCCACAGGAGAGGAGCTTGATAACTGAAGGCTCCCATTCTACTTTTAGAGACTCTAGGAACCACAAGTAACCCTGCATTCTGGGAGCGCAGTGTTCTAGTCGTATAATATGGCATTATGAGATCTTTAAGATACAATGGTGCCTGACCATTAAGAGCTTTGTCGGTGAGGAGAAGGATTTTAAATTCTATTCTGGATTTTACAGGGAGCCAGTGCAGAAAAGCTAATATTGGAGAAATATGATCTCTTTTCCTAGTTCTTGTCAATACACGTGCCACAGCATTCTGGATCAACTGGAGAGTATTAAGGGACTTATTCGGGCAGCCTGATAATAAGGATTTGCAGTAGTCCAGCCAAGAAGTAACAAATGCATGCACTAATTTTTCAGCATCATTTTGAGACAGGATGTGCCTGATTTTTGCAATGTTGTGTAGGTGAAAAAAGGCAGTCCTTGAAGTTTGTTTCATGTGGGAGTTAAAGGATAAATCCTGATCAAAGATAAATAGTACTTTGGGATAACTTGCTAGTTCAAAACTTTCAACTTTGTGCAGTGGAAAAACACAACCTGTAAGGGATACAGACAAATACTTCAGGATATATGCATGATTTTTTTTTATCTTTTTCAAACTCACTCACACCAGCAGCTTGTTTTTCAGGAATTGTCGCTTTGACAACATCCTCTGTTCTTCCAGATCGAGGAAAGTGTTCTGCAGGACTTCATATGTGCATTTGAGGTCTGATGAGTAGCACATCAGTCCAAATAAATCAAGAGTCCAAAGAAAGCGAGCACAATGGTCCCCATTCCACTGAAGACTTCCATTTTCCACCAGTGTCCTCTGGGTCAGGCTCGGGCTCTGCACCATCCCTCCAGATGACACACACCAAATCACACATGGCTCCATGGAACTGCTGGCCTCAGTGTCTGTGTTCTGTTTGGTAAAATACATCAGAGGGCCCATGAACAAAGAATACAATGCAAGTTTAAAAGATACAGTGCAGCAAGAGACTGGACAGTTAAAACAGAAGTTCGCACATTATTTAACACGTTCTGGAAAATTCCACATTCACAAATGGCCTGTAAGACATGTAAAGAAGTAATATAGATGCACTTAAATGAAATGGTAAAAGGTGAAATCAAAGTGTTTGGACATCCCAATAAGTACTGTTATATTCACTGAGGGACTAGCAAAGGAAGAAGAGACAAAATACTATGAAGAGCTACAGGCTTCAGCTGCTGAGTGACGGTGCATCGGTCAACCACATCAAGAGCTCTGCAGAAAACTCACCTATGAGAGTGTGGCTACACAGGTACCATCACGGCCAATGTTTCGGGACTTTCGGTGTAGCCAGCAGATATCTGTTGTGATGTGTCGAGCAGGAAAGCAACTGTTCAATGGAATAGGACCCAAATGCAGACTAGCAGGTAGAGCTGGTGCAGATCAATAATTTTATTAACAAAAAAAGGCTTACACTGAATTGGGAATTGCGAAAGCAACTCTCAGCAGGTAAGCAGTCCAAAAACAGAAACACAAGTCCAACGGTGAGCAGGCAAAATCCAAAATCCACAGACAGGCTGTAACTCGAAGACTCCAGAACTCACAGATACAAGAAGCCAGGGTGCTTGACAGAGATACAATGACGAACTGACAACTGAACAAAGGAAGGACACAGACTTAAATAGACTTAGGTTAGGGAGACAACAAGACACAGGTGAACCTGAGTTGCATGCAACTGTTGGGTCTCCACAGATGAATTCATTCATTTGGGTAATTAACTGAACTTTGGTTAGGACACTGTAATCTCTTTTGTCCCACAAGCCTAACAGCCATTGGACGCAGCATTGCGCCCAACAACTGGGCATAGCATAGAGTCTGACCTGTGACCCGGATGTCACCAGGTCAATTAAAAGGTCAGCGATGATGTGTTCTCTTTTCTCCTGGAATCTGTCACTGCGGCACACAGCCGTGGCTGTCTCCCTCTCAGTGTGGCCTGCTCACCAGCAGACACCCACCTGAACTCTCTCCTCCTGGCTTCACCGTATAATCTGCTCGGAGCAGAAACCAAAGTCTTAGATCTTACTGCAGCGACACAAGAGCCTGCTAGATCTCTGCAATAAAGTTTAGCACCAACGGCTTTTGCACAAAGCCTGCTAGCTAACTTTAAGAAGTACGAAGCAAGTTAAAGCCAAGCTGTTAACTCTGTAAGGACAACCACAGACGGATCTCTACAAGTGGACACTGCACAGCAAAAGACGCTTCCACAGCAGAACCACAAATCTTCCCAACTTGGCTCGTCTACAACAGATTGACCTCCAGCTAACAGCAGCACCAAAGCCACCTCTCTTTCGCTCCCATGGATGGGTAACATAACAACTGGGCATAGCATAGAGTAACAGTGTACTTGGCTAAGCACAGGACTGTTTAGTTAATGATGTACATGTACTTGTGTGTTTTTCTGAGGTTTTGTTGTTGTGACGTGTTATGTTATTTTGGTAGCCACACGCTAAGTTGATGTTAATTATGTTATGCTCCACACAAAGTCTTTGCATGCTAACTAACTCCTTTTAGCTTGGCACTGTTATCCTAAACAGACCACACACATACTGTACACCTCTAATTTGACTTGAACACAACCACACACGGTGGAGAATAACTTTAAAGCTCCCGCTTCACATGTTCCTTTGTTTCTGACCATGTAAGTTCATGCTTGTGCACGCGAGACATACAGAGGCAGAACAAAGAAACAAACACACATTCCTTTTGGCGCACACACAGACAAATATACATACACACATCCTTTGTTCTGTAGTTTAGTATTTAGAGTTAGACTTCACATTGTGTGTTTTTGCTTTGTTTATCTTTAAATAAATGCTTGTGTATAATTATGCTGGCTTCTTTAATGTTGCACAAGAGTGAGTAATTTACCAACCTCTTCTATGCTGAACTCCAAATCCTTTAACCTACTAGCTATCAATGGTAATTTTGGTTATAGTTATTAATTCTTATTAATCTTCCAAATTGATAGATTAGTGTATTTTGAGACTCAATCAATTAATTGGCTATTATTTTTCTTTAAGAAGAGGACTTTATTTGTTAGTTATTTTTGATTATCCCTGATAATTCTGATAATAATTAATAATAATTAATTGATCGCACCTTCACAAAACATTGTAAATCCTAACACAACCAAAGCCCACTCAAATGTGATGGTCAATACGACTCAGACTACAAACAGAAACCAGAACGCTTCAGATGCCAAAATCTTGCCTACAGATTCTGCATTCATATGCAAATATCTGTTTATAGAGACTACCATCACCTAAGAACCATCATGTCAAAAGTGTCCTGAAGTTTTCCAGAGAGAAATTGAGTGACATCCAAGATGTTGGACATGGTTTTGAAATCATAAGTCAAAATTCAAAGCAGTGTGTGTTGAAAACATGATACTGCCTGAAGAACACTATGTCAAATATGGTGGTTAAAGCCTCATGATGTGAATACACTTTTTGTTCAGCAGGGCTAAGACATATTGTGAAAAGTGAAGAAGAATGGAGCAAAATCAAGGAAGCCACCACAAGAGAATCTTAGTCTTTCCTTAGGACAATAATTCTGCAATCTAGCATATAATCAGGTGCTTTCTCCAATGATCTACAGCTACTTTGTCAGACTTAGTGTATTTTACAGTGCATCCAGAAAGTATTCACAGTGCTTTACTTTTTCCACACTTTATGTTACAGCCTTATTCCAAAATGGATTAAATTCATTATTTTCCTCAACAGTCTACAAACAATACCCCATAATGATAACATGAAAGAAGTTTGTTTGAAATCTTTGCAAATTTATTAAAAATAAAAAACAATAAAATCACATGTACATAAGTAGTCACAGCCTAACTCAAAAATTAGGTCAGGTGGATCCTGTTTCCACTGATAATACTTGAGATGTTTCTACAACTTGATTGGAGTCCACCGGTGGTAAATTCAGTTGATTGGACATGATTTGGAAAGGCACACACCTGTCAATATAAGGTCCCACAGTTAACAGTGCATGTCAGAGCACAAACCAAGCCACGAAGTCCAAGGAATTGTCTGTAGACCTCCGAGACAGGCTTGTATCGAGGCACAGATCTGGGGAAGGGTACAGAAAAATGTCTGCAGCATTGAAGATCGCAGTGAGCACAGTGGCCTCCATCATCCGTAAATGGAAGAAGTTTGGAACCACAAGGACTCTCCCTAGAGCTGGCCGCCCAGCCAAACTGAGTGATCAGGGGAGAAGGGCCTTAGTTAGGGAGGTGACCAAGAACCCAATGGTCACTCTGACAGAGCTCCAGCGTTTCTCTGTGGAGAGAGGAGAACCTTCCAGAAGAACAACCATCTCTGCAGCACTCCACCAATCAGGCCTGTATGGTAGAGTGGCCAGATGGAAGCCACTCCTCAGCCCGCCTGGAGTTTGCCAAAAGGCACCTGAAGAACTCTCCGACCATGAGAAACAAAATTCTCTGGTCTGATGAAACAAAAATTTTACTCTCTGAATGCCTGAATGGCAAGCGTCAATGTCTGGAGGAAACCAGGCACCGCTCATCACCTGGCCAATACCATCCCTACAGTGAAGCATGGTGGTGGTAGCATCATGCTGTGGGGATGTTTGTCAGCGGCAGGAACTGGGAGACTAGTCAGGATCGAGGGAAAGATGAATGCAGCAATGTACAGAGACATCCTTGATGAAAACCTGCGCCAGAGCGCTCTGGACCTCAGACTGGGGCGAAAGTTAATCTTCCAACAGGACAACGACCCTAAGCACACAGCCAAGATAACAAAGGAGTGGCTATGGGACAACTCTGTGAATGTCCTTGAGTGGCCCAGTAAGAGCCCAGACTTGCACCCGATAGGTGCACTAAGATTTGAGTGCGCATGCACATCTTATATGGGTGGCCTCATTCTGAGGAGGGAAAAAGACAAAAAAACCCATCTGCTGCCTTGTTAGCACACTGTACATTTTCATGTACATCATTCTTGAGTCTTGCACATGATTATGATATGGCAGGCAATACAGTAACCTTGACATTGGTCCAGGAACGCTAAAAACCAGATGGTTGTCTCAAAATATGTATAAGATTTCCTACAAAATCAAACCAGAAATGACACAACCATGTGCCACAGAGATGAAGGTGTAATCAGTGACTTTTTGGTCAGAATGAAAACCAGTATATACTCGGCACACTGTCTGAAGCTGAAGTAATCAGCTTAGGATAGTGCGCCAGAATATTTGTATTACATTGTATTACACCTATTGAGGGAGGAGTGTCAGCAAACCACACGCACACACACACTCTCTGAAAGCCGAGCTGCTAGCATTAGCTTGACCACAGCACCGGTACCGAGCATTCCTCCATCTGAAAGAGGAAGGCTCAATCTGTAGCAAACACTTTTCTCCATGAACAAAATACTGAGGCTTAAATGCAGTTTTTAATCAGCAGTAATGCTTGACTGTTGCCTCTTTTTTTAAGCTAACTGAATAAATTGGCAGCGGCGCATGGCCACCCACTATTGAGTCTGGTTCTGTCCAAGGTTTCTGCCCTCTTAAAGGAAGTTTTTCCTTGCCACTGTCGCCAAATGCTTGCTCATGGTGGGATTTGTTGGGTCTCTGTAATTAATATTATAAAGAGTATGGTCTAGACCTGCTCTATGGGAAAAGCGCAATGAGATAACTTCTGTTATGAATTGGCGCTATATAAATAAAATTGAATTGAAAGATTGAAACTGCCGGTTGCAGTTTATTTTCTGTGTCCACGCTATGGACTGTACTTATATAGCGCCTTTCTAGTCTTTCTGACTACTCAAAGTAGCTTCAATTACATATCACATTCACACACCAATGCTCATCAAAGTAACTAAGTTCACACACAGAAGGCTGACACACATCGGGATTTGTGGTTCAGTGTCTTGCCCAAACACGTCGACATGTGGGCTGGGGGAAGCCGGGATCGTACCGCCAACCTTCCGATTGGTGGACGACCCACTCTACCACTAAGCCACAGTTGCCCCAAACGTTTTTTTGTTTACGCCAGAGCATAAACAAAAAACCTAGGCCTTACCCTTGACATAGAGGATGCCAAACAATTGGTTGTAAATATTCCTGCATGTCCGTTAAGTCCATTAAGAAGTTCAATTCTGATGTCCTGCTCCTCCTGCTTCTAGCAGCTTCCTCCTTGGTTTTTCTACATCCGGTGGGCGGTTCTGTGACAAATCAGAGAAACTGAAGTTTATATGTAGATCTTGTTTTGACTCTTTTTGATAGAAGTGAGACAACTCTGAGAACAGATTAAATATATAGAGTTGAGACTTGAATTTGATCACTGAGACACATTTCTGATAATGAGCAGGCTCATTTATAAGCCTATCAAGTTTTCTTTTGGATCTTACTGTTATCTCAGGAGCTCTTATATCAGACAAATAAAGATCAATACAGTGAGAGAAAAAAGAGCATTTTAAGATCCTAAATTAGTATCAAGCTAAGAGAGGGCGAAGGCTATTTCTCAGGAACTGAATTTAAGAAGTATGAGAAAATGGTCAAAATCTCATATTGATGTTAAATTGAGCTCAGTTATGTCAAGGAGAAATAGGCTGGACAAAGAAGAGAATAAGATCTTTTTTTGAATTTTCCTTTCTTCTGGGAGGGCTCCTGATGGGATAGTGTAGAGCTAACCAGGGCTTTAGGTCTAGCCCCAAACCATGTCCAGGAGTCATCAGGGGCGGTTACCGGAGGTGGGGCTTCAGCAGCAAGACAGTGAGCGGTGACAGGTTCTGTAAGAGAGACAGCTTCAGCAGCTTCATGAACTTCAGCAGCAGGAAGGGAAGGAGCAGAGGCATCAGGCACTTGTCCACAGGTTGTTTCAGTTTGTGCTGGACCGAATATGATTGTGTCCATGAACTTCCCAGCTTCCTGGATCTGGTAAAGTGTGGATATTCTTCCTTCCAGCTCAGCTATTTTGTTGGTCAAGTGAACACAGCTGACACAGCCGGACGGGAAGATGAGTGGAGCCATGGAATGTAGATGGGGTGGCTGGGAAACAGAAATAAATAGAAGGCCAGTAAAGGGCTAAAAGCATTTGGAGTTTAAAAGTTAGTGACCAGCAGTAGCGGCTGCTATCAGGTGGGTAACAGGCACTTAATAAAATAATAATAACTGCATAGCATTGCTGAAAATGCAGAAATCTGAAATGAATTCCCTGAAACTCTTAAACCTCAAATGCATTGCACTGCAATGCTTTACAACTTGGAAGCTTAACTGAATTAGCTAAAGAAGCTAAGAGCTGAAATACATTGCTAGAAAAGCTAGAAGCTAAACTGTAATACTATCAAAGCTGGAAGACGAACTCCGCATCCAAGTCTCTAAGCTTGAAAAATTAACACTCAACCCAACCTGCGGCGGCAGATGGCCGAGTCTGGTTCTGCTCGAGATGTCTGCTTCTTAAAAGGAAGTTTTTCCTTGTCACTGTCGCTTGCTCTTGGTGGGAATTGTTGGGTCTCTGTAATAATATTATAAAGAGTACGGTCTAGACCTGCTCTATAGGAAAAGTACAATGAGAACTTCTGTTATGAATTGGCACTACATAAATAAAATGTAAGTGAAATTGAATTGACTGTGCCAATTGTGTGAGTCTGTTTGATTCCATAGTTATGTCTGCGACCAGCAAATTATGTACGTGGAGTGATAACATTTTACAACTCCTCTGCACTCTGTTATATCCCCCACTATAGCTCTGAACACCCCACAACATTTCAAAATCTGAATGGAGTTTCTATGTGAATGTATCATTTAGTGGTTTCTAATTGACTCCCATTATAACTTTACTTAAAACAAAGCTGAATATTTTGAAAAGTTTTAATGGGATTTGAAATAATAATACCCAGATGTGAAACATGTTGATGTCTGAACAGAGTTTCTAGCTTAAATGTGGATACAATATTTCAATATCTGAAAAATTATATATAGTATAAAAATGAGTATATGAGTACTAAAAGCAAGACATGGACAAGTATTATATACAGAAGCTTAACTGTTAAAAGGCAAAATGTAAAAATCTGAGATATATGGTTACATGAAAAGGCTAAGATGTTAAAACATGTCTATGTAATGTAAAAGAAGAGTATATGGTTATATGAAAATAAAATGTTAAAAAATGATTATGTGGTTCACATAATTCAAGTATAGCTTGACTTAAGTGGGGTTACATTAGCTCAGAGTACATAAGAGTAATATAAAATAATAGAGAGTAACATGAGATGCAAGTTAAAATAAACATAGTAAGCAGTCTGGGAAGCATTTGGGATGGTGAGGAAAGCTGAAAGTTACACAATATTCTCAGACAATATGTGCAATCATATGGAATATGACTATGTGCCTAATGCTTTTGTAGTAAGAACTGCTATGTGTGTGAATTGGTCTTTGCTACACTGTGCTTTCTGTAGGTAAAAACTGATCACCCATACAGTCAACACATGCTTTTGAGTGTTTTCCCACTTGTTTGCAAATGAACATAAGGAAATATACGTTTGTGCCAGAAGTCACAGAAATGTCGCTTTCCCTCAGGAATTTCTGTATTTGGATTATATTTGGATGACGGTCAGTGACAGTCCAATCCAGAGTCACACCACATGCCTCCAACAATGCCCAAGTCCGCTTCAGACCTTTTTCCATGTGGTAACTACCACCAACCTCATTACAGCACCAAAGTCTTGCATTTTTTTATGAGCACCAAGCAATATGACATAACAAAAGTACATAGCAACATTACATAATAAGTACACAACTAACTGTTTATGAAACATAGTCATAATATATAAGGCTACAAACCTGTACTTCTGATGTGAGGTTGAAGAGTCCTCAAAGCCAATTGTGTGTATGCCGCTGTGGTGAGTCAGTCTGGCAGGCAACATCCCTTGCTTCAGGTAACTGTAGTGATGTGCTGGCCTGTATGCAGGAAATAGTTAAAGGTTACACCAACTTAATCTCAAATGTGTAGTATTGGCAACAGCTACAAACAGTGCAAAAAATTATAATAAATAGCCTAATTTTTATGTGCGCAAACCATTTTACTTCAGAATGCTTTCTCAACAGGGCCAGTACAAAGCAGGATTTGCTTGTATCCGTTCTCTTGAACGCAAGAGTTATACAAATGAGGAATCCTAAACACTATAAAAAATGATCTTCTCTGATTCACTTGCATCCTATAGAAAATCAATAGGAGTGAACTTGGTCAGTGATACTTCACCATAAGTGCCCAGTCAGACCAGAAACTGGCACTGCAAGATTCATTTGTCATGAAAAGTGGTGCTGAAAGCTCTGTGACATAAGTGACTACTTCCGAATCTATTCTAGAATAGCTCTAACTAACTGAACAATAAGACGATGTAGTCCCTCATTCGTCCAGGAGTGTTCCATCATAGAAAAGGTTTCAGTCGTAGTCATCTGGACAATGTTTTCAAATTCAAGACGTTTCGGCTCCCATCCGGATGTTGGATGTGGAAATGTTTGTTATCCACAAACCCACCAATAGATGGAGCAAACAAGTTGTGCAGAGGAGATAATGAAAATATACAACATAATTCACATAGACACTGCAAGCCACTGGCTGGGAGATGAACTTGGAGATGTATGTGTGTGTGTTTATGTTTGTATGCGTGGTGGGGTGGGAAGATCGTGGTCTGCCTCAGTGTCCATGGACTCTTTCATTCTCTGGTAACAACAGACAGAGGCATTGTATGCTTGACTGGAGCTAACAAAGCGGGGGTGGGGGACTTAAATATATTTAACAGTATTTTTGACATGTCTTTGTTGCCAACATTGTCCAGTATGGCAGAAAATCTGTTTAATAAATGAATGATTAATCATTGTTCAGACGTTTGGATCTATTTTTCCAGTAAAGACATATGCATTACGCTGCAGCATTGGCTCTCTTAAAGTGCCTGTATGATGATACTGACTCATCCTTATAATCCAACAATGCTGTGGAAAAATGTAATTTTTCCCTTGGTTCACTTTGTTCGCAGTTTGGCACCTGCAGTTCTTCAAACAAGTCTTAGCTGTGTAAAACTGATTTGTCCACAAAAATGTGATTCGAAATGTCCAAATGTAGATTCAGATCTTAGTAGTTTAACGTATGTTAATTCAGTTTTAACCATCACTTAAAACTCGTGGCTACTTTACATTAAATTTAAATGAAATTGCTCATTCTCCATACATACAACTAATATTTTGCTGCTACATCCTGTGATGAGCAATATGTCGAGGCTGCTAACATTCAAACTGCTAAAAGGAACTAATAATAGTTTATGTCTGGCTTCCATTATTTACATCCTGCAGTGGTTTTGTTCATTCTGATCGCCACCTGAAAGCAAATAACTCATTATTACAATGCAGTCACATCAGGTTTCTTAAATTTAGACAGACCACCTGGATATACCTTTGAACAAGTAAACCGGCCCACTCTTAATTGGGCTCACCTGTAGTGTCTCCTCAACACAGGATGTTGTACATATAACATGTTTATTTCAAAGTACAAATTCACAGCAGGATACAAGTTGATAAATAAATACCACCAAACAACAAGCAGTCACAGTAAAGAAATACTTCAAAAAGAAACTGGTGATCTGCAGTATGTGTGGATGGTATACATAGACTGTGCCTTTACTCATTCTGTATAAACCCTAATGAAGCTCAAGCAACAACCTAAACAACAAAATAGTTTGCTTGTCTTTCATAACGACTCATTATGTTTATACACTACTAATCTGTTTTGCTAGCTACATTTGCAGGGAAATGTAGCCTTAAAAAGCGAAATAGGTTAAAATAGGTAGCTTTACACTGTCTGAAACAAACCAAAGCTGTGGTTTTTAATGAGAGACATTCTCAAATATGTTGGTTCAGTATTGCATACTCTTCCATCACATCAGTTGCTACTGCTCACTTAATGGCTCGACTTTGAATGAAGATGAAGTAGTTATTATAAAACTGCTGTGAAGTAAAGACTATGTCTTTACAGCTTCCCTGCAATGCCCCTGTTGCATTTTTTAATGATGTTTTTAATAAACACACCTTTTCATTCATCAAGTATATTTTCACAGAACTGTAAAAGTAGCCTCACCCAAATTCTGAAATTGGTGTTATTTATAGATGTATTCCATAATTGAAATTACACATAAGTGTGTATCTGACAATAAAATTATATTTGCACTTGAATATTTTAGTTTGACCCCATCAGAGCTTTGTCATTCACTAGCTGCCATCTCACTGTGACACATCCCTCTAATCATTCCCCTCCATGGAATTATTTTTAAATTCATCTGCCAAATTACAAGCAAAAGCCCAGGAGAAACCTGATGGGTGTTGCCTGCACGGCCTCCATGCAATTACCAAAGTTAACAAGCCAGGAAATTCTGAATCTGTACCTGGAAACAATATTTAAGAAAAGCTATTACATCCATCAAACATTGTCAAAGCTAAAGAGTTTACTATTGCTATTAAGATGATAATCTATGAGGAATCATGTGATCTGCCCATCCTCTCTTTTCTGTCAGCAATAGACCTCTAAACACTTACTGATTCCCATGTATTTGAAAATGTGTTGCTGTAGATCGGCAAATTACTGTTGTGGTGTAAAGATTGTGAATATCCAAAATGTGTTCAGAAGTAAAACGGCTTTATTTCAAGCTTGATGGCATTGGATTTTTGAGATAATCCAAAGGGTTTTGAATGCTAAGGTATTTTGAAATATACATACAAACAATATATACACATAATTACATACTGTAAATTCTGAAATAGTGGCCTGGGCCTTTACAGTATTTACCTCAACTGCAGAATGAACCAGGCCAAGATTAACAGCTTTAATTCACCTGGCTGCAATGACAAGAAAAATCAAAACATACCAAGTAATCAAGGGATTACCTCTCCCAATGGACAAAGACTGCAGTCGTATCTGTAAGACTGAATAAATGCCATAAAGACAATTTGATTAAATCCAAAGGACCAGTCATGCCCTTTCTCTCATTCTGGTGAAAGAAAGATAAGGACCTCAGCAGATGTGATATAAATCTTGGGATGCATTCCTGAAGAAGTGACTTGGAAGAATCCTGTTTGTGAACCCAAATGTGAATTAATGTAAAATGTCAAATCAGTCAGTAATCTCAGAATCAGAATCAGAATCAGAAATACTTTATTGATCCCCGTAGGGAAACTCTTTGTTACAGTAGCTCGTCTTTACGTCAGTGCACACAGGAGAAAGTACTAGAAAAAAATAAACACTATAAAACAGGTCAGAAATAAATTAAGTATCCTGTCGGTATAAGTATAAGATAAACTAAGTGTCAAGTACCAAGTGGGTTTACTGGTTGGTGATGAAAGTACAGTCTAAAATACAATGTAACTCCTTATGTAATAAATAATATTAATAAGCAGAGGTGCATGTACTGTCGAAGAGTAATTGAGGTATATAGTATCAGTAGCAATAAATAAGAAAAAAGTAACAAGGGGAAAACTAATATTGCACGGAAGTAGTACACAGAATATTGCACAATTATTATTAATTATGGCGGAGATGTAATGCTCAATGTCCAGTTTAGTGACCTAGGGTCAAACAGACTAACCCTTAGAGGGAGGAGTTAAATAGTTTGATGGCCACAGGCAGGAATGACTTCCTGTGGCGCTCTGTGGTGCTTTTTGGTGGGATGAGTCTTCCGCTGAAGGTGCTCCTTTGCTTGACCAGCATGTCATGGAGCGGGTGGGAGACACTGTCCAAGATGGCATGTAGTTTGGCCAGCATCCTCCTCTCTGACACCACTGCCAGAGAGTCCAGCTCCACCCCCACAATGTCACTGGCCTTGCGGATCAGTTTATTGAGTCTGTTGGCGTCCGCTACCTTTAGCCTGCTGCCCCAGCATGCAACAGCATACAGGATAGCACTGGCCACCACAGACTCATAGAACATCTTCAGCATCATCCGGCAGATGTTGAAGGACCTCAGCCTCCTCAGAAAATAGAGGCGGCTCTGGCCCTTCCTATAAACAGCCTGAGTGTTCTTGGTCCAGTCCAGTTTGTTGTCTAAGTGTACTCCCAGGTACTTGTAGTCCTCCACAATGTCCACACTGACCCCCTGGATGGAAACCGGGGTCACTGGTGCCTTGGCCCTCCGGAGATCTACAACCAGCTCCTTTGACTTTGTCGCATTGAGCTGCAGATGGTTCTGCTCACACCATGAAACAAAGTTACCCACCACAGACCTGTACTCCGTCTCATCACCACCGCTGATACATCCCACCACAGCAGAGTCATCAGAAAACTTCTGAAGGTGGCAGGACTCTGTGTGGTAGCTGAAGTCTGTGGTGTAGATGGTGAAGAGGAAGGGAGAGAGGACGGTCCCCTGAGGGGCCCCAGTGTTGCTGACCACGCTGTCTGACACACAGTGCTGCAGGCGCACGTGCTGTGGTCTGCCAGTCAGGTAGTCCACAATCCAGGACACAAGGGGGGCATCCACCTGCATCGCTGCCAGCTTCTCCCCCAGCAGGGCAGGCCGGATGGTGTTGAAAGCACTGGAGAAGTCAAAAAACATGATCCTCACCGTGCTTGCCGGCCTGTCCAGGTGGGTGTGGATGTGGTTAAGCAGGTAGATGATGGCGTCCTCAACTCCCAGCAGGGGCTGGTAGGCGAACTGAAGGGGGTCCAGGAGGGGTCTGACCATGGGCCGCAGCTGTTCCAGCACTAGTCTCTCCAGGGTCTTCATTATGTGGGAGGTCAGTGCCACCGGTCTGTAGTCCTTGGAGCCACTGGGGCGTGGCGTCTTCGGCACAGGAACGAGGCAAGATGTCTTCCACAGAATGGGGACCCTTTGAAGACTCAGGCTCAGGTTGAAGACATGCTGAAGGACTCCACAAAGCTGGGTGGCACAGGCTTTTAGCACCCCGGGGCTAATGCCATCGGGCCTGCTGCCTTGTTTGAGTGGAGCCTCATCAGCTGTCCTCTCACCTGGTCAGCAGTCAGGCACACAGCAGAAGTTACAGGTGGGGAGGGGAGGGGAGGGGAGGGGAGTCGTCGGTCTGGAGAGGGCCGTTAGCCTGATGGGGAGGGGGGAGCAGAGTACTCAGAGGAGCTTGAGGGCCGACAGCAGCTGAGTTAGAGGGGGATGAGCAGGAGCGGTGTGTCGAATCTGTTAAAGAACAGATTCAGTTCGCTGGCCCTGTCCAAGCTGCCTTCAACTCCTCTGCTGCCAGTCGGTCTGAAGCCAGTGATGGTCTTCATGCCGCCCAGACCTCCCTCATATTGTTCTGCTGGAGTTTCCGCTCCAGCTTCCTCCTGTACTTCTCCTTGGCTTCCTGATTTTCACCTTCAGGTCAGCCTGGATTGCCCTCACCTCCTCCCTATTACCATCCGTAAAGGCCCTCCTCTTGGCATTCAGAATGTCCTTGATGTCCTTTGTTACCCACGGTTTGTTATTTGGATAACAATGGACCATCTTGGTTGGGACATTGCAGTCCACACAGAAGTTAATGTTGCCAGTGATGCACTCAGTTAGCCCATCAATGTCCTCTCCATGAGGCTCACAGAGTGCATCCCAGTTTGTCACCTCAAAACATTCCTGCAGTGTCTCATAGGCCTCCCCTGACCATCTCCTCACTGTCCTTGTGGTCACAGGCTGCCTTTTAACCAGAGGCACATAGCAGGATTTGAGGTGAACCAGGTTGTGGTCTGACCTACCCAGAGGGGGTAGGGGGGAAGAGCTGTATGCATCCTTAACGTTAGCTTACATCAGGTCCAGTGTCCTCTCCTCTCTAGTAGGACAGCTCACATACTGGGTCAAATTAGTCAGTGTTGTTGAAACACTGACATGGTTGAAGTCACCCGAGATTAAAATGAGTGCACTCGGGTGTTGAGTCTGGAGTTGTGCTATGGCGGTGTGAATGGCGTTGCACGCCGATGCCGGGTTAGCAGAGGGGGGGATGTAAACAGCCACAACAATGGCATGTGAAAATTCACGTGGCAGATAATATGGCCGGAGTCCCACAGCTAACAGTTCAATGTCCGGGCTACAGATACTCTGCTTGATGGTAATGTGACCAGGGTTACACCATCTGTTGTTAACTAGAACAGCAAGCCCGCCGCCTTTCCGCTTACCGCTCCCGGTGTGATCCCTGTCGGCCCGAACAGTCTGAAAGCCGTCGATGGAAACGTTATGGTCCGGGATATCCTGGTGTAGCCATGTCTCAGAGAAGCACATCAAGCTACACTCACGGAACTCCGTGATCTACCTAAGATCACTAAGCACATGTTTTCCTGAAGAATAGTCCAACTACGATATCTGTACGATGTAGAACAACTGAATTATTAATTCATGAATTTAATACCTTGTTTACCATGTGACATAGTGACCATGGATGACAGGGTCTCTGTAATACTGAGGATGCAACATGATTTGTATAAGAATGTGATTTATTATAGTGTGTGATTAATCTGTTGTTTAGCCTTAACTCACTTATTAGCAGTATTATAAATTATGTTTTAATAGTTCAATTAGCTGGGATGAGAATCAGCTCTTCCAAATCTGAGGCCATGGTTCTTGACCGGAAAAAGGTGGCTTGCCCTCTTCGGGTGGGCGGGGAGTCCTTGCCTCAAGTGGAGGAGTTCAAGTATCTCGGGGTCTTGTTCACGAGTGAGGGACGGATGGGCGTGAGATTGACAGGCGGATCGGTGCAGCGCCTGCAGTGATGCGGCGCTGTACCGGACCGTTGTGGTAAAGAAGGAGCTGAGTCGAAGACAAAGCTCTCGATTTACCGGTCAATCTACGCTCCTGCCCTCACCTATGGTCATGAGCTTTGGGTAGTGACCGAAAGGACAAGATCGCGGATACAAGCGGCGAAATGGGCTTCCTCCGCCGAGTGGCTGGGCGCCCCTTAGAGATAGGGTGAGGAGCTCAGTCACACGGGGAGCTCGGAGTAGAGCCGCTGCTCCTCCACGTCGAGAGGAGCCAGCTGAGGTGGCTAGGGCATCTGATCCGGATGCCTCCTGGACGCCTCCCTCGGGAGGTGTTCTGGGCATGTCCCACCGGGAGGCGGCCCCGGGGAAGACCCAGGACACGCTGGAGGGACTATGTCTCTCGGCTGGCCTGGGAACGCCTCGGGATCCCCCCGGAGGAGCTGGAGGAAGTGTCTGGGGCGAAGGAAGTCTGGGAGTCCCTGCTTAGACTGCTGCCCCCGCGACCCGGCCCCGGATAAGCGGAAGAAGATGGATGGATGGATGGATAGTTCAATTAATTAGGAATGTTATGTAACTGAGTGAATGATATTCTGAAATATGATTTCTGCTTAAACCATATGCCTTTAAATGTTTTATGCAAAACATCATCACATACTATTTGATGTTAGAATCACAGTGGACTGACTATATTGATGAGGAAGTATGTGACGATCGCACGTAAAATATTATATTAAATAAATCCATAAAGTAAAGGAAACAACTTTTTTTTCCCTCAGTACAAAGAAAGGAAAGGCGCACAGCTAGTTGGTTTGAAAGTCTGCTTCTCCGCCTCCAATTCACGCCTATACCCACAATGGATAAAAGCATTAGATTTCCCTTTGTCCACTCTCTTCAGTTTTCGCTCTCCATCCCTAAGCAGCTCCTAACTGCTGCTCGTCTTAGTTGTTATCTTTTCTCGGGAGATTTCTTTTTCTTCCTACGTTTTTCCTATCTCAAATTTCTTTTTGTTAAGCCTTTTTGTATTTCAGTCAATCTTGCTTTGATAATAACTAATAAGTTTATCTAAACGAGTATAGAAAGGAAGTTCAGCAGAGCGTCTATCCTATGCCAGAAAACAGTCTACAGATCAAGATTCATCGTGCACAGCACCTGCCTGCCGGCTGCCAAGAATGATTGTTACAGCAGCTTCTGCATCAAAGACTTTTGCATCCCACAACAGTGAGCACCCAAGGACCACCAGAGAATCACCTGACCTGCTCCACTACCACCGTGTTCCAGTGGGATCACCTTGCTGGGAGGGCGTGAAGTAAACCGGAGCCAAAACGACCGTTTGGGGTTCCTCCTGAAAGATCTTCACCTGAAACTATACTGCAAAAGTAGGCAAAACTTCCATCTGCTGCTATGAAAAGAGTTTCACTCGCAAGGACCACACCACAACAATGTCATTTAAAGGTTTAATGGACATTCAGTAGGTATTGGATGTTGAGGACAGATGGATGAATGTAAAGGGAAGGGGTGATGGTGGAAGAGGGATGTCGTCTGTTAGGCTGGTCTGGGAAGATGTACTGAAGACCAGGCAGTGGGAGACTTGTTCCATCTCAGGCGTGGTTCCACCTGAGCTGATTACAGGCCCCCAGACGTGAGAGAGGTGTGCACTGGATTGAATAGGACTGGATGAGGGGAGGAGGGAAGCAAGGATGAAGGGATGTGGGTAGGGATGAACAGAGGGAGGGTTGAGGTAGGAAGGTGAATGGATGAAGGGAAGGGAAAGTGAGGGTGGGTTGAGAAATCCAAGACAAACGGAGGAGGAAGGAGAGTGGGACTCAGAGTCTAGAGATTTCAACTCTGAGGGTCAAGCAGAAGCAAACCATCTCCCCCTGAAATCTATGCAAGGAGCTGCGTCTGTGTACAGTTGAATGTCCACGGGTTGAGTGATGAAGTCGTCATGGAAGAAGGAAATGCCATTTCAAGAAGACAGGAAATGTTTCCACTGTTGTGGTTTGTCAAGCAGGTAGCAGGAGAAACACAAGGTTTTGGACACAAAATGCAGACACCGAGGTGGGTGGAGGGGGTCCAGAGGAAGGATACAAGGGCCAAGTGGTAGACCTCGGGTGGACGGCCCGGGGGCTGGACATGTGCGGAGCTGATCTCCTGAGGTCTGTGACAAAGATTGACACCATCTGGAGGCCTGGCGGAATGCCGGTGGCACAGGAGGAAGGTCACAGGAGGCCGGCGGCAAAGACGGAAGGTCACAGGAGGCTGGCGGCAAAGACGGAGAGTCACAGCAGGCCGGCGGCAAAGACGGAGAGTCACAGGAGGCCAGTGGCCGGCAGGGGGTGATAGCTGCTGAGATCCAGCAGGGAGTGATGGCCGCCGCTACGGCGCTGGGACTGGAGGTGGCAGCAGAGCAGCTGTGCAGGCGGGCAGCTGGGCAGGCGAGCAACTGTGGGAACCACGCTTCCTCCTGGAGCGTTTCCCGGAAAGTGCCAAGAAAGCAACAGACTGAGGTGCCCCCTGAGATGCTGACTGGAGACTAGCACGAAGGAGGTAAGTATGTAGGGATATGAACTGGGGGCCAGCAAGCTGGGGTGCAGGCAGATGGCTGGCAGGCCGGGGTGCAGGCAGATGGCTGGCAGGCCGGGGTGCAGGCTGATGGCCGCGAGGATCACCGAGAGCCAGGCGGGTGCCTAGGTATGGGTTCGGGACTGGGACCGGTTGAGGAGTAGCAGGCTGGGGTGTCTGGGTGTGAAGGAAGTCCATGAGCCACCCAGGAATGGCCTCCCTCAGCCCAGGCGATGTCAAGAGTCTGGCTTCGACCCGACCCTTGATTGCCTCTCTGCGGGACTCGTATTTCCCCCCAGATGTCCCTTAGGCACACCAGATCTCGGAACATCTAGTCTGCTTCCTCGGACAACTCTGCTGGGTCCATAATTGGTTGGGTCATTCTGTCGTATATTGTGCTGTGTAGTGGCATGTGGACCCAAAAGCAGATTACCAGGAAGCAGTATCAGGGTGAAGTAGCCGGTGGCTACAGTGTTTATTAAGGGTGATGTGGTTTACAGGCAGGTACAGGCAGACCGGTAGGCAGACAGGTAAACAAACAGGCAAAAGGCAGATAGGTTACTGGCTGGCAGTGGTGGAAGCAGGGAAGTGAGTCCAAGGTGGCAAAACAGTTCACTAGGGAGCAGGCAAATTACAAAAATCCAAGGCAGGAATCACTCAAGGCAGGAATCACTCAAGGCAGGAATCACTCAAGGCAGGAATCACTCAAGGCAGGAATCACTCAAGGCAGGAATCACTCAAGGCAGGAATCACTCAAGGCAGGAATCACTCAAGGCAGGAATCACTCAAGGCAGGAATCACTCAAGGCAGGAATCACTCAAGGCAGGAATCACTCAAGGCAGGAACAACACTATGTATTAACAACAATGACCCCACACTGAACAAAGACAGAGACCCGGACTAAATACCCTAGGGGAGGTGAGACAACGAGACACAGGTGTATACAATTAAGGAAGGGCCAACAATCAAAACTGGAGGGAAAACAAAGCCAGGAAGTAAAACCACAAGACACACAAGGGAAGTAAAATACTACAAAATAAAACAGGAAATGAAAAACCTTAAACCGCACATTTAATTAAATTATTTATTAATTAATTAATAACTATATTAATTTAATTAAATTTATATAGTGCCAATTCATAACACAAGTTATCTCATTGCACTTTTCCCATAGAGCAAGTCTAGACCGTACTCTTTATAATATTATTTACAGAGACCCAACAAATCCCACCATGAGCAAGCACTTGGCGACAGGAGGAGAGAGACGAAAAAGCACAAAACTATGGTAGAGGGGAAGATGTTGAGTTAGTTACATGCAGTAATGGGATAAAAATGCATATAGATGGAGAGGGAGAGGAGGAGAGAGGAAAGAGGTGCATCATGGGAAGTCTCCCAGCAGTCTAGGCCTATAGCAGCATAACTAAGGGATGGTTCAGGACTCACCCAAGCCAGCCCTAACTATAAGCTTTATCAAAGAGGAAAGTCTTAAGCCTACTCTTAAATGTGGAGATGGTGTCTGCCTCCTGAACCCAAGCTAGGATCTGAATCCATAGGAGAGGAGCTTGATAACTGAAGGCTCTGGCTCTCATTCTACTTTTGGAGACTCTAGGAATCACAAGTAACCCTGCATTCTGGGAGCGCAGTGTTCTAATTGGGTAAAAAGGTATTTAAGCTCTTTAAGATACGATGGTGCCTGACCATTAAGAGCTTTGTAGGTGAGGAGAAGGATTTTAAATTCTATTCTGGATTTTACAGGGAGCCAGTGCAGAGAAGCTAATATTGAAGAAATATGATCTCTTTTCCTAGTTCATGGCGCAGCATTCTGGATCAACTGGAGAGTCTTAAGGAACTTATTCGGGCAGCCTGATAATAAGAATTGCAATAGTCAAACCTAGAAGAAGTTTTTCGGCATCATTTTGAAACTGTATGTGCCTGATTTTTGCAATGTTACATAGGGGAAAGAAGGCAGTCCTTGAAATTAGTTTCTTGTGGAACTCCATGACTAACTTTGGCGTGCACAGAGGACTCACTGTTAACATGTACAAACTGAGATCGATCTGATAGATAGGATTTAAACCAGCTTAGTGCGGTACTTTAATGCCAATCGAATGTTCCAGTCTCTGTAATAGGATGTGATGGTCAATGGTGTCGAATGCAGCACTGAGATCTAACAAGACAAGTACAGAGACAAGTCCATTGTCTGATGCAATTAAAATGTCATTTGTAATTTTCAACAGTGCTGTCTCTGTGCTATGATGCACTCTAAATCCTGACTGAAAAACCTCAAATAAACTATTGTTATTTAGAAAGTCACACAACTGATTGGCGACTGCTTTCTCAAGGATCTTAGAGAGAAAGGGAAGGTTAGATATAGGTCTATAGTTGGCTAAAACCCCTGGATCAAGAGTGGGTTTTTTAAGAAGAGGTTTAATTACAGCTACTTTAAAGGATTGTGGTACATTGCCTGTTAATAAAGACAGATTGATCATATCCAGTAAAGAAGTGCTAACTAAGGGTAAACTTCTTTAGCCTAGTTGGAATGGTGTCTAAGAGACAGGTTGATGGCTTAGATGAATTAATTGTCGAAGTTAGTTGAAGAAGGTCAATAGGAGCAGTCAAAATATATATCAGGTTTTACAGTTGTTTCTAAGGTTCCTGTGTTTGAAGATAAACCAGTACTGGTTGAAAGAAGGAGGTGATGAATTTTTTCTCTAATAGTTAAAATTTTATCATTAAAGAAGCTACTGAAGTTGTTACTACTGAGGGCTATGGGAATACATGGCTCAATAGAGCTGTGATTCTCTTTCAGCCTGGCTACAGTGCTGAAAAGAAACCTGGGGTTGTTTTTATTTTCCTCTATTAATGATGAGTAAGCTGCTCTAGCATTATGGAGGTCTTTCCTATATGTTTTAAGACTATCTTGCTAGACTAAACTAGATTCTTCCAGGTTGTTGGAACGCAATGTTTGCTTTAATTTGCGGGTTTGGGGGTTATACCATGGAGCTAACCTTCTTTGTTTTATTATCTTCTTTTTTAGAGGGGCGATATAATCGAGTGTCGTTCGCAGTGAGCCTGCAGCGCTATCAACAAGATGGTCAGTTTGGTAGGGGCTGAAATTAGCATAGGATTCCTCTGTTATATCGAGACATACTTCTTCTTTTCCTTTCGGCTGTTCCCTTTCAGAGATCGCCACAGCGAATCATGTGCCTCCATCTAACCCTGTCCTCTGCATCCTCCCTGTACTCCTGTCTACTCTCTTCCATCCTCTCAGTGTCCCACTTCTTCTTAGCTAACCTCTTTCTCTGTATACACTCCTGAACTTCCTCGTTCCACCACCAAGTCTCCTTGTCCACTTTCCTCTTTCCAGATGACACACCGAGTACCCTCCTACCTGTCTCCCTGATCACATTAGCTGTGGTGGTCCAGTCATCTGCGAGCACTTCCTGACCACCCAGAGTCTGTCTCAGCTCCTCCCTGAAAACTACACGACATTCTTCCTTTTTCAACTTCCACCACTTCGTCCTATGCTCTGCCTTTGTCCTCTTCATCTTCCTCACCACCAGAGTCATTTTACACACTACCATCCTGTGTTGTCTGGCTACACTCTCCCCTACCACTACTTTACAGTCACTGGTCTCTTTCAGATTACAACGTCTACACAAGATGTAGTCCACCTGAGTGCTTCTACCTCCGCTCTTATATGTCACCCTATGTTCCTGCCTCTTCTGGAAGAAAGTGTTCACTACAGCCATATCCATCCTCTTTGCGAAGTCTACCACCATCTGTCCTTCTGCATTCCTGTCCTGAAGACCAAACCTGCCCATCACATTCTCATCACCTCCCTTCACCTACATGCCCATTGAAATCTGCACCAATCACCACTCTCTCACCTCTGGGGATGCTCTGCATCACTTCATCTAACTCACTCCAGAATTTCTCCTTCTCTTCTAACTCACATCCTACCTGTGGGGCATAACCACTCACAACATTGAACATCACCCCTTCAATTTCCATCTTCAGACTCATCAACCTGTCTGATCACCTCTAGAACATTCCTCACAAACTTTTCTTTCAGGATAACTCCTACTCCGTTTCTCTTCCTATCTGACCCATGGTAGAACATCTTGAACCCTGTTCCTAAGCTTCTAGCCTTGCTACCTTTCCACCTGGTCTCCTGGACACACAGTATGTCCACCTTCCTTCTCTGCATCATGTCAATCAACTCTCTAGCCTTCCCTGTCATAGTCACAACATTCAAAGTCCCTACTGTCAGTCCTACATTCTTAGCTTTCCTCTTCTCTCTCTGCCTATGAACACACCTTCTTCGTCTTCGACCAACAGTAGTCCAATTTCCACCGGTACCCTGTAGGTCAACAGCACCGGTGGCGGTCGTTGTTAACCCGGGCCCCGAACGATCCGGTATGGAAGTAATTGTCACGATTCGCATTTTGAATTTGGCATGTGTTTTACGTCGGATGCCCTTCCTGACACAACCCTCTGCATTTATCCAGACTTCGGACTGGCACAAGAAGACACTGCCCCTTGCGGTTGCATTTGTTATATCGAGACATACCATAGAATTAAATGCAGATTGGATCACTTCCAATTCCACTTAAATTTAGCGACAGCACTAGGAGTAGTAGTAGGAGTTTTTGCCTAATGGCGTGTAGTCTAGTAATAGGAGTTCAAATTAAATAATCCAATCCAATTAAATAATGGTCCAATAATGAAGGATTCTGTGGAAAGACTATTAAATGTTCCATTTCAATGCCATATACCAGAACAAGGTCGGGGGTGTGGTTAAAACAGTGAGTGGGTTTATGTACACTCTGACAAAAGCCAATCGAATCTAATAATGAGAAACACAGTACTAAGGCTATCATTTTCAACGTCCACATGAATATTGAAATCACCTACAATAATTACTTTATCTGTTTTAAGGACTAAACTTGATAAAAACTCTGAGAATTCAGATAAAAATTCAGAATAAGGACCAGGACCAGTACACTATTGTCACAGCCTGTCATGTCCTCACCAGCCCATAATCACCCACACCTGCTCCTAATTACACTCCTGCCCTTAATCAGACCCAGTCACACCCAGGATAAAATCACTCCACTCTCCACACTCAGTGTCGAACCTCGTTTGTGGGTAGGACTCCATGCACCATACCGTTCCTGTGTCTCTACAGTTCCCCGTGTGTTCTCCAGTCCTCCGTGTCATCGCCAGTCCTCAGTGGCTTCTCCATTCCTCCTTGGTCTCTCCGGTCTCCTGTGGCTTCCCTCCGGTAACTTCCCCAAATTCACTCTACCTATCTCCACACTCTCCACTGCTGGCTGTCATCATCAACAAAGACATTCCATTCCATCTCGGTGTCCTCTGCCTGTTAGTGCGTGACAACTATGACAAATATTATACTGTTATACTGTCTTGCTACATTACATACTATTTTTCTATGATATTCCTATATTTATACAGACAAACATTAAGTATCATTACTTAATCACATTATATATTATTCTGGTGTATGCTGTTTACATATATACTAGACTTGCTGACTCGCTGCTATTAATCACACCACTGTCATTTTACCTTGTAACTTTGTCTTTAATTGCTCTTGTATAGTTTCTATTCTATTCTTATTCTAATGTTTATATACCGCTTCTTATATATTTTTTACTTTCCTTATTTATCTGTACTTATTTCTGTCTTTGTGCTACTGCAACAACTAAATTTCCCCTCAGGGGATCAATAGAGGCTTATCTTATTTTATCTTACTATATATTCCTCAACATGTGGCAGCATTAGAGAATTATTCCAGTGACATCAGAGATGCTGTTGTGCTGCATCACCTCAGTTGTCTTCATTGTGTATTCTGCCTCTGGTCTTCTTTGGCAATTCAGCCTGCAGTGTGAACTCTATCTTGACTCTCCCTTCCCAATCTAATTATCCAAGTATAAGCTGCAAGTAAACAAATGGTTGGGGAAAAAACAACATACTCATTCACTGTGTATTCTTCATGCTTATCCTGAAAACTATGATGAATGTGGCAGTTAAAACATTAACGCAGCAGAGGGAATACTTTCATTCGCAATTTTCTGTGTAAGATTATTGACCCCCTCTCCCATGTAAAGGTCAAAGAGAATCAATGAATGTATGAAATATTAATCAGAGTTCTCCATTTCTTTAAATGAGGATGAAATTACCTTTATACAACATCAAATTGATTATTGCACAGTGTTTGGAAGTGCTTCATGTACGAGACTTTAATCCCAAAGGCCTGGGACAGATATGTGCTTGCATGTATTATGCAAAACAACAATAGTGAAGAGGGAGCTTACATGAGTGGAGATGGGGCTCGGATGGGGGTTTGTGAATTGTCTCTTCAGCTCTTTTGTCAAGGATAAATGAGCACCCCAATCCAATATTGTAAATAAGTGTAACATGCTCATTGCAGGCTCATCCATAAGTGCAGCAATTTCAGACTTTGAGAGGAAGAACAAGGCAGGAGGGAAAGGGAAACACTTCATTAAGATCAAATTAACAATGTGAACTCAGCATTGTGGCTCTGATAAAGAGGAAGCAGTTTCTACAACTTGCTTGTTTGTATGCTGCAAAACATCTCCAGAACAATCAATTTGTCTGTTAAAAATCTTGTTTTCTTTAAACCTGTCAGTGGACAGAGATTATTTCAGCGTGTTTGTAGTACAAATGAAATTTATCACACTGTAATTCACCAGATTAATAATAGTCTGATGCAAAATCTCTTTCTAATCAGACTTTTGCTGTCTGCGCCCCTCAGCTGTGGAACTCCCTGCCTGGAGATCTCAGGCAGGCAAACACAGTATCCTCCTTTACAGTTTTTTTTTTTTTTTTTTTACAATCTCTAGGACACATTTCTAAATACTTGTGATCACTGTGTGAAGAGTTTTGAAAAAGTGACCTAACAGAAGTCTATGTGGGCTAAACTGTGGATAATTTATCATTGCTTTGGCACAAAATGCATTCAATGACAACATCTTTCAACTTACATCTCACTTCTTTCTTCTTTCACAACTTACTTTTCTCACTTTGACACAACCGGCAAAACTCTGTGTACCTACAGGCCAATGCACATGCTTACAGTTTTCTGTTAAACTTAAGTTCAAAACAATAACATAATACAAAACTGAATAAGACAGCAATTTGCTACATTTCTACAGTAATACTGTAATGAAATATATTTAGAATCTAAAAATTAAATACTATAAAAACAATTGAACCAACCACAGCTGATTCCCATTGCAGCTGAATACCTACACAGGTGTTACTTTTTCAATTTCATTACCATCTATGCAAAAGGAGACAACTTCGGAATAGTTTTGTATTGTGATGTAAACATGGACCCAGCCAGAGATAGAGAAGTGGCTGAAAGAGGAAGAAGAGTGGCTGGGAAAGGGAGAGGAATACGTATGCATGGTGGAAGATCAGTCAGAGGAAGATCAAAAGCTGTAGTCTCAGATGAGATCAGAGCTACTGTAATTGATCGTGTGATAAATCATGGTCTATCAATGAGACCAGCCTCAATGAGAGAGGCTGGTCGGAGAGTGCAGCCAAATCTGCAACGCTCAACAGTGGCATTTATTGTTAGAGTTTTCCGGCAAACCAACAGGTAAGTTGTATTCTGTAAGGGCATCTGACTGAGTAAATAGAGCAAAGCCTCCAAACCCACTTGTGTGTAATTGCTTTTGCATTTCTGCTTAGGACCCAATGGTTACCTCAAACAGGTGGGAGAGGTAGGATGTTCACTGATGTGCAGGAAACTGCAATCATTGATATGGTCATCAGAAACAATGGCATAAAACTCACTGAGATTCGAGACAGAGTGTTGGCAGACAACGTTACATTTGCAAATATTCACAGTGTAAGCATAACAACTATTTCTGAGGTCCTGAAAAAACATCAGGTCAAGATGAAGAAGTTGTACACTGTGCCTTTTGAGAGGAACTCTGAACAAGTCAAGCAACTCAGGAACCAATATGTCCAGGTAAGGTGACTATAAAATACAGAACTGTTTTTGAACAAAACCAAACACACACAGAGACACATTTTTAGGTACTGTATACTATATATACTACTGTAATAGCCTACCTCTTATGTTGCCTGTGGATTTATTTTAGAGAATCATGGAGATTAAAGGCAGGCAAACACCCCACATATTCATCTTTGAAATTTTAAAGATGTGGTCATTGAATGTATTTTGTGTAAAAGCAATGAAAAGTGATCCACAGTTGAGTCCACATTGACTTCTGCTGTGCTGACTGTGTTTTGAAAAAGTGAACTCTAATTGAGAAATGTGATTAGCAATTGTAAAAAACTTCAATTGTTTGTGTGTTTTTGCATTTGCAAGTGGCTTTCCTCTAATTGCTCCTTGAGGGATGAATTTAGTATTTTTTATTGAATTAAATATATATACAAAGTACTACAGTCCTGTAGTACCTTCAAATATATCAAATATTTGTAGAGAAAGAGTGTTGGTGAGGATCTGTTGTGGCCAGATGGCGGGGACAGGATTTGGACTCTCTTCAACTCTAGCATGAACAGATCTTCAACCAACAGCATAGGTGTGGTTCACCTGCAAAATGTTGCTCAACACAAAATGAAGAAAAGAGTGTGTCTCTGCAGCATTAACATGTAAGTCACGACTGACTGAAACTGCTGGCTATTGATTTTACATTTACATACAAATGGCTAAATGGGTACATTTATACAGTGCTTTTATCCAAAGCGCTTTACAAGGTTTTTCCTGCTCATTTACCCATTCATGCACACACTCACACACCGATGGCAGCGAGCTACCACGCAGAGTGCTGGGCATTGGAAGCAATTTGGGGTTCAGTGTCTTGCCCAAGGACACTTTGACATGTGGAAGAGGACAGGAGGAGGTGGAGATCGAACTGCCAACCCTGTGATCAGTGGATGACCTGCTCTACCTCCTGAGCCACAGCCGCCCCATACACTCTGTGGTTCACTGACTCACAATGCTGTGCGGTTCCAGTGTTTTGCAGTGGGGAGTTTTTCACAGATTGTTTATTCAGAATTAACACAGGATAGTAAACAGATCTATGTATTGCTGATACCAATCCATTAAAAAATGCCTGGAGTAACCCCAATCCTAAACCTTATATTTACTGTCTACATTGTCATTAAACTGTGAAATTCAACGTCTAAAGCCCCACTGGTGACATCGAGAGGATAAAATGGACATTGCACCCCACAAAAAACATTGATATTGCCAGGGCCTTACCAACTGTTGGGATAAAAATGTAAAGTTATCATGAGTGTGGTACTAGAGGAAAGGGTGTATTTGCTGGCAAGCATGAATGTGCTCAGTCTGACTACTGCATTTTGTTTTAGCACAAGAGGAACTTTTGACCTGATGGACCAAGATCTTAAATTCAGGGGGTCACCATAGCAAATTAGGATTAAGAGTCTGAAGCCATGCTTTTGGCTCTGTGACGCTGTAGGCACAGCCTTGATTTGAGATAAATGCTAACATTATCATGCCAACATGCATCATAATAAAAATGTTCACATGCTGATGTTTAGCAGGTAATGTACCATGGTTTCCATCTTGGTTTCTAACATTCTAACATTTATGAGAAGTAAAAGTAAAGTACATCTTAAACTGATGTTAGTCATAGGATTTTAGTCATAAACCAAAGTATTAGACAAATTGAAATTTTGTCAGATGTAAAGAAGAAAAGTCAGGGCATCACTAATGTTTTTACAATTCATCCTGTGGGGACTATGAATGTCTTCAAAATTTCATGGCAATCATCTAAGGTTTGTTGATATATTTCAGTCTGGACCAGTGGTGTGGTGGACCAACTGACATTACCATCCCTTAAGTCACTAGCATGGCTAAAACATTACAATATACATGTGTGGATGCTAATCAATAAATACAATATGTATAGTAGTACAATCAAGCCTAAACAAACTAGAATAAATAGGCAAACACAGCAGAGGTTAAACTACACCAAACTGTTAGGTATGATCACAGCCTTTAAGATGTTGTATCTATTCCATTTTGTGCTACACGCCCAGGTGCGCTGGATATCTGTAAATCCTTTCCCCAAACATTAATTTCCCAGCAAATCATCCATGGAGCCACAACCAGGGGAAATAAAAGAGATATTGTGATTCATGGTGTTGTCTGGGGCTCACTGAGGAAATGGCTGAGTCCCAGAAAACATGTTTGGGGGAGGGCTGCTGAAGATGTCTGCAGGAAAGAGGAGAGTGGAAGGGAGGGAAGGAGGGAATATAGCCTTAATACCATTAGCTTTCTATCTGAATGAAAATCAAGTTGTTCCCTTCATTGCTGCCAAGTCTTGAGGGAAACCCTGATATTAGCATTTTCAATTGGACATTGACACCCCATACTCCACAGTTTCTTGCAGCCAATGGGGCTCTGAACCGCTGATGAATCATGGCTGACAAAATGTATGCTTGTATGAGTTTTTTCCCTGTAGTGGGTAATTTCAGTGTGGGTCAGGGAAATTGACAGGGGCTTAGCTGGGAGAAAAAAGGAGAAGAAGAAGAGAGGACCAGTGATGCAAGAACAGAGAAACATATGACTGATCAGTCTTGCTGGATGTGAGGGCAATAGCTAGGACAAAACTAGCTGTTCACAGTCATGTCCAGAATATTAAAGGGCAATTACAGCCTGTTTCAGCATGTTTGAGCTCACACCAATATCTACCTTTTTAAAAGACCACATTTTCTCATTTTGATAACATCTGGACATGTCTGGTAAGAGTTTATCTTTGGTTTTTAGCATGCCTCCCTCACACAGCCCAAGATGGATATTGGAGCGGAAACCAGAAAGCACGCCCAAACCCAGAATTTTTTTTAATCAAGATTGCTCCAAAATTAGTGAATTGAAGCAGAGGTGTCTAATGGTCCTTCCAAGAAGTAAATTCACTAACTCAGGAGCAAGCACTTCTTTGAAACATCATTTATATACACTACAAGATAGAACCACAACATCATTTAGTAGTTATTTGCGCCTCCACTTGATCAACAACTTCTTTATCATGAATTAACTATTACATGGATGCAATTTTTTAGACAATATTTTAAATCCTATACATAAAATTGTCTTTTCATTACAGCATATTTCAAATGATTCTGTTGGCATAATGTTGTTTGGAGGATAAATGCTGTGGATGTTTGATACACTTTAAACACGACCCTGTCAAACTTATTTGTAAGCTCGGGTCATACATAATATTTGAAACAGTTTGTCATCAAAATACAGCTAAATGCACTGAGTATCTAGTATTTATTGAGCATGCAGATGCACAGTAGACAAATGGATTATGCAGCAGGAGTGTTTTGAGAAGTTTCTATGGACATTTTGGTATTTTTTGATACATTTTGATACTTTCTTCGCTGTACAGCTGCATCACTATTGTAATCCATTGTAACACCTCTAAGATGACTACAGCTGCTGCTAAGTGTTTGATACTCAAAACAAAGATGTTGGGCAAAGTATCTAATTCTCTTTATGACTTCTAAATGTTCTGACACAGGGCTGGATTTTAAGATCCAACATTCTTAATGTTTTACTCATTACTTAAAACCACAGTTTAAAAAATCCCTTTGCTAGGAATTAAAATAGGGAGTAACAACTTTAGACAGAATCCCTAAAGTTAATGAAAACTAAATATGCAAACGCCCCCAGTTCTTGTAAAGGCTAGGCTAAATAGAGTAATATATTGGTGTCTAATGTGTATGTTTGTTGAGAGCCGAAGTGAAACTGGAACTTATACTGTTGAGAAAGGTTCTGTTCTGTTCTGTGTGTCATGTGGCTCACTACATATCAGAATCTGAATCAGAATCAGAAATACTTTATTGATCCCCGAGGGGAAACTCTTTTGTTACAGCTGATCACTATCACGTCAGTTCTAAGCAAATCAAAATATAATACAATATAATACTGTCCACGGCTCGACAAAAGAGGCAAATCCATGCGCGAGTCGAGGGGTCATGGTTACTTCAGACTTGTCTCAAGTAGACTTAAGGATCCATTCTACCAATATATGTATGACATGTGTGTGTTCAGAATTGGCTGAGTTATGTGCATACAATAGAAAAAAAAGACTTGGTAAAAACACAAAAAAAGCACATTTGATTTTTGATTTTATACAATCAAGCACTGAAAGTATTGGACAAAAAGCCTGTCTGGTGGCATCACTGTAACACTAAAAAGATATAATCTACTTAGCTTTGAGAGTTTTACTCATTTTCGTTTTCTCAAATTAGTTTTCAAATAGTCAGCCCCAGAGTTTCTTTCCAGATATATCCAAACTAGACAGTAACAGAGTAACTAGGAGCATGGTGAATGGCTATTGTAAAATACCACATCATAGATCTAAATTTGGACAGTCAGCTTTCTCCATAAAGGCCTATCAACTTTGGAACACATTTCCAAATGAAATCAAATAAATTCCAGATATAACATTTTTTAATTATTTATTTCTAAATGTATTTAATGCCAATTCATAACAGAAGTTATCTCATTGCACTTTTCCTATAGGGCAGGTATAAAATGGCAGAATCTCTCTCTACTGTCAGAGATAGAAAGCAGAGACAGATCCTACCAAGTACAGGCTCAGTGACCACAAACGGGAAATCGAAAAAGGAAGACACAAAAAATCATGGCAACCAAAAGAAAACAGAATATGTGGTCACTGTTCGACAGGTGAGGTTGAGACAGAGATGCACTTCCCCGTAAAGCCCAATTGATTTGAATTTAATTGAACTGAATAATATTATATACAGAGACCCAACAATTCCCACCAAGAGCAAGCACTTTGCAACAGTGGCAAGAAAAAACTTCCTTTAAGAGGCAAAAACATCGAGCAGAACCAGACTCATCTGCCACTGCCGGTTGGGTTGAGAGCGAGAGAGAGAGAGAGAGAGAGAGAGAGACAGAGCATACAGTAGCACAATACAAATTCCACATAGAATTTTTAACTAATAATAATAATGTAATGGTAATATAAATAATAATAAAATAATAATAGTAATAATAATGATAGGAATAATAATGTTAATAATAGTAATAAGACAAATAATAATTGTAGTAGCGGTTGTTGAGCAAGAAAATGGGAGCAGTAGGAGGCCCGCAATCATAGATCCAGAATCTGCAGCTCCGGAGGCAGAAATACCTGCTGAAAGTGACAGAAGGAGAGACAAGAAAGCACAAAACTACGGGAGAAAGAAGATGTTGAGTTAGTAACATGCATTAATGGGATAAAAATGCATACAAATGGAAAGGGAGAGGAGGAGAGAGGTGCATTATGGGAAGTCTCTCAGCAGTCTAGGCCTATAGCAGCATAACTAAGGGATGGTTCAGGACTCACCTAAGCCAGCCCTAACTATAAGCTTTATCAAAGAGGAAAGTCTTAAGCCTACTCTTAAATGTGGAAATGGTATCTGCCTCCCAAACTGGGATCTGATTCCACAGGAGAGGAGCTTGATAACTGAAGGCTCTGGCTCCCATTCTACTTTTGGAGACTCTAGGAATCACAAGTAACCCTGCTTTCTGGGAGCGCAGTGTTCTAGTTGGGTAATAAGGTACTATGAGCTATTTAAGACATGATGGTGCCTGACCATTAAGAGCTTTGTAGGTGAGGAAAGGGATTTTAAATTCTATTCTTGATTTTACAGGGAGCCAGTGCTAATATTGGAGGAATATGATCTCTTTTCCTAGTTCTTGTAAGTACACATGCCGCAGCATTCTGGATCAAGTGGAGAGTCTTAAGGAACTTGTTCGGGCAGCCTGATAATAAGAAATTGCAATCATCCAGCTGAGAAGTAACAAATGCATGAACTAGTTTTTCTGCATCATTTTGAGACAGGATGTGCCTGATTTTTGCAATGTTATGTAAGTGAAAGAAGGCAGCGCTGTAGCTAAATTTAAGAAAGCGATCCCATCTGCATTTAATTCGATGTTATGTCTCAATATAACAGAGAACTCCTATGCTAATTCCAGCCCCTCCCAAATTGGCCGTCTTGTTGATAGTGCTGCAGGCTCACTGCAAACGACAATTCTATCGCCCCTCTTAAAAAGAAGATAATAAAACAAAGAAGGTTAGCTCCATAGTATAACCTCTCTCTCCCGTAGATTTGTGCTGTCTCGTCTCTCTCGTCTCTCCTTCTGTCACTTTCTGCAGATATTTCTACCTCCGGAGCTGCAGGGACTGGATCTTGTGGGCTACCTGCTGCCTCTGTGTTCTTGCTGAACAACTGCTATTACAGTTGTTGTTATTGGCCTTGTCACTATTATTGTCATTATTATTCCTATGACTATCATTCCTATTATTATTACTTAATTAATATTATAATGTAATGATAGTGGTAATATTTACTATTTTAAAATTCTAGGTGGAATTTGCATTGTGCTTCCCTCCCACCCCCTAATTCTCAGATTTTGTTGTGCTATTTCACCTGTGGTACATTGGTTTAGGTTTTTATGTATAACTCCCCTTCTGTTAACTTTTGATTTTATTAATTTAAGTGGTCGGGCGGCAGACACCGTCAGTAAGGAGTTTTGGGTGTGTAACTGCTCTGGAAGCACAGAGAAGCGTGTAGGACTGCAACTCTGACTCCTGGTCTCAACTCTGAGTTGTAATGGTTAAGTCCACTAGCAAACTTGGCCAGATTTCTCGATATGAGAGCTGCTCCATCCAAAGTGGGATGAATGCTGTCTCTCCTAATCAGACCAGGTCTTCCCCAGAAAGTCTGCCAACTATCTACAAAGCCTACATCGTTTGCTATTTTACAACAGCTGGCTAAAAGCAAACCAGAGCTGTACCCATTTTTAGCTAATTGTACTCTAAATTACCAAGGTGTATTGGTGTATGGTGTATGTCTATTGGTGTATTGTGCTATGTGTATTGGGGCATATGTATTTTATTGTATTTCCATATCTGTAGTGTATTGTGGTTTTATGATACTGAAAGCTGTATATTTTAATTACACTGTACATGTAAAAGCCCAACTAGGGACAAGAGTTGAAAATTTGCAATAGCTGAAAAATTAAATTAAATTGTATCATCCCTATCAAATAAAATTATACAATTGACAGGTGTTGTCATTAAGGTGCTGGCACATGGTGCCAGTGTCTTAGTAACCTGTAATGTGTGGGCTTCAACAATTGATAACATTATTGGTGAAAATTCTTGTCTTCCACAGTTCCAAATCAACAATTCACCTCTCCATTATTCTCTCTGGATAGCCTTTTGGCAACTCTTCCAGCTGTTACTGATTTTCTGGCCAAAGCATGCAGTCCACATTGCCTCTAAATGGAATGGATGGCACAGCACTGACAGCATCTGTTTCACTTTATTAATCAAATATATGTTTAGCAGAGGTAAACATATAACCTTGGAGTCCATTTTTTTTATGTCACAGTACACAGGTTGCAAACTACTGATGAATTCTACTGCTGCTGAGGTCTTTATGGATATTTTCAACCTGTCCCTTGCCCAAGCAGTTGTGCCAGCATGCTTTAAATCCACCTCCATTGTGCCAGTGCTGAAACACTCTAGTCCAACGTGCCTGAATGACTATTACATTTTTCAATTCAATTTATTTATATAGCGCAAATTCATAACAGAAGTTATCTCATTGCACTTTTCCTATAGAACAGGTCTAGACCTTGAGTGAGGCACAATGCAAAGACCACGACCATTTTTATTTATTTTTTTAAACAATAGAATAGTAATTGTAGTGTTAATATTAATAAATTAGTAATAATAGGAATGACAGCTATAGGAAAAATAATGTCAGTATTAGTAACAGAGTCAATAACAACAACTGTAGTAGCAGTTGTCGAGCAGGAACACAGGGGCAGCAGGTGGCCCTCAACCACAGATCCAGTCTCTGCAGCTCCGGAGGCAGAAATACCTGCTGAAAGCGACAGAAGGAGAGAGGAGAGAAACGAGAAAGCACAAAACTACGGGAGAGAGAAGATGTTGAGTTAGTAACATGTAGTAATGGGATAAAAATGTATACAGATGGAGAGGGAGAGAAGGAGAGAGGAAAGAAGCCCATCATGGGAAGTCTCCCGGCAGTCTAGGCCTATATCAGCATAACTAAGGGATGGTTCAGGACTCACCCAAGCCAGCCCTAACTATAAGCTTTATCAAAGAGGAAAGTCTTAAGCCTACTCTTAAATGTGGAAATGGTATCTGCCTCCCGAACCCAAACTTCGATCTGATTCTGAAACTGGGAACTGAAGGCTCTGGCTCCCGTTCTACTTTTGGAGACTCTAGGAATCACAAGTAACCCTGCATTCTGGGAGCGCAGTGTTCTAGTCGGATAATATGTTATTATGAGATCTTTAAGATATGATGGTGCCTGACCATTAAGAGCTTTGTAGGTGAGGAGAAGGATTTTAAATTCTATTCTGGATTTTACGGGGAGCCAGTGCAGAGAAGCTAATATTGAAGAGATATGATTTCTTTTCCTAGTTCTTGTAAGTACATGTGCCGCAGCATTCTGGATCAACTGGAGAGTCTTAAGGAACTTATTCGGGCAGCCAGATAATAAGGAATTGCAGTACTCCAGCCTAGAAGTAACAAATGCATGCACTAATTTTTCTGCATCATTTTGAGACAGGATGTGCCTAATGTTACGTAGGTGAAAAAAAGGCAGTCCTTGAAGTTTGTTTCATATGGGAGTTAAAGGATAAATCCTGATCAAAAATGACTCAGAGGTTCCTTATGGTGCTGCTGGAGGCCAGGGCAATGCCATCTAACTATATCTTTAGATAATGTGTCTCGGAGGTGTCTCGGAGGTGTTTGGGACCAAGTACAATAACTTCAGTTTTGTCAGAGCTTAACATCAGAAAGTTGCAGGTCATCCAGGTCTTTATGTCCTTAAGGCATGCAAGTTTAGTTAACTGGTTAGTTTCATCTGGCTTGATCGATAGATATAATTGGGTATCATCTGCATAGCAATGAAAGTTTATGGAGTGTTTCCTAATAATATTGATGCAGAAAAATAATATCTACAAAGCCCACATCGTTTGCTGGACACCACTCGACAGCCAGCGGCAGAATGAAGACATGTGGCTAAACATGTCATCACTGGTCAGGTTTGGCAGGGGCCCAGAGAAAACTACGGAGTCCGACATTGTCTTTGCATATGTACACACCGACTCAACATTAACTTTAGTGACCTCCGATTGGCGTAATCAGGAGTCGTTACCGCCGACGTGAATAACAATCTTACTGTATTTACGTTTATCCTTAGCCAGCAGTTTTAAATAGGATTCAATGTCGCCTGCTCTGGCTCCTGGAATACATTTGACTATGGTCGCTGGTGTCGCTAATTTCACATTTCTCAAAATAGAGCTGCCAATAATCAGAGTTGGTTTCTCAGCGGGTGTGTCGCTGAGTGGGGAGAACTTGTTAGAAACGTTAACAGGTTAGTGGTGAACCGTGGGCTTCTGCATAGGGATATGCTTCTTTCGGACAGTCACCCAGCCTCCCTGGTCTCCCGGCAGCTCCCGAGCAGCCGGGAGACGGCTAACAGGAGCTACCTCTGGTCGGTCCGCACTGGTTACTGGGGGCTGGCTAACTACAGCAGCTAATGATTGGGTTCCCATGGTGCAGAACTGCATTTCCAATTCACTAAGCCTCGCCTCCAATGCTACAAATAAACTACATTTATTACATGTACTATTATCACTATAGGAGGCAGAGGAATAGCTAAACATTTGACACACCGAGCAGGAGAGAGCAGGAGCGTGAGAGGAAGAGAGAGAAGCCATCACTAGCTGCTAAGCTAAAGAATGGTAGCTAGCAAAACTGAATAGCGTGTAAACTGTGGGATTAGCAAGAAAGTCGTTAAAAAAAGGAGAGAGCTATGAGTGCTTGAGTAGAACTAGCGTACGTTTATAGCAGATAGTTAATCCCTATAATGAACAATCGAACAAAATTAACTGTGATGAGCTAGAGCAGCAGAAATACGCTACTAGTAAAACACAAACACCGGTGACCAGAAATGACACAATAAGCTTACCGCAGCACGTCAGCACGTCCGACTACCGCCCTGTAGCACTCACACCCATTGTTATGAAGTGCTTTGAGCGGCTGGTCCTGGCACACCTAAAGGACTTCCTCCCATCGACACTAGACCCATACCAGTTTGCCTACCGCAGCAATAGGAGCACAGAGGATGCAGCTGCTAGGACACCTAGCAAAACAAAGGTTCTTTCAAGGTAAGCCACTACAGCAAACACATCGTTTTTTCATGCACTAGTCTATTTTGACTAGTAGAAAGAAACAATTCAAAATACATATTTAGGTGTTTATTTTAGTTCAGATTTCTGTTCTGGAAATATATGCAAATTAGCACATATTTAGTTCCTGCTCAAAAGTATCTTCCCCCTAATTTGCACTTGTAGCTGGAGCTCTCTTTCTTTTAGGTTGTCGCTGACGCTGACTGGCCCTGACACTGGCTGCTGCTGACTGGTCCCTGGCACTGGCTGCTGGTGACTGGCCCCTGATACTGGCTGCTGCTGACTGCTCCCAATTAAGTAAGGTTAAGACATTTAGTATATTGGGCTTTAATGGATTTTGTATTGTATTTGCAAACTTTGACTAATCTGAATGTCTTACCACTTTCAACAACATATTGTATCAAAGGTTGCTGACCGGACCCGCTAGCTGGTGGGGGTTGAAGACCTGCCACTGGCTGCAGCTGCTGACTGGACCTCCTAGCTGGTGGGGGTTGAAGACTGACACCTGCTACTGACTGCAGCTGCTGACTGGAGCCTGCAGTTGGCTGTGGTGGTGGACTTCAAAGTTGCTTGAAGTAGCCCTCTCAGCAACATGTGGCTCTAGGAAGTATCATGATGTCATAGAACTTCCATTTCTTTTTTGGGCTCCAAGAACTTCCATTAAGCTTACCTGCTTTCTCCAGTTTCCTCTCTTTTAAATGTGTCCCTCAGTCCCTTCCACTTCTTTTTACACACATCCACTGTATAATCATATGGAGCAATAAAAACAATTTGAGATAAATTGTAATAAGTGGTGAACAACAATTTTTAATGTTTAATTTTTAATTTGTTTAACAAAAAAAGTGTTGTATTCGGTCCTATTCTAATTGTTTTTTGGACAAGCCAATACCTTGAACTCCGTAAATGAGAGCCTTGGTTTTGTGATACTTAATTCCCACACCAAAAAGCATCTTCTGCTTCATAACTTCACATGATAAACTCAAATATAGTTCTTTATGGTTTTCAAACTGCAAATTATTGTGTATTGAAAGGACTTGAACTGGTCCTCTCCTTCATCCTAAAGGTATGGTGGGCACAAATATTTTGTCATATGGACTGAAAATCTAGATCTCAACAATACATTATCTTTTTGTGATTTTTTGAGTATGTACAAATGAACAAAATAACTTGGCATGTTTATGATAATTGTGCATATACTGTATAGAAAATAAATGTTTTCACTTAAATTGTCTCATATGTACATGTTTTCATAGTTTCATGGACAATATGGAGGAATAACATTGGTGTACAACTTAATGACTGTAAATAACAGCTGTTATAGTACCATGAAATATGATGATGATGATATGTTATTGATACTTATTATTGATCTTCAATGCTTGTCTCCAGACTCACTGCCAGCCAGGCAGCATCTCTCTTGTGGGGCAATTTGTAGGTTCTATGGGCAATATCATACAATACCGGCTGGTTAGACACAGCAACAATCATCGTCTCCTCCATCTTGGCTCAATAAGAAAACTACAGCCAATGACAACCAAGTGGGGTCAACCACACACACTTCTTTGCTATTGGTTCACCAAAGTTGAACTCCACGCAAAGCAAAGATGTGAATTTGCTTAGCTACTGTAAGTGAATGTTTTATTCGACCCTTCGCTCACATGGCATGGAAATGAACATGGAAATGTTTTTGCGATGTTTGCTTTAATTTGTGGGTTTGGGGGTTATACCATGGAGCTAACCTTCTTTGTTTTATTATCTTCTTTTTTAGAGGGGCAATAGACTCAAGTGTCGTTTGCAGTGAGCCTGCAGCACAGATGGTCAATTTGGGAGGGGCTGAAATTAGCAGATTAGCAGAAATTAACAGCTGACTGTTTGTTTTCCATCTCAGTCAGGGTGCAGTGTGTGACAGTCCGTGTTATGATTTTTGAAAGAGAAGTGTGTGTATGTGTGGTGGTAAACAAGGAAGTGAGAGCGCTTCTGGGGGACACTCTTGTTGAGGAAGAGGAAAATTCAGAGGACGTAGATGTAGACACTGTGTTGTCCTCTGTGAACAATGAATTATCCTGTGGGCAGCAAATGGCAGGCAGCGACTCATTAGCCCGTCGTTTAGAAGAGGTTACTGGCAGGGCAACCAGGTTGTGTTGTTGTTGTTACCCTCCCTGAAAACCTTTTGGCGCCCCCCTCTCGGTTTGAGGAGGATGTGGAGGTACACCCAACACCAGTGCAGGTGCCCCTCCTGCCTGATTTTAAAGACCTGATGTGCAAACAATTCAACTCGTCAACAGCAAAGCACAAGTGGTCTGCATCCTGTAAAAGATTCTCAAAAATACATGGCAGGGAGCAGGTTGCCTGTGGGTCGTAGGTTGCCTCTCTCTGCTGTTTCTCCCTCCAGCTCCAGCTTCTTCAGTAAAGACGTGCCAACGAACGGTAAAACTTCTCTAAGCAGCCTAGTTGGGATGGGGTCTAAGAGACAGGTTGATGGCTTAGATGAAGAAATCGTTGTTGAAAAGTTAGGCGAAGAAGGTCGATAGGAGAAAAGCAGTCTAAATATATATCAGGGTTTACAGCCGTTTCTAAGGTTTCTGTGTTTGAAGATAAATTGGAATTGGTTGAGGGCAGCTGCCAAAACTTTGGAAGCTGTTATTCATGCCTTCATCAGTTAGATTACTGTAATTCCCTGCTCTCTGGCATCAGTAAAAAAATCCCTCTCCTGTCTCCAGCTTATCCAAAACTCTGCTGCTAGGATTTTGACTCGGACTAAGAAACATGATCACAACACACCGATCCTGGATTCCTTACACTGGCTACCTGTTGCTTTTAGAATTGATTTCAAGATATTATTGATTACTTACAAAGCCCTGAGAGGCTTAGCCCCAAGTTATGTAGCAAATCTTTTAGTGCCCTATGTCCCTTCCCGCTCTCTGTGATCCTCAGATGCATCGTTCCTGGTTGTTCCTAGGTCAAGATTTATACTCAAAGGTGATAGAGCCTTTGTAGTTAGGGATCCGAGACTGTGGAATGCCTGCCTGAGGAGGTGAGTGCTGCAAACTCGGTCTCGTTTTTAAATCACTTTTAAAAACCCACTTTTTAAAAATGGCTTTTCGTTGATTTCATTTATGTAATATGACATTTTGGTTAATTTTACTATCTTTCTGTTTTATAGTGTGTTTAGTTTTTCTGGCTTTAAGTTAGTTTTATTCTTTTTTGTTTTAAATACACAGTTTTTTATTGTAAAGCACTGTTTGTGTTTTGAAAGGTGCTATATAAATAAAGTTTATTATTATTACTCTCAACTTGACAATTGGTTGTGTGGCTGTGTGGTCTTGGAGGAGCAATGCTGCCATCATGTGGCTCTGCTCCAGCCTTCCCAGGTGACAACATTCCTGGGCATGGTTCTGGACTCCAGAAGGGCGACCATTGTCCTGACTCCATAGAGGCAGCAGGCCTACAAAGCCTGCCTCTGCTATTTCCAGCTGCAGTCAACTGGGGGCACATTTGTCAACTCTCCTTCTCCCTGAAAAACCACAATCCGCCTCTGGGGTGGGATACTCTGGCACACTCATGGCCTCAGGGTCTACTCTTCACCTTTCCTACTTTCTCTTCTCCAGCCTCTTCTTTGAAGGGTTGAGGTGGAAGGGGTGAGGCTGATTCTGATGACTCCTCTTTGGCACCACATAGCATGGTTTTCAGTGATTTTGCCTCTCTTGGACGGACCACCATGTGAGCTCCCGCTTTGGAGGGACCTGCTTTCTCAGGCGAGCGGGACCTCGTTCCACCCCTTCCTAGCGGGGTGGCTTGGCCCTGGAAGGGACGGACTCCTGGCTTTAGGTTTGCCGGAGCCTGTAGTGTGGACTATGCACCACCATACGCCACCATCCACTAGGGCTGCCTACTCATATTCATTATTGGGGGGTGTTTACCACATGGTGTGGGGCTCACCAGGTGGATCCCTACCCAGCTACAGCCCAGGACATCCTGTTATTTCTGCAGACCCAGCTGGAGTCTGCTGTTTGGTGGTAATCAAAGCAGCTTTTGTCAGAAAATTCACACTTAAGGGGGCGTATGTGTTCTCGGGTGTGCCTGTCCCGTCATAATGTGGGGATGACCGTTGTGACTTTCGCTTATATTCAAAGGAATTAAAAATCTAAGGAATAATGAGAAAAAATGCAACTATGATTTTCTACTACTATTAGTACTATTATTTACTTTTTTTAAATTTATCATCAATTAAGCAAATAAAAATCTAAAGTAAGCATAGCAATTTTTTCTATTGTATATATTTTGGTGGCTGTAAGCAGAGAAATAGGTGCTCACAGGAGCACAACTCTGCACCCACATATCATGGATGTTTAGTATAGGTAAAGGGTTTGGGAGGGGAACAATAGGGAGGCGGATGAGTCATCTACCACAGCCTGTGGTCCACAGGGGGGTAGGCTGGCAAATTCACCAATATCTCATTTAGCATTCATGTACTAGGAAGGCTGCATTCTCTTATTATAGCTATAAGGCTTACATTTCCCTTTATCACTCATGACTAATCTTTCTGTAATATCATGGAATATACAAGGGTTGAACAGGATAACTAAGAGAACTGCCTGTCTGGAGTATATAGATAGAAAACATATTGATGATTCAGGAACCTTACTAAGGAATCTGTGAACAACGTTAGTAACTCTAAATATGAGATTGCAGCTTCATCCTCAGCAGTTGACAAAACAAGAGGCGTCTTAGTTGTAATCAGATGTTCATTAAATATAAACATTATTGACACTGGCAATGACACTGAAGGGAAGACTGCCCTTTTTAAATCTGTAATATCTAATATGAGAATTGTTTTTGTCAGCGTTTATGCTCCAGCTAAAAAATATTTTCAACATTATCTAATATGTTAATGAAACTTTTAGATTATTATTTAATCATTGGTGCAGATATGAATGCTACTATAAATCCGATATTAGACAAATCAAATCTTTCAGCGAGCAGTTCCCAGTTATCTTGTTCTAAGGCTTTGCAGCAATGTATGCAGGAGTCCCCCTCAAACACGCTAAAATGCATTTTGTTCCTATTATTGCAAATGCTACTTTTGCATTGCCTCACAATATGTTTTGCGTTACCTCGCAAAATTTTGCATTCTCTCGCAATAAATTTTGCATTCCCTCGCAATACCCCAGAGGGGTTTCACAGAGGAAAAGGAGACGTCTCCAAAGGCAGAATTACAGATGTGCAGTTCAATCTACCTCATAAAGCTAATGTGCTGTATTTGTATAAGTAAAAAAAAAACAACAAACAAGAAGGTGACTGAAATGCTACAAACAGAGTGTGTACACATCAGGAATGCAGACCAACGCAAGTTGGAAAGCTTTTTGCACTTTTGCACAGCTTCCTCTGTTCTTTGCACAAAACAAATTAAAGTAACCTTTAATACTGAAACAGGTTTGGGTAGAAGGCCAGCAATAATATAAAACAGGTAATAATAAATGGAGGAAGAGAGTTTTGCGTCTTATGTAAGAGAGAAGACAAAACTGATTCCCGGTGGTGCTTTTGCTAGCAGCTGAGCTGATATCCAAACATTTGCTGGTGTGTGTGTGTGTGTGTGTATGTGTGTACTGTGTGCCTCCCTGTTGATCTGTGTTAAACCCCTTTAGTACAGCTCCTCTTCTCAGTTGCAGAGCTGCCAGTGTGGACACAGAAACCCTGCTTATCTCTGCTCGGGTATGATCAGGATATCCTTTCCGATAAAAATTCCGTTTTGAGAAGAGACTTAAAAGACACTGACTCAGACAACCTAATTTCTTCGGGCAAGTTGTTCCAGAGCAGCGGGGCCCTGATGGCAAAAGCTCTGTCCCCCTTTGTTTTCTTCCTGGACTCAGGAAGAGACAGAAGACCCCTGCCCGAAGATCTCAAACTACGTAAAGGTTCATAAAGGATTAAAAAGTCTCAAATATAATCTGGAGCCAGGCCATGAAGAGCCTTAAAGTAATAAAATCTTAAAATCAATTCTAAAACAAACAGGGAGCCAAGGTAAAGAGGCTAAAACAGGTGTGATGTGATCGTACCTCTTGGTCCTGGTTAAAAGCCTAGCAGCTGAGTTCTGTACAGTTTGCACTCGTTTCAAAGTTTTTTTATTAAGACAAGTGAACAGGCTGTTACAATAATCAAGGCGTGAGGAGATCAAAGAATATACAGCAGTTTCTGCATCACTAATATTTAAAATGGATTGGATTTTTGCAATATTTCTAAGGTGATGAAAACATGATTGGACAAGCTTAGTGACATGTTGCTCAAAACATAAATTGCTATCAAACAGGACACCAAGATTTCTTGCAATGGGCTTGATATGTTGTGACAGGTAACCAGTAGATGGCAGTATTTGTTTAGTGATATGTTGGGGCCCAATAACAAGGATTTCTGTTTTATTTGAGTTGAGATGAAGAAAATGTATTGACATCCAATTTTCTATGTCAGACAGGCAGTCCTGCAGAGAACTCAGCATACTAAGATCAGTGGGCTTGACAGGGAGGTACAACTGTGTGTCATCCGCATAACAATGAAAAGAAATATAATTTCTGCAGATGTCATCACCCAAGGGGAGCATATATAAGGAGAACAGAATTGAACCTTGAGGCACACCATAGTTGATATGGGAAAAGGATGACATGAAGTTATTAATGGTGACACAGAATTTCCTATTTGACAAATATGATGAGAACCACTTTAGTGCAGTGCCAGATATGCCCACCCAGTGCCTCAATCTATCTAGAAGAATGCCATGATCAATAGTGTCAGGCAGCATTTAAGTCCAGCAGCACAACAATTGAACACATGCCTGTGTCTGCATTCATTAAAAGGTCATTAGTGACTTTGAGAAGGGCTGTCTCAGTGCTGTGGTGTTGACGAAAACCAGATTGGAACTTTTCCACAGAATCAAGAAGCTACTTAGAAACATTTTTTTTTGAGAACCTTGGAAATAAAAGGCAGTTTGGAGATCGGACGATAGTTATTCAGGAGGGTAGGATCAAGTCCAGGTTTTTTTTGTTTGTTTTAGGACTGGTTGGACGCAAGCAGTTTTAAAGTAATCTGGGACGCAGCCAGTAGACAGCAAGCTGTTCAAAATAGTTAGCAAATGGGGCGCAATACAATCCATAATCCATTCTGCTCCTCTGCATTTCCTTTTACAGCCTCGAATACTGTTATTTAACCATGGCTGTTTTCTAGTCTTTGAGTTTGGTCTATTTTTCAGAGGAGCTATTAGATCTAAGGTTGAAGAACACAGGTAGTTAAAAGAATCAACCAAATCGTTGGTGTTGGAGGAATCAGGAAACACTTTGCCAGGAGAATTGAACAGTGTACAGAATTTTGAGGCACTATGCTCATTAAGGGCACGTGTGTACTTCTAGTGGGATAAGACAGTACTAGCAGCCTGTATATTCACAGTTAGCCATGGGAATGAGTTTGGCCAGATACATGTTGTTGAAAGTCAAAAGAGTTAGTGATATTTAAAAAAAGCAAGGGCAGCCGTATAATTCAGGGGTAGATGCAAATCAAAATAAAATCACCAGACCAACTAATGGATCTTCAATTGGTGCACTTATATTTATTGCTGTAAATCTGCTTCTTTTGGTGTATACATGCAGAATGAATTATGGGGCAAAGGATTAGCAAAGCTTCTTGCAAGATTGTGAAATTAAAAAGAAAATCTGAGCATGATTTGCCACGGAAGGAAAGAAAGATTGTCATGGAATGGTTGAAAACAAATCCACATTTGAAGCAAGAGGTGGAAAAGCCTATGGATGAATTGACCCCTCGTGAATGGATGCTTCGTAAACTTGGCCTTTATTATATGATCTTGAAGTGTTTTAACAAGACTATTGAGCAATATCAAGCTGATGAAAAGGTTGAAATAGTTTGGACTGCACTCAGTACACAGCAAATTGGTGCAGCAATGTGCTACCTTTCCTACATGGTAGCACATTGCTGCACCAATTTGAAAGAAGTTTGAGTGGATTCAATCGATATTGTATTATAATAAGGAGAGAAAAACAGAAGTTGACTGCCCCACTCTTGATTATTGATGATAAAGTCATGGATAAACCACTCACATTGGCAGATATTTCACACATTACACAGGATGCTCCCAATCCCTTGACAAATCCATTAGGATTTATTAATTGGTGGACCTAAGCTTTATTATATGGCGCAATGTTAGGCAAAGATGTTAGGTACATTTTAACCACATTAATGCCTAACATAGCAATGGAGACGTTGATTGCAAAATGTTCAACCTTGGATTTTGACAATGATGGTTCTGTTGTTGGAGCTGTCACTGTGGATGACAAATATCCATGTTTAACAGACAAACAAAAAAGCCCATCTAGAAGAACTTAAAATATTTCTAATAGAAAACGCAACTGCCAGTCAAGATGTAACACAAGTACTGAATTGTAAAAAGAGGCCTGATGAGCAGGTTTCTAAGTTTGCAGAGATTGTTTTTGAAATGTTGGAAGGAACTGGCAAAATTAGAGGTTTCAGAAAAGCCTGATCCATGATTAATGGGTTACGACAGCAGGAGGCATACACTTTGAAGTTGTCAGCACCAGATGTGTTTTCATTTAGCCCGGCAGGATTACTGAAAAAGACGAGAGTTAGATGCCATCGGGTTATTTACAAACCCGAAAATGAAGATGCAAGCCATTCAGTATGATCCTATAATAGAAAAAACATTAATGGCAATACAATAGTATTATGGAGCAAGCCACAGCCGTGGACGTGGTCGAAGCTCTAACAGCAGGATTTTTCAAGATTTAGGACTAAGTTTGGAAGTCTTCCAAGGAGAGGACGTGGTTTTAGTAATAGACCACATGGTTGGGGACTGAGGCTCTGTCAGCAGGTAAACACAGGACACAGAGGTAAGTGCAGATACGATGGCAAGTTTATTGACAACAGCAGGTGACCAACACAGATGAAGTAGAATGCAGGTAAGGGAATGGGATAATGGAATGTCTTTGTCTTATCTGAACATGGAAGTCCTTTTCTTTTCCCGGAGTATGGCGTGGAGCTGAAGAACCTGGAGACGATTGCAAGCAAGGGCTGAGGGGAATCCAAGGGACGGGTAACTCATTGCCGGTAAGTGAGTAAGGTATATCGGCATGGTAGGGTTGTATATAATGCTTGACTCTTGTTATCAATTTCTCGATAAGACAAAATTCCACAATTTTTTTATTAAAGCATTGCAGAATGATGTGGAATCACAAATTCAGACAATCAATAACACAGAGGTTTTATTGAAGCAACCTTCAATTTTGGCCTCTGTCCCATAGTAGTTATGGGCTCAACATGCAAATCATGTGAGATTTTTGGATATGGAGCCATATCAGGCCAAAATGAATTATGCTAAGTATCCGGTATATAAACAATATCCACTCTCTAAAGCGAAAGAGGAAGGAATTCGATCAGTAATTGAAAGTTTACTTAAACAAGGAGTTATTGATAAATGTCAATCACAAAACAATACTCTTATAAATCCGATTTTGAAACCAGGAACTAAGAAATACAGATTCACACAAGATCTGAGAAAAATTTATGAAGCGGTATTTCCTCTACCTCCGATTGTGCCTGATGTTAATGCAATTCTGGTCACCATACCTGCTGATTCTAAATGGTATACTGTTGTAGATTTGTGTTCAGCATATTATTCGATTCCAGTTCATGAGAATACACAAGATTTATTTGCATTCACGTATTGTGGTGCTCAGTATTGCTTCACAAGATTAAGTATGGGATATGTCGACAGTCCAACCATTTATGCAGCAGCAGTGCAAACGCATTTATCGAAATTGGTCTTGCCCGGTCCATCTGCGTTATTACAGTACGTGGATAAAATTTTAGTGGCATCATCAACAGAAAAAGATTGCCCGAAAGATTCTCTTGCTTTGATGGCATATCTTGCTATGGTTGGACATAGAGCCTCACTGGCTAAGCTCCAGTTTTGTCAGACCTCGGTTCACTATTTGGGATATGTACTGAGAGATGGTTGTCATTATTTGTCACCGGAAAGGAACAAAGTGATAAGGGACATTCAAAGACCAAAAACAAAAAAGGAAATGTTGTCTTGGCTTGGACTCGTGAATTATTGCAAGGTCTGGCTGGCGGAATATGCGATATATGATGCTGTTTTGCAGGCTAGAACACTGAAAGACTCTCCCTTAACTATTGAGTGGATTGAAAGGATACATGCTGCTCCAGCTTTGGGGTTGCCTGATTACAAGATGACCTTTCACCTCTAAGTGGCAGAGGATGGAAGTGCAGCCACTGCTGTGTTGGCTCAGATGCATGGGGACAGACCAAGACCAGTGGCATACTATTCAAAGATGCTGCCATTAATTGTAAAAGGCATGGTTTCTTGTTTAGGTGCTATGGCAGCAGCTGCAATTATGGTGGAGAAGTCACAAACGATTGTACTGGGACATCTCATGATTCTTCATACTTCTCATGCAGTAAATATTATTTTGTTGAATATTACAACACAACAGATGACTCATCAAAGATGTAGCAATTATGAATAAATTTTGACAGGGACTCAATATCAATATATAATAATTATGATTTCAACAGCAGGGCACACAAATCAGGCTGTGCATTTAAAAGCATTGTTATAGGGGGGGAACAGGAAAAGTATGTGATTTGAGATTTATCATGACTGTTTTGGAATTAATTAATTCAATCTCATGTGATGACTCACAGGTGGCTAGAGGCAATAATTTAGCTGATGTATGTGCAAAGAATGTAGCATTATATGCTGCGTTCCCACCATGGATGAATGCTGTTTTTATGTCTGTACTGGTGCCAGAGCCCCCATTTAGTGACCTTCTTGCATTTCAGAGACAAGCATCTGAAGCTTAAGTAAAATGGTGGAAGACAAAAGGATGTTATCAGGATGTTGATGAGCCATGGAAGTTTGGAGATGGAAGAATAGCATTACCAAGAACAGCATATGACCCATTAATTGCTTATGTGCATGGTGTGACTCACGCGAATGCTCAGCAGATATCGGCATATATTTCTATGATTTTCTTTATGAGTGGATTGGAACAACAGGCCAAAGATTTTGTGAATAGATGCCTAATTTGTGCTAGATGTAATCCAGAAATGAAAGCACCTAAACATGATCATTTGCCTCCACCAAGGGGACCTTTTCAACAATTGTAAAATATGGCAAAATTTAAAGGGTATTCTTATCTCCTGGTCATTGTTGATAAGTTTTCAAAGTGACCTGAGGCATTTCCAACTAGAAAAGAAAATTCTCAGTGTGTTTAATGGAACAAGATTCCAATGATGATAATGGAACGCCTTTTACTGCTAAGATTACTAAATTGTTGTCTGCGGCGATAGGAATTAAGTGGACTTTTCATATTCCATACCACTCACAAAGTTCTGGTCAAGTAGAAAGGACAAATAGAACAATTAAGGACAAGTTGACAAAATTACATCAATCAAGGAAAATGACTTAGTTAGAGGCACTGCCATTAGTATTGATATCAGTGAGGGCAATGCCAAATAAAACCACGGGTTTGTCACCTCATGAGGTAAATTATGGGACGACCTTTTCCTTTGGTAGTCTTAATGAATGAAAAACTGGTGGTAGATTTAACACAATTACAAGAATGTCAACAAGAATATGTTAAAACCATATACAATTTTGGTTTTGAGTTTTACTCTTGGTGCCAGCAGACGAGGCGACGTATCCTTTTCAACCTGGTGATTATGTGCTGGTGAGGAGCTTGATGGCGACCGCAGGAGAACCACGAACCCTGTGCACCACATTCATGTGGACTTGCAAGGAAGGAAATACGACAGTACCTCGTGCTCTTCCACGCCATCATCGGAAGATGAGGGGTTAATGCAAGAGGTGGACTGAGGCATGTAGAGGACGGTGAACACAACAAGGAGAGGATGTTATGGCAGAAGGACGATGACCACATGTACTTTGTAATCCTTTATGCATGAAGTAGAGATTTGAATGTAATGTTTAATGTGCTTAAATTTTATGTTATTTGCTTTTCATTATTTAGTTAGTGTGGGTTAATCACAGTTTATGTGATGTTCAGAAAGGAAGAGATTAAGAAAGATGGAGTGAAAGATGAACAATTGTACCATGAAGCCTGAAGACAGCGATCGCCCCAGGAAAATGGCTTGGTAGTAATTTTAGGGGGGTCGGAGGGGAATCTTCCCATGGTGATGTGTTTCTGGGTTTTTCGCCCCTCCTTGCATTGGATTATTTCATTGTGTCATGTACCTTGTTATTTGTGTTGGTATTTGCAAACTTTAGAAGAAAAAGAGGGGTTAAAAAGGGAGAATTGTTAGGTTAAATATCGGTCAATCCATGTTGAAGTTGCATGTGTTTATAGTTTATAGTATGTTTATCTATAATATAGCAATTGGACTGGGACCACATCTGTTTGGAACATTATGGAGGTCCAGGGTTAGGAATGACATGTTATGAGGTAACGTAAAGGACAGGGACCCAATGAAAAGGAGTTTCCAGATGTGTCTTGGGGGTCCAGGAAAGTAAGATAAATATGTTTTGAAGGTAACCAAGAAGGGTTGCCCCAACTAAGGTTAAAGGTCAATTTCTAGAATGGTATATATATGTTAAGCTTTTCTTGGTTCTTTGAGTATGTCTTGTGCTCCTCAGCTGATATTAAATCCAACTTAATTGAAGATCGACTCGTGATTCTGTGTATGTGTCCTGTCTTGTCATCTCTCGGCAAAGAATCTTACCCATCAACCACAAAGAGCAATTCTATCATAATGTAAAACATGACTGGATAAAAATTCAGGGAGTTCCAACACGATGGAGCCAGCTGGTTTAGGTGGGCGATAAATAATAGCAAATATGACGGGAGGGGGCCACCAACTTTTAACATGAGCACTTCAAGGGAGGAAAAATGATTGCAAGCTATGAGGTTACATATTAAATGCTTCCTATTGATAGTAACAAGGCCGCCGCCAAGACCACAAAGCAGTCATAATCTGGAGGGCATAATTCAGCAAGCTGACTGTAATCACCAGGACTTAAAAACATGAAATCTAAATCAGCAGAAGAGATAAAATCATTTAAAATAAACGTTTTGTTAGAGAGGGATCTTACATTGAGAAGAGCCATCTTAAAAAGTCTGTGCTGGGTTAGAACTGAATTTGAGACTGTAGGTAGGGTTCCAGATCTTTATTCAATTATTATTATTATTATTGCTGTGTCGGCTGTGTCTGTTTCGTATTGAGGACCTATGTGAAATTACCACAGGAATTTTAAAATTTTAGAAAGTCTGAGCTCCAAATAGCAGCACTATGATCAGTCCACAAGGGGGAGTTAGTGACAGCAGAGGGTGCGTGGCTGTTTTTGGTGGGGAGAGAAGAGAAAGAAGAAGAGCGAGGGGAGACAGGTGATGTCAGTAGTCAATTACGTGAGGAAGACAGTACAGCGTGCTGCAGGTTAGCCGCCAGCATGCATCTACCTGACTTGTTTGGGTGAAGACCGTCTCGTGCAAACAAGGAAGAATGATCCCAGAATAAGTTAAAATTGTGAATAAAACCAATGTCATGGGTACTGCAGACAGACTGGAGCCAGGTATGAAGGCTGAGGATCCTGCTAAAATCCACTCAACTAAATTCCACGACCCAGTGTAGGAATTGGACCCGAAAAAAAAGCATGCTTTCCACTGCTGTTGAACAGGTCAAAGAGGCGGATAACGTCTGCTTTTGTCAGCTCATATTGCTGATGCTCCCACAATGCAATGCGTAATTAAAAAATACAGGTAAAACACCTGTGAAAAATCAATACAGAAAATTCTTTTCAACTAACGCGGTACATTGGGCCCTATTTTTACGGACTTTTCTTAACAGTGCAGGCAAAATAAATAACACAAGAGCATAAAATGATAGTAGCAATGATTGTCGAGGATAACAGTGGTAATTAAGTCCATAGGCCTTGGTGAAGAGGTAGGTTTTTAGGAGTATATAATTCAATTTACCCACTGTAGAACCATCTTGTGTTTAAGTAATAATAATAATAATAATAATAATGTAAAAAAAAATAACCAGCCAAATTGTTTCTTACGAGCAACTTTAACTTTGATTATTTTGATTTGATACTATATGTTGAAAATTACACTGAGATTTGACTTTTTTGATTGTTCTTTTGGCTGGTTCGATTTGTTTTGATTTACCAACAAGATGGTGCTACAATGTGTAAAGCAAAGAAGGGTAACAATACAGGTGACACAGATGATACTGTTTACTAAATAATGCAATTATCCTATAGGATGCCTGGTATGATGTTTGGCAATGTATATAAAGTGGTTTTCAACTCATTATTCCTATTTCCTCCCTCTAAGTGTTAGTCTGTATGACCCTAAGTCATTAAACTGGACATTGATCATTACATCTCTGCAATACTTGACATAATTGTGCAATATTCTGTGTTAATACTCCTGTGCAATATAGTCTTTTCAGTTTAAAATTCCCTATTTATTGATATTGATCTTTATTCATACCTCTATTACTGCTGTGCAATATCCTCCATCTCATTATAATCTTAATAAGCTACACTTAACTTGGCAGTTCATGCATTATTACCTTATACCGTATTATTATCATCAACCGGTAAACCCACTTTGTACTTCACACTTATTTTATTTTATACTTATACCCACTTGGTACTTAATTTATTTTCTGACCTGTATTATACTGTATTATATATTTTTTGCTTAGTACTTCTATTCCTGTGTGCACTGACGTGATAGTGAGCTGCTGTAGCAAAAGAGTTTCCCCTTGGGGATCGATAAAGTATTTCTGATTCTGATTTGGCCCTTGATGAAGGCGTAAGCCGAAACGTTTGGCTTTGATTTTGCATAAGGCTGTTTGAATAAACACAAAGTCTATGAAAAGAGCAAGTCTGTGTGCGGTCCCCCTCCTTAAAATTGTTATCAATGGAAAATTAATAAAATCTAAAACAGCTTGCCATTAACTGCTTTAGGGTGGAGCAACTATCTCTACACCAGAGGTTTATATCTGCTAGAACGCATTGGGGCAATGTGTGAACACATTTTACCACAAAGACTGTTGTAAGGTTTTACTTAAGAAACTTTTATTTTACTTTACAACCATATTACATGTACAAGTACATGTAGTCCACATGATGCATTTTGTCGCTGCTCCTTGATATTTAACCAGACACCACAACAAAAGGAAGCTTTGGCCTGAGGGAGAGGGGTTAATATATGCATTGTGATATAACAAGTTGAACCTGGAGTTCATCAGACAATCAACAGGGGACAGAATGAGCTTTTTTGGAAGGAGACCAAAGGCCAACACATTTGTCACGCTTGATTGACGGAAGTATCTGTAGAATTAATGTCAGGGCTGTTAAGTTTACTATACAAAACTAGTTTGGTAGAGGGTTGTAGTTCTACTAACTCTCAGAGGTTTCACAGTTGGTGGAGTGACATCTACAGTAAGAGGTCGTACACCTGAGGCTGAGGTTGGCAAAATATGGATGAAAATATGGAAGACTGACAAAGTAACAGCTGATGCTGACAAACAAAAACTAGGACATAGGAAGTAAAGCTGAACCAAACAAACAAACAATATAAGAATATATAAACCAACTAAAATCTTAAAATAAAAATGTCAGCTCAATATTTCATCTTCACATCGCATTCCTCACCCCCTGTAGCGCAGAGGGGAGGGCCGGACTGTAGCTGATGAAATCATCATCGGTGTAGAAATCCAACATTACATCAAATAGCATTAGCCTAAAGAATTGCAGAACAGAATGTCAGTAGTTTTTAATAATATATTCAAATACTGTGCATATATCACCAAGTAAATGCTAAATCAGCAGAGAAATGCACACATTCAGAAACTGTACCTTGAAACGAGCTGTCAGGAGTTCCGTAAGGTTGTGATGTCACAACTATACAGTCACCGCCCTCAGCCATACCCCCAGCCTCAGCACAGCCCACCTGGACCCACAGTCCAAAATTTTTTGTTGTTGTTTTAACTTTATTAACCCCACAACACCAACCAGGAGCTGGTCAGCTTAGCTTAGCATAAAGACTGGAAACAGGGTTCTGTACAGGCAACCAGTGGAGGCTCCAGTTAAAAAGCACAATTTATTGTTTTTACATTTTGTTTTTTGTACGGATTAGACTAACTAAATATAAAGTGTTGATTAATTACCTTTAGAGGTGTTGGTAGATGGTGATTTTGTTACCTTTTGGACAGAATTTTTGTTGACATTCATGGTTCCCAGAGGATGAATCCTAATGACTTTGGTGAGCCCTGACACCTTCACATTTTTTGTTTTGATGAATTGCCATGAAATTTGGTTCAGACATTCATGTTCCCCTCAGGATGAATTGCAATCAGTTTGAGGATCCTCTGATTTTTCATCTAGCACCATCATCATATTAAAATTGTATTTTGTTCAGAACTTGGACTGGTTTATGACCAAATACCTGCAAAACAAATGGTATTCCCATCACCTTTAGCAGTGTGTTGTGTTTAGTGCTAATTAGCAAATGTTAACATTCTAACCTAGGATGGTGGACATGGTAAACATTATACCTGCTAAACATGACTCAGATCTATTATCAAAATAGTTGCCAATTCATTTTCTGTAGATTGACTGATTAGTTGACTGAATGTTTGAGCTCTAATTCAAGCACTATAGCAAGTGTGGTTGTGGCGTTCAGCTACTCAACACATAATGGACGGTTATCCCAAAAACTGAAGGACAAAAATAGTTAATGAGGTGAATATTAAGTAACTGAATTGATATACTTGCTCCCAAATGATAACCTATTATGACATAACATGAATGATTAGATAGCAGTTTTAATGTGATATTTTGATGGTTCTATTTAATTTAAAAGAGTCAGCAAATGAATCAACAATGAAAATAATTTCTAGTTGCAAGATGAGATTTAAGACACTTTCATTTATACTTAGCCACATATTTGCATCTGTGTTGATTGCAATCCATCTTTAGTGTATTATATAATATATAAGTAGTACAGCTTAACATATACTTGTTATTAAGTGTATTTAAGTATACTTTATGTAATAAGTATGAACATTTACCTTTGTCTTTCAGACAAATATTAATATACATTAAAGAAACTGGGGTGCACGGTGGCAGAGCGGCTAGAGCTCCTGCCTCCCAATAAGGAGATCGTGGGTTCGATTCCCGGACCAGACCAACATCACACAATCTCTCTGGGTGGAGTCTGCATGTCCTCCCCGTGTTACCGTGGGTTCTCTCCGGGTTCTCCGGCTTCCTCCCACCGTCCAAAGACATGCATGTGTAGGTTAATTGATAACTCTAAATTGCCCGTATTGAATGAATGTGTGAGTGAATGGTTGTCTGTCCTTGTCTGTGTCTGTCTGTGTCTGTGTTCGCCCTGCGACGAGTTGGCCACTGTCCAGGGTGTGCCCTGCCTAAGGCCCAAAGTCACTGGGATAGGCTCCAGTCACCCGCGACCCCCTAACGGGGACCAAGCGGTAGATAATGGATGGATGGATGGATTAAAGAAACTGCAAATACTTGTTTACTGTCTATGCCAAGTACAAAAAAGTACATTTAAATACAATTATCATAATTTAATGGTATCAATATGAGTTGTTAAAATCACCAGAGATAAGGACTGAGTCATATTCAACAGTAATTTTCAATAAAAGCCAAATTCAGATAAAAAGCCTTTTTTAAGCCTTGAAGGGCGGTTAACTGTGAGCACTAGACAGGGATATACAGGTCTGATTACCGGAGCTAAATACTCAAAAGTAGAGTAAGAACCAAATGAGACATTTTTACATGATAAAATTTCTGAAAAAATAGCAGCAACACCACCACCCTTCTTGTTAGGCCTGGTACAGTGTGAAAATAAAAAAATAGATGATGAAGCTTCAATCAGTACTTTGCTACCAGTTTCATCAAGCCAAATCTTAGTAAGGAGAATACAACCAAGCCTATGAAATGAAAGTTTTATTAATGAGGGATCTGACAATGAGGAGTGCCACTTTAAGGAGCTAGCAGAATAAGTAGAATTGTCAACTGTGGCAGAGTCAGGACTAGGATGGCTGAAGTTTTTCCACAAACTTTGTTTGAGAGTCAAAGCACACAGTGGCATGACCCACACTGTTAGAAGTGGATGTAACAGTTGGAGGCACAAAGATCTGGATCGAGTCTTGCCATGGTGCATATCAGAATGAGTTAAATGCTATAAACTGAATAAAATTAGTAGTCAACTGCTTGGTTCCCTTTCTATTAGGGTGCACACCATCTGCTCTGTAGCGGCTTGAATTAGTTTGAGATGAAGTCATATCCTGCAGCAGAACAGAAGTTTTTTAACCAGTTGTGGAGACTGAAGACTTGGCTAAAACGTTCAGAGCTTTTAGAAAGAGTTGGGATGGAGCCAGACATAAGACCACATGCGCACATTTCCAGGTGGACTCTGATTTATAAACGGAACGTTGCCTGCAGGTGTGTGTAAGCATGGTTTTATAAATTTGATTTTATTTTTTGCCAACCAGTGTTTTTACCTGCTGTATGGCAATGCAATATGGGTGCTACTTTTGCTGCTGTAGAGTCTCTTATCCCTTGTTATTTCAGTGCCCCTGTACATGTTACTGTCCACTTTACAGTTTTGTTCCAGCACCTATTTGTCTCCAACCTCTGACTTGCCAGGAAAAGGTCTGATTAGTTTGGTTATTTTCTCCATCTCAAACAAACAGACAGGTGCAACACCAGACCTGAATTTCTAGACAAATTTAAGACGAGTACAGGCAATTCAGCAAGCTAAATAAGGTGAATTGTGGTCAATAGGTATATTAAGCCAAAGATGTGTATTGAGTGCAGCTTTTAGTGTTGCCAACAGCAAAAACAGCTAAGCAGGGGATCCGTTCCTGTGTTAGGATGGGAGGCTGGACACCTCCTTTAGGTAGAGAGGGACCGGGGACTAGTAAGTGCCATTGCCTGTGCTCTTAAAATGTGCCTGTTCTTTAAAAATATTTAACAACTAAAGTTTATTACAGTATGCTTTAAACAGATTATCCTTTTGTTATTTTTGCAGCAAAGATTTTCTGCGTGAGGAGTCATGCAGTTCTGAGTCAACTACTTCTGCCTTTGACAGTTCTATTATACTTTGTCATTTAGCAAATAATAACAGCAAATGCTGTTTTTAGGACATTTACCAAAACTTGCATGTAAGTGAGTTTCCTGCTGACCATTTTCTGAAGCATGTCACAGTGTTAAGATTTTCTAATTGTGTTCTTACCTTCACCTGGGAGATAGACTGGGTAGGGTATCTGCACACTTTTGAAATAAAATATAATGCTCTTTAAGACCTTTTTAAGACCTCAACAAATAATATTTAATACCATTTCCCAAACAAATGAATGCACGTTGTCTGGGTGATATGTTTTACATCAATCACCAAATTAGTATGATTTTTTTCCAGTATTCGATGCAAAGTCACATATTAAATTATCAAAATATAATAATCAAAATGTTTAATGCAATGAACTGTGTTCCACTGTTATGCATTGCATGAAACAAAGACCCTTCACACATCTTTGAAAAAATAAATTAACACTAATTTTGGTAGCCTTTATTTACAATTTGCTTAAATATGATGTACTGTAACCTTAAAAATCACATAAGGCCTGTATGTGCAAAGCCAGTGTAATGGCTTTATACATACAGGATTAGGAAATCATCAATGGCGTGGTCTTTTCTGAAGTGCTGTAGTGGACAGTACATTGAAATTGTTTTGATAATGTAGTTTTGCTTGCAAACAAAGTCTGGTAATCTTCCTCCAAATCCAGGTGACCATGTGGTACATACTGCTCATACTACATACAATCAGCCAAAACATAAATGACTCATTTCACTTTGCCTAATCAGTTGGACTTTATGTTAACTTTCCTAGGCTGAGGCATGTAAAAATGCTTAGATGCTTATGTCACACATTTATTATCTATCAAACTAAAACACATGTGTTTTCTTGTTTTCTATAACCATATCATCACTTCTGCTGAATTGTTGATTGCCTTAACCCTTGTGTGGTGTTCATATTTTTGTTATTCACCCAATGTTTGTGGGTCTGGTGGACCCACAACATTGTTGGGGTTTTAAAACATTAAAGCCATAACAATTTATGTAAAAATAGTTAACAGATGTTGACTTAATCTAAATTACAAGCAACATAGACAGCATATATGGTTAATATTAATTAATAGTAACTGTGCAAGCTGTCACCAGCTTGTTTAAATTGTCTATACCCCTCCCGTTGTGGCATTGAGAGAGGAACTCTCCCCCAAATGTCCTGTCATTCACTTTCTTCTGTGTCATAAACTGACCCCTGCCAGGAGACAGAGAGGACGCCGATAAAAGTTAAGTGACAATGGGCCAATTTATGACCCTCACTAATCCACCCTCAGGATGATATATGGACTTGATCAATAACTCATACAGGGAACAAGGGACAAAAGAAACCAACTTTGCAATTCAGAGTCAAATGTACATTAATTGATATACAATGTTTAATCAATGTTATAGGAAGAATGTGCAGTTTTATTTCAACATGCTGATTTTGACGCAGGAACTGAACTAACAAGAACTAGTTACACATATCCACTAATCCAGAAAGAAGATGTAAATTGGAATGTCAAATCTCACACCCAGTGTGTGCCTGTTCTGACCTGCCTGTTCCCCCCTCCTCTTTTCATCCCCTTCAGAGGAGACAGACAGGGAATGCACATTAATTTGCCTAATACAAGAATACTATTTCATTTGCTGTTATAGGCATACATACATACAGTGGTGTGCAAAAGTGTTTGCCCTCTTCCTGATTTCTTTTTTTTTTGCATGTTTGTCACACTTAAATGTTTCAGATCATCAAGCTAATTTAAATATTAGTCAAAGATAACACAAGTAAACACAAAATGCAGTTTTTAAATGAAGGTTGTTATTATTAAGGGAAAACAAAATCCAAACCTACATGGCCCTGTGTGAAAAAGTGATTGCCCTCTAAACCTAATAACTGTTTGGGCCACCCTAAGCAGCAACAACTTTAATCAAGCATTTGTGAAAACTTGCAATGAGTCTTTTACAGCGCTGTGGAGGAATTTTGGCCCACTCATCTTTGCAGAATTGTTGTAATTCAGCCACATTGGAGGGTTTTCGAGCATGAACTGCCTTTTTAAGGTCATGACACAGCATCTCAATAGGATTCAGGTCAGGACTTTGACTAGGCCACTCCAAAGTCTTAATTTTGTTCTTCTTCAGCCATTCAGAGGTGGACTTGCTGGTGTGTTTTGGATCATTGTCCTGCTGCAGAACCCAAGTTCGCTTCAGCTTGAGGTCACAAACAGATGGCCAGACATTCTCCTTCAGGAGTTTTTGGTAGACAGCAGAATTCATGGTTCCATTTATCACAGCAAGTCTTCCAGGTCCTGAAGCAGCAAAACAGCCCCAGACCATCACACTACCACCACCATATTTTACTGTTGGTAATGATGTTCTTTTTCTGAAATGCGGTATTACTTTTACGCCAGATGTAATGGGACACACACCTTCCAAAAAGTTCAACTTTTGTCTCGTCAGTCCACAGAGTATTTTCCCAAAAGTCTTGGGGATCATCAAGATGTTTTCTGGCAAAAATGAGACGAGCCTTAATGTTCTTTTTGCTCAGCAGTGGTTTTCGTCTTGGAACTCTGCCATGCAGGCCATTTTTGCCCAGTCTCTTTCTTATGATGGAGTCACGAACACTAACCTTAACTGAGGCAAGTGAGGCCTGCAGTTCTTTGGATGTTGTTTTGGGGTCTCAGAATGGCTGAAGAAGAACAAAATGTCACAGTCAGAACTGTGACGAACTCCACACCCTAGTGGGGGATGTGTAAAGATGTTACCATCCTAGCGCCTGCTAAGCGAGAGAGACAGTATTCAATATAATCATGATATGGAATCGGAAAATATTTCACAAGTGCTCCCCAAAATCTCTCAGCTGCTAAACGGTGCATTTCATTCACTGCTTTATCTGTTATACATTGGTCCTCATCCAGTTATTAATTGTTCAATTCAATTTTATTTATATAGCGCAAATTCCTAACAGAAGTTATCTCATTGCATTTTTCCTATAGAGCAGGTCCAGACCGTACTCTTTATATTTTAATATTAATTAGCCATTGTTCATGGCTGTATTCATAACACTTATTCATGGTTGCATTTATCTGTTCATTTGAGTGTCTAGTCTTAGATGTATGTATGTGTGTGTTGTTAGTATGTGAGTAATAAATGTTTCACAGGGGTGACTGTGTCTTCAAGGTAGAGCAGGTCACTAATCGGAAGATCAGCAGTTTGATCCACAGCTTCCCCCAGCCTATATGTCGAAGTGTCCTTGGGCAAGATACTGAACCCCAAATTGCTCCCAAAGGTTGTGCCATTGGTGTGTTTGTGTGTGTGAATGATTAGATTCTTTCTGATGAGCAGCTGGCACCTTGCATGGTAGCTTCTGTCATCATTGTATTAATGTGTGTGAATGATATGAATGTGACATGTAGTTTAAAGCACTTTTGAGTGGTCAGAAGACTAGAAAGGCGCTATACAAGTACAGTCCATTTACCATTTCACATATAAAGTCATTGCCTTTTGTTTTTCTGTAACATACTTTCAGTCACTTTATGTATCCATTCCTTATTTCACCTCTTGCTACCTGAGTTCAGGTTAATTCCATCCCAAAGCTAATTTGCACGTTACCATGATCACCATGTTGGCCCTCGCCTGGCCTCACCACGTGTGAGGGACAAAAGACAGGCCTACCTGGAAAGGCCAAAGCCTTCACTAAGAGGCTTGACAGAGAAACAAAGAACAGACAATTGGAAGGCGCCAAGCCAACACAGCCATTAATTCGCACCTGAATGCGAAATTGAGACTTGATCTCGTTTGAACCCAACGCGAGATCTCAGTTGAATCTAAACAACAGACTCCTATTGGACGAGATGCGTGAGACAGCGCATGAAATCTTGGCGCACAGCCATGACGACACCAACTCTATAAAGCCTGGCGCTCCACACTGCCTGTTGCCATTCTACAATGTTACAGTGTTATTTCATCTAAGTTTCATTGTTGTGAATTGTGCTTTGCTTTTTGGAAAGTGATGGACCACTGCATCTGAATTGCTGTGTGTTTTGCATTTTGTACCGGTACCACGCCGCCAGGCCATTACTGGGTTAGCTTTAGCCACTCTGGGAGCTAATAACTGTGCTTTATCAGACCAAAGCCCAGTAACACGGCTGTTGAATGAAAGTCTGCGGCCGGATTACTGTGTCAGTTATTACGCTTTGTCATGCCATTTAAGATTCCTTGTGCCTTACTCTGTGTGCTTTCCCCATTGGCTTTGGCCATTTGGCTTTGTGTGTGATGACCACCCATGTGGCCATCACCTTCCTTGCACCCCACTCTCTATCACCCCACAAACACAGACACACACCCACATGCACACACACACACCCACACACACACACATCGTCTATGCTTGCTGATTGTCGTATGCTTATTGTGTTTAGACTAGACAATAGTGGTTGTTGGTTGAAGTAATTGATTGTTAATCAGTGTTAAAGTTAAAGAAAGGCTATTGTATCTTTTAAAGACGGTCAGTGCTTGGATCTCACCCTTCACTGTTCCCCCCTTTTAATGTAAGATAGTACCTTAAATATCAACATTTTTAGGTGGACAGCCACCTTTGAGACTGTTTTTCATGTTTGGTTATTGGTCCCTGGTCCCAGGGTGGTGCCCCATAATTATTAATCTACATTAATAATTTTGATAAATTTTGTTTCAATATTTATAATATTAATATATATAATATTATTATTATAAATATTATTAATATTAATAATTTTGATAGATTTTGAAGATTGGATGGAGACCATATGTGAACAGCAACAGATTCTCAATTGGATTGAGGTCTGGGCTTTGACTGGGCCATTCTGAGACATTAACATTCTTTGCCTTAAACCATTCCAGCATAGCTCTGGCTGTATGCTTAGGGTAATTTTCCTGCTGAAAGGTGAACCTCTGCCCCAGTTTCAAGTCTCTTTGAAACAGGTTTTCTTCAAGTATTGCCCTGTATTTGGCTCCATCCATCTTGCCCTTAATCCTGACCAGTTTCCCAGTACCTGCTGATGAAAAGCATCCCCACAGCATGATTCTGCCACCATTGTTTTTCATTGTGGGGATGGTGTGCTCAGGGTAATGTTGGGTTTCCACCACACATAGCGTTTTGCACCAGGGCCAAAAAGTTCAATTTTGGGCTCATCTGACCAGAGTACCATCCTCCACATGTTTGCTGTGTCTCCCACATGTCTTGGACAGCACAGATTCTCCCAGCTGAGCTGTGGATCTTTCCAGCTCCTCCAGAGTTATCATTGGCCTCTTGGTTGTTTCTTTGAGTAACACTCTCCTTGCCCGGTCCGCCAGGTCCGTTTAGGTGGACGGCCTTCTCTTGGTAGATTTGCTGTTGTGCCATATTCTTTCCATTTTTTTATTAATGGATTAAATGGTGCTCCGTATGATATTCAACGCCTGCGCTATTTTTTATAACCTAACCTTGCTTACTTCTCCACAACTTTATCCCTGACCTGTTTGGTGAGCTCCTTGGTCTTCATGATGCTGTTTAGTAATGTTCTCTATGTAATGTTTTTCTTTTACTGAACATTGAAAATGAGTCCCACAGACCCGTACACCACACAACCTGGAATCAACCTATAGAATAGACTTAAGAAATTAACGCGTAGTTCAGGCTCAGATTGGACAAATAATTACATCCAAACAACCCAACTTCCACTATCTGCTCTTAAATTGCATAACGTTGCTCACACACATCTGAAACTACACAGGTGCTCCCTTGCTCTGTGGTTTATTAGGCATCAAGGCTTACAGGTAGACAGGCAGGCTTGTGCAGGTACAGGTAGGCAGACTGGCAGGCAGGCAGATAACAGGCAGGCAGGCAGATAGGCACAGATCCGGGTAACACAAAGGCAATGGAAAACTTGAACAAACAGCACAAAACAAAACCCAGCAAAGCAACTAGGATGAACTGACAAAGAACAAAGGAAATTAACTGGTATATATGTTGAGTGGCTGAGGGGATGAGATGCAAGTGGGGAGATGGAAGGGGAGGCTCAGGTGACTGCAGGGCTGACGAGAAGTGGGAACAGGTGTGTAAATGGGTGGGGCAGTTGGATGATGAGGAAAGGAGAGAAAGTCCGGGGGCATCTGGTGGACAGTTTGAGAATGGCAGGTCTGGGGAGAAATGAGCAGGGGTTAGAGACAGGTACAGAGAGCAATCCAGAAGGCTGGAGATGAGAGTGTGGCTGAAGAGGGGGACTGACGGCAAACCGTGTTCCTAGCCGTGTTGATGAGGCCAGCTGTAGAGTTATAGAAACTGTTTTTGTGGCTTGAGGTTTTGGTCCTGATGGACTGCAGCCTCCTGCTGGAGGGAAGTGACTGAAACAGTTTGTGTCCAGGGTGGGAGGGATCAGCCACAATCTTTCCTGCACGCCTCAGAGTTCTGGAGGCATACAGGTCCTAGAGGGAAAGTAGATTGCAGCCAATCACCTTCTCAGCGGCGCGCTGCAGTCTGCCCTTGTCCTTGGCAGTGGCAGCAGTGTACCAGATGGTGATGGAGGAGGTGAGGATGGACTCAATAATGGCAGTGTAGAAGTGCACCATGATTGTCTTTGGCAGGTTGCATTTCTATAGCTGCCACAGGAAGTACATCCTCTGCTGGGCTTTCTTGGTGAGGGAGCTGATGTTCTGCTCCCACTTGAAGTTCTGGGTGATGAGCCCAGGAAGCAGAAGGACTCCACAGTGTCGACAGGGGAGTCACGCAGGGTGATGGGGGTGGGTGGGGATGGGCTCTTTCTGTAGTCCACAACCAGTCAGAACAAGACTGCACCAGGTCACCAGGTGGTCAATCTCCCACCTGAAGGCAGACTCATCCCCATCAGAGATGAGCCCAGTGAGGGTGGTGTCATCCACAAACTTCAGGAACTTCAGTAGAGGGGAAAGAACGGAGCCTTAGGGGGAACTGGTGCTGATGGTCCGGGAGTCAGAGACATGTTTTCCCAGCCTCACATGCTGCCTCCTGTCAGACAGGAGGTCTGTGATTCACCTGCAGGTGGAGTCAGGATGATAGTGTTGAAGGCAGAGCTGAAATCCACAAACCGGATTGACCTAGAGTGGGTCTGTGATGAATTTGAGTTGGGACAACACAAGGTGCTTAGTAGACTTAGTAGACGTAGTAGCCACAACCTCTGTGAGCCAATCATCTTGTTGCTGTCAAACTTTAAAAAAGTTCCTGTCTCTGCTGCTGTTAGCTGTTATTTCACTGTCAGATCGACGCGAATGGCAACATAGCTCTCTCTCTCAGTGAGCTGGCAGATCAAGCAATTCTCACTGATCCCACTGAGCATACCCTACTTCCCATTCAAGGCGCTTCTGCTCCAACTCATCCCCCCCCCTTCTCAGGCACCTCAGCCTAAGAGGAAAAACGTCTCTTCTCCTACTCGTTCTCCTGCTCACCCAACCTCATCTGCTATTCCAGGCTACTCCGTTGCAGACAAGACCCTGATCGCCAACATGCAGTCTCTGGCTTCCATCCACGCTATCGACACACGCCTTCATTCCCTGGAAAATGCTTCAGCCTCTGCCTCATCATCAGCAACCATTGCCGCCGCCGAGGCCTCCATGTTGCAGCCTGCCTCTGTATTCAACCAGCCCTTCACATCCATTCTGACTCAACTCAGCATTCTCTGGCCTCTGCCATCCCAGTCCCTCATCTAGGTAGGCCATACATCCCTCAAACAGCAAATATAACCGCTCATCTTAGGTCTATAATCCTCCAAGGTAAAGACATAAATCTAGTGAGCCTTAACCTACTATCCCCAGAGTGTGACACAATGATCGCCACCAGTGAAAACGTCACTGTGGTCATTACGTCGCAGATCCCCAGTTAAGCAGGGACTTATCCATCTGTGGGTTTATAATGGCTTTTGGGATCTACAGATCAGCTCTGTCTATCCAGAAAGTAGGCAAGAACTTGATTCTTATTTGGCATTGATTGGCAAGCTGAATTTCAAATATGGTACCACAAATCATTCTCCAGCAAAGCATTTCTCAATCAAGCACTTGTCTGAACTGTTCTGTTTTGGACACTGAATTACTCTTCATGCTTGTTGGAGGTTTCCAAGCCTTTTCCTGCACTACCTACGGGAATATAGGTCACACAGTGCCATTTCAGCCTTCACCCTCTGGGGCCTCATCTCTGCCTCAACAACCTCTCCCTGTCCAGCTTGAGACTGACTGTCACAGCCGACAGCTGCATCAATAACATGCCAGTCTGCAATAATTTCAATGAAAATGTTAGTACATACCCCAGCTGTATTTTTCTTCACATCTGCAGCAATTGCAAAGACACTTACCCCAGGTCTGTCTGCCCCCGGCGCTTAACTCCATCACAGATCCCTCCACAGCAAGAGAACCAGCATGATTCAGACATTCTGACAAAACATCCCTCCTGTCAGCGATTGGCTTCTGTCAGTGTACATAGACCCACTTACTGTTTTAACCACACCCTCGACCTTTTTCTACTACATGGCATTGAAAATGAACATTTAATAGTCTTTCCATAGAATCCTTCTGTATTGGACCATTATTTAATAACTTTTGAACTCCTAATAATGTACTACATGCCATTAGTCAAATAGTCCTACACTAGATGTAGGACTATCACTGGAAGTGATTCCATCTGCATTTAATTCAATGCCATGTCTCAATATAACAGAGGACTCCTAAGCTAAGTTCAGTCCCTCCAAAATTGATCATCTTGTTGATAGTGCTGCAGGCTCACTGTGAACAACACTCAACTCTTTTGCCCCTCTAAAAAAGAAGATAATAAAACAAAGAAGGTTAGCTCCATGGTATAACCCCCAAAACCGCAAATTAGGGCAAACATTGCGAAAACTTGAAAGGAAATAGCATCCCACCAATGTGGATGAATCCGTTTATTCTGACAAGATAGTCAACCCCAGGTTTCTTTTCAGCACTGTAGCCAGGCTGACAGAGAGTCACAGCTCGATTGAGCTGTGTATTCCTATAGCCCTCAGTAGTATTGACTTTATGAGCTTCTTTAATGATAACATTTTATTTATTAGAGACAAAATTCATCACCTCCTGCCCTCAACTGGTACAGATTTATCTCCAAACACACAACAATTACTTCATCTAAGCCATCAACCTGTCTCTTAGACCCTATCCCAACTAGGCTGTTTAAAGAAGTTTTACCCTTAGTTAGCACTTCTTTTCTAGATATGATCAATCTGTCTTTATTAACAGGCTCTGTACCACAGTCTTTTAAAGAAGCTGTAATTAAACCTCTTCTTAACCCTCAGAGACCGCTGCCTGCGGCAAAAAATAGCTATCGTTCTAAAATGTTTGATAACTTTTTAACCGCTAATCCTATCCATATGCTTTCAAAGTCCCGATTGGTTCAAAATTTAATATATTAATAATATTTAATATGTTTTTTGGGACATTTGAATAAACACAGAGGGAAACCAAACAAGACGAAGTAGGTACGTATTTGCTTGCGTGAAAACAAACATGCCAAAAACAGATTTGCATGGGAAGCTTTGCAACTACTTCTTTCAAACGAGTCGCTAGGTGACGTTGCGGTGGACTCGTCACATTAAGACAGTAGGTGCCACGAGGAGGAGTACAGCCAGGGGATTGATCCATTGAAAGACAATAAGTGAGTAATGTAGCTTATTTTTATTGTGCAGTTTGGGTATCATTTATTGCATGCTATTCCTGTACAACATGGACATAATTCGTCCTTAGAGTTTTCTAATACATAGCCATAAGTTTATACAGTCACAAACTCCCAGTGTCAGAAATGACTACAAAGAGCTCCGTCAAGCACTAATGGAAGAATTCTCTTCTACTGCTGACAAGATCACAGCAATGGATGCAGCCCTCTGAGTTAAACATTTTCGTTGTGAACATCCCAGAGATTATTACAAACGTTTGAGGCATGCGTACTTCCAGGGTAGGAATGCACCAGGCTTAGAAAAAAGTTCCACCTTCAAGTCCTTGTTCTTGCAGAACCTTTACCCATGTGTACGCACTCACGTTATACTTATGATACATCAAGGTAACCCCTCAACGCAGGAGATAAGGAAGATGACACAGATGGCTTGGGAAACTGTTGTCACTTCCAAATCAGTGGGGAAAACCACTGAGCCCGCCAGCTCAAACACCAAAGCGTCACAGAGATCTACTGCCTCAAAACAGCATCCTCACAACAGCCCAAAGGGGGGTGACAAAAAGACAGCATAGGGACACTGAGTGTAACCGCCATGTCCACCAACTCCGTAGATAGGCACTCCGACAGTAGAAGCTGTAAAAGGCCATACTCTGAATGCATCTCTGCCCCTGGCTACCCAAAGCGTTATAGCCCTGAGCCACGAGTTAAGAAAAACGTAAGGCACAAGAGCTCCAGAGTTAGCTTCTCATGGTATTAGCTAACAACACAGTCCACCCCTGTACTGACAGTAAGACAGATGCTAGCTCAGCATACCTTACTTTTCTTGCAGTTACATAGGCAAACTTGGTTTTGTTTGCAACAGCTGCAAACTCTTTTCTCTTTCTGAACTCAACTGAGCCAGACACCCTGCTCTCAGCTGAGAACAGCCCAAATTCTGATTGGACTTGGACACCACGGCTCAAATTTGCAAGTACACTTGGACTGGCTACTTGGTAGTATTTTGTCAGTAAAACCACTAGTGCAAAACACTAGCTTAGGACACACCCCATTATGACACACAGCTAGTCATACACCTGTCCTATTCATTTTAGGTGCCACTCTGCATCTCACCTTAACAGATTGGCACCACTAACCTTCCTGTTCTCACTAATCCGAAGAGTAACTGAGAATCACAGGTTATTAATTTTTAGCATAGTAATGCTATTTGTCATGTTTATCTGGATTTTGTTTTTGTAACTTGTTGACTGTTTTGCTTAGCCCAGATATTAGGAGACTGCATGCTCTTTTGTTCTGTAAACAAAGGAGAGCCATTGAACTCCCACAATCCTCCAGCTACTCACACATACTGTAGATATGAACTCCCCCCATGGACCCAGCTTTAAGTTATGATTGGTCAGTCTGACCTGTGACCCGTGATGTCACCAGGTCAATAAAAGGGTCAGCTGCCATTATTCTCTCTCTTTCCTCCTGGCTATTTCAGCACGGCAGCTGTCCTCCAGTGTGGCATCAAGGCTACTGCCCAGCTGCTCCGTATCTGGCCCTGATCTGACGAGTCTGGCTTGACTCTCACCTTCCCTGACAAATTATGTTTTCCAGCTACTTTTATTAGTTTAATGGCATCAACAGTAGCGTAATGAAGAGAAAATGGCTCCGGTGGAATGACGCTATAAACACTTGAGAAGTGGCTGGAGTGTGGTACAGAGAGGTCGAAGATTAGTCTTTTCTTCCATGAATATTTTCTCATGGCTATGCCTATTGGACTAGTACGGAAGACTGGGAATGGAGAAGACTCATATAGGCTGATAACGTATCCTTTATTTACCTCTCTCTCTAACAACTGAGAAACCATTTCTGAATCTTTTAATTCAGACTGGAGACTTTATTGATGAGGAAACGGGGGCATGATCGCTGATCATGATTGAATGACCTGTATTTTCTATGATGTGTTGGGTGAGTGAGTTGCTTACAAGAAAAAAGTCAATTCTGGAGGAGGATTTATGAGGAAAAATATGAATATTCTCTCAATGATGGGTTTCTCATTCTCCAACTACCGGCAAGTCCACAATTATCCATGTATTTTATTATGTCAGTGGAGTGCCAGTTTCTTGAGCTACAGGAGGTACTTGAGCAGTCAATTGAGGGTTTGATAATGGCATTGAAGTCTCCGGCTATTATGATGTTTCTTGAGTCACATAGTAAAAAAAAAAGTTTTGAAAAAAAGATGGGTCATCATTGTTGGGCCCATAAATGTTGGGTGAGTGTAAATGTTGTGTGGTTAATAGATGTATTAATGATGATAAACCTTCCGTCTGGATCAATAATAGATGTGTTGTGTACAAATGTTTTTTGGATTAAATGTTTTTATTTAACAAAATTATAAACACCTCTGTTTACTGTTGTTTGTTGATGAAAATTTATCATATTGTTTGAATTTGAGATATTGTAGCTGTCAGTTTGTTAAGTGTGTTTTTTGTATGAAACATCTATCAGCCTTTAATTTGATAAGATGATTAATGATTTTAATCCTTTTAGACTGAGTGCAAATTCAATTCAATTTTATTTATATAGCGCAAATTCATAACAGAAGTTATATCATTGCACATTTCCTATAGAGCAGGTCTAGACAGTACTCTTTAATATAAATTACAGAGACCCAACAAATCCCACCATGAGCAAGAATTTGAAGACAGTGGCAAGGAAACACTTCCTTTAAGAGGGCAGAAACCTTGGACAGAACCAGACTCAATGGTGGACGGCCATCCGCTGCTGCCGTGTTAGGTTTTGAGAGAGAGAGAGGTTTTGGGGGGGGGGCACAATGCAAAGACCACGTAGAATTTTTAAACAATAAACTATTGTTATTTAGATAGTCACTGATTGGCGACTGCTTTCTCAAGGATCTTAGAAAGAAAGGGAAGGTTAGATATAGGTCTATAGTTAGCTAAAACCCAAGGATCAAGAGTGGGCTTTTTAAGAAGCGGTTTAATTACAGCTACTTTAAAGGATTGTGGTGCATAGCCTGTTAATAAAGACAGATCGATCATATCCGGTGCTAATTAAGGGTAAAACGTCTTTAAGCAGCCTAGTTGGAATGGGGTCTAAGAGACAGGTTGATGGCTTAGATGAATTAATCGTGAAAGTCAGCTGAAGAAGGTAGACAGGAGCAAAGCAGCCAAAACACACATCAGGCTCTACAGCTGTTTCCAAGGTTCCTGTGTTTGAAGACAAGTCGGCACGGGTTAAAGGCAGGACTTAATGAATTTTTTCTCTAATAGTTAAAATTGTATCATTAAAGAAGCTCATGAAGTCGTTGCTACTGAGAGCTATAGGAATACATGGTTCAATAGAGCTATGATTCTCTGTCAACCTGGCTACAGTGCTGAAAAAGATACCTGGGGTTGTTTTTATTTTCCTCTATTAATGATGAGTAGTAAGCTGCTCTGGCATTATGGAGGGCCTTCCTATATGTTTTAAGACTATCTTGCCAGACTAAACGGGATACTTCCAGGTTGTTGGAACGCCATTTCCTTTCAAGTTTTCGTGATGTTTGCTTTAATTTGTGGGTTTGGGGGTTATACCATGGAGCTAACCTTCTTTGTTTTATTATCTTCTTTTTTAGAGGAGCAATAGAATTGAGTGTCGTTCGCAGTGAGCCTGGAGCGCTATCAACTAGATGGTCAATTTGGGAGGGGCTGCGATTTGCATAGGAGTCCTCTTATCGTAGAAAAGGTTTCAGTCGTAGTCATCTGGACACTGTTTTCAGAATCAAGACGTTTCGGTTCCCATCCGGAAGTCATTCTCAATTGTGAAAATGGTCTGAGAACTCAGAAATTTAAGCTACTCTGTGTTGCTTAGGCCCTACCCTCAGGGAGGAGTCTTCCTGAGTGTCTGCTGTTTACCCTGCCTAGTTTCAACTGAGACTGACCTTCTTTTGTTTCCATGATGGCCCAGTAATCAGGCCTGTTGTTTTCTGGCTGCACCTCCCTCATCACTGTTAAGTACCTGATTAGCATAAGATTGGCTTGACCAATATGTTAATACACTGTGGTAAACGGTTGGTAAATTGAATCTCAGACCACCATTTCTGTTTAAAGAGGGGTTTTCTTTTTTCACAAAAATGGCTTCTTTGACTCCTCTTTCAAACCAACTCTTCTCTCTACTTAGAATCTTCACCTCCCTGTCTTCAAATGTGTGGTTTGTAGCTTTTAGATGCTCTGCAATCCCGAGTTAGCGTTAAACAGCCACTTCACAAAAGACTCGGGATTGGATGGAACACTCCTGGACGAATGAGGGACTACACCGTCTTGTATAGGAGTCCTCTGTTATATTGTGAAATAACATTGAATTAAATGCAGATGGGATTGCTTCCTTGAATCTAGCCACATCAATATCAGATAGACATCTAGAGTAAGAATTTTTGCCTAATGGTGTGTAGTCCAGTAATAGCAGTTCAAAAGTTATTAAATAATGGTCCCATAAAGAAGGATTCTGTGGAAAGAATATTAAATTTTCAATTTCAATGCCATATACCAGAACAAGGTTGAGGGTGTGGTTAAAACAGTGAGTGGCTTCATGTACACTCTGACAAAAGCCAATTGAATCTAATAATGAGATAAACGCAGTACTAAGGCTATCATTTTCAACTTCCACATGAAAATTGAAATTACCTACAATAATTACTTTATCTGTTTTAAGGACTAAACTTGATAAAAACTCTAAGAATTCAGATAAAAACTCAGGTTAAGGACCAGGAGCGCGGTACACTATAACAAATAGAATTGGCTGTCGTGTTTTCCAGGTTGGGTGTGAAAGACTTTGAACAAGGCTTTTGAATGAGTTATAATTTTGTTTAGGTTAAGGGTTGATTAATAGGCTTGAGTCAAAGATGGCTGCAACTCCACCTCCTCGGCCGGTGCCTCGAGGAATATGAGTATTAATATGACTGGGCAGAGTGGATTCATTTAGGAGAAGAGAGAAGCCATCACTAGCTGCGAAACTAAAGAACGGTGGCTAGCAAAACTGAATAGCGTGTAAACTGTGAGATTAGTGAGAAAGTCGTTAAAAGAAGGAGAGAGCTATGAGTATTTGAGCAGAACTAGTGTAATTTTTTAGCAGATAGTTAATCACTATAATGAACAATTGAACAAAATTAACTGTGATGAGCTAGAGCAGCAGAAATACGCTACTAGTAAAACACCGGTGACCGGAAATGACACAATATGCTTACCGCAGCACATCAAATTCCATGTACATGGAACATGTTGCCAAGTTGAGCGTTTGCATGGTAGTGTGTTAAGTATGTCTTTTTGTGAATGAAAGAGGAGAAGTTGGAGGGGCAAAGGAGAAGTAAATAGGTGGTAGAGATAGAAGATGGGGGGGGGAGAGAGAGAGCAAGTGTGTGAGTGTGTGTGTGTGTTGGGTTGTCCATATTAACTGACTGAGACTTACTATACATATAACATACCCTACAAGATACATACATGTGGCTGGACATAAACAACAATAACAAAACATGAGATGAACAAAGGCAGGAAAGGCAGGGAGGGGCATTGGTTAAGTACCTTATGGGAGAATACTGAGACTTTCCTGACTGAGACAAAGGAGCGATGCCGGGTAGGAGGTTTATGACAGTCCAATTAGGTTGGATATTTTAGTTTATTTTAGTTCATTTAGAAGAACCATGACGTGACATTTTTGATGGTGTCGGACAGTAATTTCAAATGAGTTGCCATGAAGTCTTTAATTAATGACTCTGGGTTGTCAGATTTTTCCGGGATGCCTGAGAAGATGAGGTTGTCGCGCATGGAACGGGATTGTAGATCCAAAATAGTTTCTTTCATCAGAGGTTTGTAACTCCTGGTTTGATTTTTGCAGTGTTACAAAGTTGTTATAGGCAAATTCCAGGCTATTGTGAATGTCTTTAACTTCTTTGTGTAGTGATACTAGAAGATCCAGTTTTTTGTTTATGCTGGCCAGTAGACTAACCTCAATTTCCGTGGTTTGTAGATCGTCAGTGTCAGTTGAAGAGTCTCTTTTTTTCCTTTTTGAAGGGTTTCCGGAATGTTGTTTTGCAGGTGGTAAGAGTGGTCAATGAACGCTTCAAGATCCGGTAAGTCCTCCACTGCAAATCTATTCTGTTTCGGGATAGTAGTAGCAGATAGACTATGGATGAGATGTGATCCAAAATATAGTTTTATTCCTTTGAGTATACTTTGTTTGTTTAGCTGTTGCTGTGTTTCTCAGCAATAGGGTGTCGCTATGTTGGATCTCATCTCCAACTCTCATGATACTAGCTTCAAAGTGTGAGGCCTAAAAATATTGGAAATGTAGATTCCCCTCTTTTTTTGGTATTGACCACAAATTATGCTTAAAATTAATTTTGCACAATTATGAATAATTGCCAGCGGCACTATGCCTCACACAGGGCATCATTTGTTGGGAATTACAATGGTTAAAGGGGCACCAAATTGTGTAGGTGCAATCAATTAATTATGGCTATCTGATTTATGAAAGATAATCATAAAAAATAACTTTAATAACATTCCTCGGGGGCACCACTCTTAAAGAACAGAAATGATCAATTACATCAATCACATCAATTACATAACTCATAAAATGTTCTTAACGATCAATTTGGAACTCTGTGTGTGTGTGTGATCCAAAATGGCTGCTTGGATTCAAAATGGCAGCTAAAGCAGCGGCTACATGGTCGTGTCTAATCAGAATCAGAAATACTTTATTGATCCCCGAGGGGAAACTCTTGTTACAGCAGCTCACTATCACGTCAGTGTGCAAAGGAATACACTATAATACAGGTCAGACAAATTAAGTACCAAGTGGGTATAAGTATAAAATTAAAATAAGTGTAAAGTACAAAGTGGGTTTACCGGTTGATGATAATACGGTAATACAATGTAATAAGTAATAGTGCATGAAATGTCAAGTTAAGTGTAGCCTATTAAGATTATAATGAGACGGTGGATATTGCACAGTAGTAAGAGAAGTATGAATAAATATCAATGAATAGGGAATTTTAAACTGAAAAGAGTATATTGCACAATAGTATTAACACAGAATATTGCACAATTGTGTCAAGTATTGCAGTTATGTTAATGATCACTGACCAGTTTAATGACTTAGGGTCATATAGACTGACACTTAGAGGGAGGAGTTAAGGAGTTTGATGGCCACAGGCAGGAATGACTTCCTGTGGTGCTCTGTGGTGCTTTTTGGGGGGATGAGTCTTCCGCTGAAGGTACTCGTTTGTTTGACCAGCACGTCATGAAGTGGGTGGGAGACGCTGTCCAAGATGGCATGTAGTTTGGTCAGCATCTTCCTCTCTGACACCACCGCTAGAGAGTCCAGCTCCACCCCCACAATGTCACTAGCCTTACGTATCAGTTTGCTGAGTCTGTTAGCGTCCGCTACCCTCATCCTGCTGCCCCAGCATGCAACAGCATAGCACTGGCCACCACAGACTCATAAAACATCTTCAGCATTGTCCGGCAGATGTTGAAGGACCTCAGCCTCCTCAGAAAATAGAGGCAGCTCTGGCCCTTCCTGTAAAGAGCTTGAGTGTTCTTAGCCCAGTCCAGTTTATTGTCCATGTGTGCTCCCAGGTACTTGTAATCCTCTACAATGTCCACACTGACCCCCTGGATGGAAACCAGGGTCACTGGTGCCTTGGCCCTTCGTAGGTCTACAACCATCTCCTTAGACTTTGTCACATTGAGCTGCAGATGGTTCTTCTTACACTATGAGACAAAGTTACCCACCACAGCCCTGTACTCAGTCTCATCACCACCGCTGATACACAGCAGAGTCATCAGAAAACTTCTGAAGGTGGCAGGACTCTGTGTGGTGGCTGATGTCTGTGGTGTGAAGAGGAAGGGAGAGAGGACGGTCCCCTGAGGGGCCACAGTGTTGCTGACCACGCTGTACGTCACACAGTGCTGCAGACGCACATGCTGTGGTCTGCCAGTCAGGTAGTCAACAATGCAGGACACGAGGGGGGGCATCCAGCTAACCCTGGTAACCCTGGATTTGCGAAACTCACGCAAGATTTGTACGTGTTGTTTCTTCATTGTGTGCATTCCTGAACCTAACCAAGTAGTTTTATTGCCTAAACTTAAATCTCACAAGAGTTTACACAAATCCAGGTTTACCATCTAGACAGGACCCGGCCACATGGTTAGACAAAGAAAGTTAATTCAAAATGACTGCAAGTTCTGTGGTGGATTAGCCAGGCAGAGAAGAATTTGTAATTCCATTATGGAAAAGTCCTTGTGCTGTGCCGTGTTCCGATTGTGCAGATGGAGGAAGCTGGTCACTCCGTCTGTTGTTCTTACAGTTAGCAGCACATGCTAACTTAGTTGCTGCAGTTGCTTGTTAAGTTGGCTGGCAGACTTTGTGTCTTTGTGTTAGCCTTTGACGCCAACTAAGCTTTGTTGAAATCTTACGCAGGCCCTTACATTGCTGCTGTAAGAGAGTTTGGTTCTGCTGTGTGTCTGCTCCAAGCAGGCCACACTAGAAGCTGAAGAAACCAGGAGTAAAGAGAGACAACAATGGCCACTGACCCTTTTCTTAACCTGGTGACATCACGGGTTACAGGTCAGACTGACCATGAAAGCTGGGTCCATGTGGGGAGTTCATACCTAGAGTAGGGGTGAATACCTGGAGGATTGTGGGAGACTGAGCTCAATGGCTCTCCTTTGTTTACAGAACAAAACAGCATGCAGTCTCCTAATAAGTTCAGTTAAAGTCAAAAGTGAACAAATTCATCTGTGGAGTCCCAGTGGTCCCAACACAACACAAGTAGATTGGCAAATTTTGTGGCTCTGTCTTGTAGGGAGGCTAGACAGAGTCAAAATCTAGCCAGTACTAATGGTTGCGCTGGACTTGGGAACTTGGAGGTGACAGGGTGCATATACATTTTACACACGGCTGTATGTGGGGTTCAATTGGGGCACAACAGCAAATCTGTGCCTCATAGCCCCCTAACAAGTTACTTTGGCTATGAATTGAGGGTAGTGCTTGAACTGAGCTGGTACTTACTGGTCCTGAGTGTTGGCAAATTCTCTAACCTGTGTCCCACCACTTACTGGTGAATATTGGTATGCATATTATAGCTAGTTTAAGAATCATGTTTAGATCACTCCTTTTCCAGATACGCATGGAGAGGAGGCAGAGATATGCTTCTGCTGTTCCACTATGAGCAGCAACATGTTTAAGCTTTACTGCTGCTGGATAAAGTCTTAGACCATGCTTCATAAGTATTTGTTAGACAAATGTAATAGCTGTGGATCATGGCTGGTGCTTTTAAAAATTAAATCTTAAGAGTTTGACAATTTTGAGATAAAGAAAAGCATTCAATATTTCCCCCCTCTTTGATTTTATTCATGTCATTTAGACCATCAGGTAGAATTTATGTAGATTAGGTGATACATTGATGCCTTTAAATAAGCACCTCGACATTGACAGAAACATAACAGAATAATTTGCATAAATGAACAAATATCTACGTGTATATTTTGCTGGCACAGATCAAAGGAAACAATTGTGTCACAGCTTGCATAATTTTTTCCCCTTTTTTGCATCGTAACATATCACAGCTACAATTTACCAACCATTCATTGTAAAATATGACATGCCTCAAAATGTAATTCTGACGAGATTGTGACCAAGATTTTATTAGACCCATCGCGCACAGTGACTGGAATGAACCTGTAAAATTGCTATCATCACACAGCATGGAGGGGCCTTAAAAAGCATGGTTTACCAGAACAGTGAAAAGGGGCACACTGTTTCTTTGCAATGCTGTTAATTTGAAGGCTCCTTAATTGTGATCAAGGCTGTATGCCTCAAGACAGACACTGTTATATGTAGATGTGCATTTGTCACAATTGTTTGAAAAAGCAGCCCCTACTCAAAGTCCGCTGACTCTTTTTGAAAGGATATAACCGTATTAAATGGTTATCACCAGAATGATGCTAAACTTTTAATAGAGGAGGTTTGTCTGACTGCTTATCATGTTTTGCTAGGTTGTGGGTTAACCACATTGTCCCTTCAGTTGCTGCTGCAAAACTAACAGCCAGAGAAGACAAATTAATGTCTATGGGCAAGTCATTTAACATTACCTGACACACAAATCATGGCTAGAACAGTGTTGTGTGGCCCGGTTCGAGCCACTTTGTTTATTTCCCCATTTACAGAGCCAAGGCTGTGTACAAACATCAGATTTTTCTCTTCAGCGCACACACTGAATGGAATTTGACAAAAAGATGTGTATTGGATTAGAATCGCATACCACACCTTTAATGTTTACCCTGTGCACCATCTTATTTTCTTGTGTTGGTGTTCTAACATTTGCTAATTAGCACCAAACAAAGAACAGCTGAGGATGATGGGGAAGTATTGGACAAACTGAAATTTAGACAAGATGATGGCGCTAGATGAAAAGTTAAGGGATCACCAAAGTACAATTCAGCCTGAGGGAAACATTAATGTGAGTACTAAATGGACTGTACTTGTATAGCGCCTTTCTAACTACTCAAAGCACTTCACATCACATTTACCCCATTCAGGTGCCAACTGCTCATCAATTTAAAGAAACTAACTCATTCACACACCGAAAGTACAGGCCTCAGGAGCAAGTTAGGGTTCAGTGTCTTGCCCAAGGACACTGACACGTGTGCTAGGGGAAGCCGAGATCGAAACCCTGACTTTCCGATTGGTGGACAACCCACTCTACCACCAAGCCACAGCCGCCCTTAAATGTGTTAGCATTTCATTCAACAGTTGTAAAGAGATTTCACTGGATAAATGATACATTAGATTGTCATGGTCAGCTACATGCTACTGTATTAGTCACTGGAATATCAACCTGGTGCTGTGGCACTTTGTGAAATGAACACATCAGTTGTTGGTGAAAACCTTGTATTTGGAGGTTACACCATTTCAGGAACTAAGAAAATAGCTTCATTTTAGGTGGATGACAATACATTGACTCACTGTCGTGTGTTGTGTAGTGGTATGTGGACCCAAATGCAGAATACCAGGAAGTGGTATGAGGATGAGGTAGCCGGATGATTACAGTGTTTATTGGATGAAGTGGTATGCAGGCAGGTACAGGCAGACAGACAGTCAACAAACAGGCAGACACAGGTCCAAGTAATAGGGAATGGGTTACCAGCTGGCAGTGGTGGAAACAGGGAAGTAAGTCCAATGAGGCTAAACAGTCAAATAGGGAGCAGGCAAAGTTCAAAATCCAGACATGGTCCAAGGAAGACAAAGAATCCAAAATAGACTTACAGTAAGAATGCCGGGGAATTGGGCACGGGTATAACCAAACAGCGCCACACAAGACAGGAATCACAATGATTCAACACTGAACAAAGCAAGAGAACCGGACTAAATACCCTAAGGAAGGTGAGACAACGAGACACAGGTGCAAACAATCAAGGAGGGGCCAACATTCAAAACTGGAGGGAAAGAAAACAAAGACAGGAAGTAAAACCACAAGACACACAAGGGAAGGAACACACTACAAAATAAAGCAGGAAGTGACAAAACCTCAAATTACACACACACACACACACACACACACACACACACACACACACACACACACACACACAAATGAAAGAAGAGTCTAAATCCATAGTGGACCCTTTAACTGATGTAAAAGCATGAACCTCACAGATGTAAGGAATGTATTGTCTGAAATTAATACATAGCTGAAATTTCAGTATATGTACAATTTACTGAAAAGAAGGAGAGCAACAAGTGATATTTAAGTAATACCATAGCTAGCATTTTCTGGTAATTGGTCCAAAATTTGTCCAAAATCACTTCAGTATGTGTCTTAAATAGTAGGTCAAATCTACAATAAACATCAAACAATTTTCAGGATTGTGTTTAGCCTCAAAATGTATGTAAGCATTAGCAGGACTGTAACTGGTTTGTGTGGTTTATTTTTTTTACTATTCAAACTTCTGCTAACAATGGCTGATGTTTGATGTAAATTGTATAATTCACATTAAGGATTTAGACATTGAGTTGGTAGTTGTTTTTCCTTCGGTACATTTTTCACTTTAACCCTCTGGGGTCTGAGGGCATTTTTTCGATTTTACATATCTTCTGGAATTCACCTTTTAAAAAGGCACTTGCAGAACATTATGCCCATGTGTTTTATATCAAAATGTGTGAAACCTCAGCTCTCTGTACAATGACGCACCACTTGTCCTAGAGCATTGTGTAAAGAGATAATTTAGCCCTAAAGATGAAAAGTTCAAGTCCGATTTTTGAAATTCTTCAAATCTCTTGTGAAAACATGCCATTACTCATGTGGACAAATTGTTTTGGTGCTTGAAATGGGTTTACCAAAGTCTTTGGTTCACAAAAGTAGTGGACTATATGAATAAAATAGTAGATAAATGCATAATAAATGTCTAAAATGACATTTTGTAATATCGTTTTTTGTGTTGTCTGAGACTCTACTTTCACCAAATGTTAAAGGACTGAGATAAAATAGGACTGCATAATGACTTCATGCAACATATCAAGGAGTGTGTGCAAATTTCACATTTGCACACACTCCAAACATTTACTATGTATAGAAAAAAACAAAAAAAACAAAACCAAACATTTACTATGTATAGAAAAATCCTCACAGAAATAACACACTATTTACAATATTTATATAATGTGCATGTTTTCATGTTTCACTTTTTCAAAGCAAATATTTACTAGGTATAAAAAAACACACACACTATTAACAATATTTACATAATGTGCATGTTTCAACTGTCATGCCATGCTGCAAAACAGTTTCTGTCCAGCTGCATGCAGAGGGCAACATCACACTCCCTGCATTTCCACGGTGTGTCCTTTTTTTGCTTGCCTTGGCTTTGGCAATGTTCACATCTCCTGCGACCCGTGGTGGCTTTCACGCAGGGGCCTGCTGCATGGACATCAGCAGTAGGTACAGGAAGATGACCTGCAGGTGCCTGGGTAAGAGCGGTGTGGAGAGGCTTGCCACAGAGCTCAGCACTCAGCTCCTCCATGAAAGCTCTGTGTGTCATGGGTTTTGTTTTCTTGGCAAGACAGAGTTCCTTGTGGAGAACAAAGCTGTTGGTGGTGGCAATGTCCAGAAAATGGTAGAACAGGTTTCTGTACCACCGCATGGTTTTGTGTTGTGCAGAGTAATACTGAATTAGCTGGTCTGATCGATCAACTCCACCCATGTGTTGATTGTACTCTGTAACTGGTGTGGGACATGGGGTTGATACCTTTGTCCGGGAGCTATCTCGTTGTTTCACCCTCCTCTGCACAGTTTTACTGGAGTGTGCTGTGTGAAGTGTGGAGCAGACTGATACTTCCCTCGTGTTCATCCATTTCACATAGATGAGGGCGCAATCCTGGATCTATCTTATGGAGCCTCTTTTTGACTTCCTTGTGAGAACGTTCAGTTCTGTCTTAGGGCAGTCCTTGGGGTTCTCCTGTAGGTCCCAAAGGCAGCAAATCTTTGCTCATGGAGAGCCCTGAAGAGCTTGAGACTGGAATAAAAATTGTCCATGTAAATGTGGTAGCCTGTGCCAAGGTAACCTGGTTGCACCAATGACATCACAACATTGTAGGACAGGCCATGTCCAGAGGAGTAAATGGAAAATTCCACTTTGTAGACATTCCTTGAGCCAAGACAAACAGCTTGAATCCCCACTTTGTGGGTTTTGCTTTCATGTACTGCGTCATCCCAGTTTTAGCCTTTGAGGCGACCATTCTTTCATCTACAGCCACGTCTCTGTGGGAATGATAAAATGTCTTGAACGCATTCTTGATGATGTCCATCAGGGGTTTTAGTCGGAAGAGTTTGTCATGGTTGGTTGTGCCCTTTTTTCTGTCGTTATGGACATCCTCATCAGGGTCGCTAAGATGAAGGTTCCTCATCAGGGTCGCTAAGATGACGGTTCCAAGATATTGCTCTGTATTTGTCCCATGGCATGATCTGTGATGGAAGTGGCAAAGAAAGAAAGGTGATTCTGCCTCCAGTAATCTGTAATGCTGTCAAGTTTCACCATGGCCATGTACAGAAGCAGCCCAATGTACTTGTAAAAATCCTCTGTGTTCAAGCCTGTCCATTTGTGTCCTTTTCCCCCTGTGCTATTTGTTTAGCAGCCTGCTTGTTTGTGTTTTGACACAATGTTTGAACAGGTTGAGGGGTGTATATGTGGAGGTGGAACTGAGCTGTGGCCCTGGTGTCCGAGCTGGTTGAAACCTGGAGACAGGAGGAGCAGTGTCCAGGTCTTGGACTGGCTACTGTGTAGGTGGGGGCACTGGTACATGGGATGCTGGTGGCTGTGGGGGAGGTGCTTATGCACGGGACCTCTTGGCTGGCCAGGCTGGTGATGCTGCCTGTGGTTCACTGGACCCTGGCAGAGGTGAATCCTCTGAAATTTTTTTTTAATTTAGGACATTTACTTGAAAGAAACTTCTCACCTCTTTTTCTTTTCTTCCTCCAGATCCCCCACACACATCAATTCACACCTATCTTCTGTCCTGTCAGCTAATCTTCTCTGTATCTATTCCAATTTATCACATGTGCTACCTGTCCTGTCCACCCCAAACAGCACCAAATCACACCTGAACGAGATGTGGGAGTGGGAATACTCTCTCTTCTATTTCAAAACTCTACAGAGATTTCCAGCAATTTCACATTCAGTATAAAATCACAAACATAAATAAATACAATTCTATGAAAGACAAAGTCTCATCTGTACAGAACAGTATGATAGACACATCTGTCTGAGATAACTTCTGTTATGGATTGGCGCTATATAATTAAAACTGAATTGAATCGAATCTGAGCTCACATTTACCCCTAACACTGAGCTCTCATTTACATCACTAAGTTGACATTCCACTAATTGGTAAGGTGAAGCTCTGTTTACAAGAAAACTTAATTAAGATGTCCATGCTATAGAGAAACACTTGGAGGAACTAATCAACATGATGATATAAGATAGACATCAGTGGAAATAGCTGTGCAGAAGAGCTATGAGTTGTGTAGTCTGCTATCGAACTCCAAACTACAAAAATCAAAAGGTGGACAAATACACATGTGCACCAAAGTTAGAAATTGAAGATGTGACGTCAAGAAATGTACTGAAAAGGAGTAAAACCAGATAATGAAACTTCTAATACTTCTGCTGTGTTTCTACCAAAACTTCCTTTTAATTTAACTGAAAACTCATTTAAATAACAAGACCAAATGTCTAAAGCACTGCTTGATAGTTGAGGGAACCCAATCTCGGATCCCCTCAACTATCATCTGATGACGATTTAGCCTCTGGGGGCACCGGCCAATGTTTCGGGCTTCCGGTGTAGCCAGCGGATATCTGGATATCCAAGACTTCCTCTTACGTGCGCTGGTCATTGTTTACAGTCCGATTAACAATCTCGGAATCCATCAACTATTTGAATGCAGATACATTTTTAAAAAAGCTAATAAAAAGCTCATCTCTAGGGTTCCGAGATTGATTAAAAGCTAAATTGTCGTCAGACAATAGCCAATGGGTTTCCAGTTGCTCGTTTTACTCCTGTTTGACCTTGTCTGTCTCTGCTCCAGATTGACTCCCTGCCGGTGAACCCAGCCACCGTGGTCTACCTGATCTCTGCAGTCTACAGTCATGCTGCCTTCCCTTCTCTGCCTGCCACGCTACCCTGAGCCCAGAAACACTCTCTTCACCAATTCAACTAACGATCCAGTTCTCCCTCTAGCTGTGTCCGGCTTTTAGGTTATCACAATCTAAGGAACCCAACACCTTTGGCCAATGCGTTCTGCCTCTTTTGCTCTCCACACAGACTGTTTACCTGCATGCAACCAAAGCCCACTCAAACGTGATTAGTCAACACTACTCAGACTACAAATGGACTACAAATGGAAACAGAACACTTCAATACCAAAGTCGTGTCCCTTGCCTACAGATTTTGCATTCATAATCTTCTACTGTTTTAGATTTCATGTTTTTAACAGAATCCTGGTTACGTCCCGGTGATCACATTCAGCTTGTTGAATTGTGCCCTCCAGATTATGACTGCTTTAGCCGCCCTAGGGATTGTGGTCGTGGTGGTGGCCTTGTTACTATCTATAGGAAGCATTTACAATGTAACCTCATAGCTTGCAATGATTTTTTCTCCTTTGAAATGCTTATGTTTAAACTTGGTGGCCCCCTCCCAGTCATATTTGCTATTATTTATCGCCCCCCCTAAACCAGCTGGCACCTTCTTGTTGGAACTCCTTGAATTTTTATCCAGTCTTGTTATAAATTATCATAGAATTGTTCTTTGTGTTGATTTTAATATTCGTGTTCATGAGTCTTTTAATGCCCTTGCTGCTGATTTATTTATTTTTTAATATCACTAACTCTTTTAACTTTCAACAACATGTGCCAAACCCATTCCCGTGGCCGCTGTCGAGGTCGGAAAAACCTCTCTCCGAGTTGGTTGATGAGAAGGGATCCACACGAGACCTACAATTGTCTTTTAACTAGTATTTATATCCTCACAATTATTACAAACAATACAAACAATCTAACAATACAGACAAATACAGACAAATACAGATATATCTGGAGACACAGCACAGAGACCTCTCCAGGCGATCTCCCAGCTATGTCTGAAACAGCAATACAAAAGTGGTGGGTTATATGTCCCGAGCTCCTCTTGGTACACAATGCTATGTAAATGCCTAAGTTCACACTTCCCATTCCTCTTGATCTTCACCGGCCGTTGCATTCCATTCTCAGGTGTGATCAGAGCGGCTGGTCAGTAAGGAAATGTGAGTCACCCCCATGCATTGATCAAGCACCCCATCTCAACAGGGTGCCGACTCCGGCCTGCCAACACATGTGCATACATTTCTTCCCACTCTTTGTCAACCCAAATCACCTCTGTATGTCACCATGGGATTATCATATCCACTGTACCTTCCCCCACTTTCTTGTATCTAACTGTTAATTAGATTGCAGTCTATGGTGCAGAACAGCTGCTGACCTGAGATGTTACATTAGTTAGACTTGTACAGAGGCAAACATCTTACATACAGGTGTACGTAGCACAAACTATCAATTCTACTAACACAGCCCAAGTTTTCATATTTGACAATTCCCCCTTTTGATCTCTCCTAAAAGAGATCACTCCTAACACCATTTTTCCAATTCAAAAGTGTCCTCGTGGTCCAAATCTGGAGTCCCTAAAAGAGGCATCATGTTAATTTGTTTAGGGCCTTCCTGCTTCTCGATTGTGGAGGTGATAACCCTGACACATAGTGCTCTGGCACATGGAATACAACAACAACCACAAGTTATAATAATAGCTGCAAAAGTAGCAAGAGAGAGTAAAATAGACATTATCAGTCCTTTCCACTGTCCAAACATGGAGGTCATCCATTCTTCTAAGGGATTATCGACGCCTGAGTGTTCATGCATAGTTTTGGACAGGGTCCTAAGACCCTCAAGCGCTCTGGTGACTGACCCATCGGGGGCGGTATTATTAGGAATGAAAGTACAGCACAGATCTCCAAACATAGCACATACGCCTCCTTTCACAGCTAACAGCATGTCTAATGCCATCCTATTTTGAACTGCCATTAATGAAGTTGGTCCTATTTGCTCTGCAAGGCCTTCTACCGCATCTCTGGTCAAATTAGACAGTCTAAGCACATTGTAATGCACATAATTAATCCGATCGACATTTTTATTGGATGTAACGGAACGAGCGCGGATAGGATGGGGATATTTTGAAACCTGCTGCAATTTGGTCTGCCAATTTATACTCGTTAGGTACGCCCTGGGAACCCGATAGCGTCAATATAAGTAGGTGAGTCTTTGGTGGGGTCAAAGGAATTAGTGGACCGTTTGGAAAACACGTGACGGCGGCGTCGGGCTGTCAATGTTGTGGGCAAAGTCTGAGTCGGTCTGACAGTGTGATTGCCAATCATAGTGAGTGGAGCTGCCAACCTTACCATCGCGCAAGTTCCTATGGTGCCCTTAGGAACGTGTACAAATAGTCTGTGCCCCCCGCAATAATAATAGAGTCCTGATCTCGCCCAAGGTCCAATTAGGGAGTTGTTGGATTGTGTAACATTGCACCAGTCAGCTGGGACCTGACCATAATTAACACTAGGCTTGGGATGTGTGAAATTGAAGCATGTATACCCCCCTTTACCTTTATGTGGTGTGAATGCCCCTGTAGTTGTAGTATTCTTAATGGGTGGAAAAATACTAGCTAATGTGGTGCAGTTGGTGGGTGTACTTTGATGTGTCAGTCCTAGCAAACAGTTGTAACCCCATGGGTTGTCAGGGTGGAGCGGGGCTGGTTCAGTGTAAAGGTGTGGTCTGGCCGCTGCACATGCTACACAATCACCTACCTGTTGTTCACGCGCAGTCTGAGCTATCCAATCGAGCCAAAGATTGTTCTCCGTATATCCGGTGGCCATGGCTATGACATCTAATGGTTTAAGTAGGTTGTAATCTACCGTGATCACCTTGGGGTCCCCCTCCATTCTGAGCATCTCAGGTCGGGATGTATTTATACTACCTGCCTGGGTTAGATTCACTTTCGGGGGATTGATGAAATCTATTTTTAAAATCCCCCAACTATCCTGTCCTGACTGATCTATGCCCAAAAACAAATATAAAGTCTTCTCCTGCCCCCTGGGATGTAGAGCAGGGATGCGCCACTGGCCCCCCATGGTTAGCCGCAGGGGGTTCAACCCCCCAGATGTACTGGACTCACGGTAGAAGGAAATATTTGTCCACCACTCTCTCTATATACGGCCCATATGGCTTCCAATGTGGTCCTGTATACTTAGCCACCTCCCCAACTACTACACGTGGGCATTCCTTGATCTAGGCCTGTGTCACACATCCGCTGCAAACCCCACTTGCGCACAAATACACATCATATCCCGCCACCCAGCTTTGTCTCCTCCGCACTGGATGATGTCACAGAGGTCGAAGGAATAGGTAGTGGTGCTACCGCTGGTGTAATTGAGTTCCAACCCCCAAACCGGTTGAAACACTTAGGCGTTTTGGCTCGTTTTTCCTGTGAGTGGATGACCATCCCTGAAATTTACCACACAAATACAAAATTGAAATTACAAGTAACACTCCTAATACAGTTGTAACCGCTGCCCCCTTAGGACTGCCCCACATCCCCATCTTATGACTGGAACTTTTCTATTACTTTGTACTAAAACAGCAACCTCTGTTTCAGGAGATTAAAACCCTCTATTTCACTTCACAGTCTTTTCCTTCTGGATGTGACGTCGTCTTCAACTTCTGGCTGGGAATTGTGTTCGTCCAGCACGCTCTTCTATGACCTAGAGGAGAAGTTACTAGCACTTCCCCTCCTGCAGCTAACAGTGTGATTCCTCTCGGGGTACAGGGGTTGACTTCCCTGTACCTTTTGACCACAGACCAGAGGATTATTCTGCCTCTTTTGTTGGGGTCTGGGTGTTCTCCGACTCAGCCGAGCCGGTGCTTTCAGCTTGTAGTTGCCGAGATCTGCTCCGATCTCCTCCACACTCCGTCCTGGCTCCTCGGCCGCCGTGCACTGGCTCCAGTGGAACCAGGTGTCGCCTTTATCTTTTACCCGGACCGCATGTGATGTTCTCTCTGTGACCTCGAACGGTCCTGTCCACCTGGGCTCCGACCACTTCCTTTTGATGACTCTCAGTGATACCCACCGGGCTGTGGGTAGAGTGGATCCTTCTGTCACCGCCTGCCTTTCGCCAACCTGTTTGGAGAAATCTGAGACAAGAGCTTGCAATTCGTTAAAATATGTCTTGTGTTCCATTTTTTCTCCTTCTTCCCCTAGTCCCAGAGCGGCACTGGGCCCCGGAAACTGTCTTCCTGTCAGCAGCTCATATGGTGTAAACCCTGTTCCTTGATTGAGGGAGCTCCTGATTGTCATCAGGGCCAGGGGTAATGCATCCACCCAATTCAGTTTTGTCTGTGCACAGATTTTAGCCAATTTTTGTTTGATGTTCTGATTCATTCTCTCCACCTTACCTTGTGACTGGGGGTGGTAGACAGTGCCGAATGAATGTTTCAAACCCAGCATCGCTTCTACTCTTTGTAGATCTGTGTTTTTAAAGTGAGTGCCATTATCTGATCTGATTTTTGCTGGGAAACCATGTCTGGGAATGTAATGATTAATCAAACATTTTATCACCGTGGCGCTGTCCTCCTTTTTGCTGGCCACGCCTCTGGCCACCCTGTGAATGTATCAACACACACCAACAAATACCTAAAACCTTTCACCGGATCAATCATATCCATATAGTCTATCACCACCTCCTGGCCAGGGCAGGTAGTAATAGGGAAACGGCCCATTTCCGGTCTCACCACCGGCTTCGGATTAAAATGTGAACAGACTGTACAACTTTTTACAAAATGCTTTGCCATATCTGCTAGGAACGGATGCCACCAATGACACAAGTTCCTATTCATTTGGTTTGCCCCCACATGCCCCAAGCCATGTGCTTCTCTCAGGGCTCTTGCCCTGATACCTGGTGGGAGGACCATTCGTCCGTCCGGCCCCCTCCAGAGTCCATTTTGCTCTGTAGCTCCTCTCTGCATCCATACTGCTTTTCTTGGGCCCCGCCCCTTTTGATATTCTTTTACTGCCTCTGCAGTGAGTTTGGGTTGTAATTCAGTCTCCTCACTGGTTATCATTTGGTACATTTGCAAGTACCCTGCTACCCTTTTTGCTGCTGTATCTGCTTCCTGGTTTCCTTTAGCTACTGGAGTGCTAGCCTGATCATGTCCTCTACATTTCACCACTGCCACCTTCCTTGGTAATTTCAAAGCCTCCATTAACTCTTTCATCTCTCCCTCATGTTTGATAGGTTTGCCCCCTGCTGTCAAGAACCCTGTTCTCATCCATTGTCTCATTTCCACATGTACTGCCCCTGCAGCATATGCTGAGTCTGTATAGATTGTGACGTCCCTGCCCTGTCCCCATTTCAAGGCTTCTGTCACTGCAACCACTTCTGCTCTCTGTGCTGACTGCTGTCCCTCCAGTTGCTCTGCTCTGATAGTTTCATATCCTGTTTCTGTCTGCCTGACTACCGCATATGCTGTCTTCAACCCTAATTTGTCATGTTTGTAGCAACACCCATCAGTGAATAATTGTTCTGAACTTGGCAAAGGCTGGGCTTCCAAATCTGGTCTCACCTTGACATCTTTTGTGATTTCTCTCTCGCACTCATGTGGGTCACCTGTCCCCATCCTGTCTGCCATGTTGATGCCTTCATGTGTGAAAGTCAGATTTGGTGCTTCCAATATTTTACAGAGTCTCTGTTGTCTAAGAGATGTCATGGTGAATGTCTGTGAGTTTACAAATGCTACCACACTGTGTGTTGTTAGTATCGTCAGGGGGTGTCCCATCACTATATGGGCTGTTTTCTGAAGAATTTTTGCCACGCCTGCTGCATGTTGTGTGCATGTAGGATGTCGTTTTCCATTAAGTCCAGCATAATGCTAACATACATTAACACTTGTCTAGCTCCCCCTTTTTTCTGAAACAGAACACCATTTACCACCCCTTCTGCTTCAGAAACATCTAAAGAGAAGGGGAGTGTATAGTCTGGTAGAGCAAGTTCCGTCGCTTGTGACAGTTTCTGCTTCAGGTCAATAAAGCATTGTTCTGCCTCAGTGGACCAGTCCAACTGAGCTTTAAGATTTCTCATACCTTGTGCATTTATCATTTTGCGAAGTGGTTGTGTGAGGCCTGTATAATTTGCAATGTAGTTTCTGCTGTAACCTGTGAGACCAAGGAATGAAAGCATGTCTTTAACTGTGACTGGACGGGGATGATGTAAGATGGTTGATCTGTGTGCATGTGACAAGCCTGCCCCCTTCTGTGATATTACCCGCCCCAGGAAAGAAACCTGAGTTCTGATAGCCTGTAGCTTAGATTTACTAGCCTTAAATCCTTTCTCCGCTAACCTGAGCAAAATGTTTTTGTAGCTTTAGCACACGACTGAGGATCTGGAGCTGCAATCAACAAATCATCAACATACTGAACAAGAGTGCAATCTGATGGTAACTCACAACCACTTAGAGCCTGTTTTAGAACCTGATTAAACAATCCTGGTGACAATGCAAACCCTTGTGGTACTCTGGTGTACTGCAACTGCTGTCCCTTGTAGGTAAATGAGAAAATTTCCCTGCACTCCTGAGCTAAAGGTACACAAAAGAATGCATTAGCTAAATCAATACAAGTGAACCATTTCTGTTCTGGTGTGAGGTTGTTGAGTGCAGTGTAAGGGTTTGGTACTGGAATGGTGGGTGTGGCTAAAATGTCATTAATTGCCCTTAAGTCATGTGCCATGCGATATTTACCTGTCCCTTGTTTCTCTACGGGTAGTATGGGAGTGTTTCAGGGTGAGCAAGAAGGTTCTAAAACACTTGACTTCAGCAATACATAGAAGCGGGAGGAGCTAACGGTGTGTGTGTGTGTGTGTGCGTGTTAGATTGCGATTGGTAGGGCGGGGACCCTCAGGCTTCTCTTGTTTCTTCTTTTGTCTACAGCAATGATCTATTCCTTGCCAGATAAGACCCCACTGTAGCCACATCTGTCTCTTCTCCTCTGCCTCTTTACACGTCTTTTTCAACTTACGTCTCACCCACATGCCTCCTTTCTCTTCTATTGCTCTTGCTTCCTCTCCCTGTTTTTTATACTTTTTCTCCTCACTCCACAAATACTTTCCTAACGGTTCTTCTGCACTCAAATCTACTTGTCTGTCCTCCAACATTTTTTCTATTCCCTTTTTCGCTGCCTCCTTAGCCTGTTTTTTTTCTTTTTCTAATCCTACATTACCCACAGCCACCAAGACATATGGGATTTGCTCTTTGAGTGGCTTCCAGGGACCGTGGTCTCGTGGACCCCAGCCCCCGTTATCCAACTCTCTATCAAATTCTCCGTCCATTTGTCCCTGCTTGTCCACTGAGTTGAGCCAGTCAGTTTGTATGGAGTTCACCCGAGCAACTGACCCAGTCAAATACTACTTCTCACTCAACTTCCTCTTTATCACTTTGTTAATACCGCTAGGTATCCGTGAACAAAGAGGGGAAGCTTTTCGTATTTGAGACACTCAATTCAGTCTTTCCCTGGAAGAATTAAGACAGGGACTCCAACCCCAGACACAAATAATACAAACAAAAATTCCTACCGGGGACTCGAACCCCAAACACAATGAGACAAATTTACCGGGGACTCGAACCCCAAACACAATGAGACAAATTTACCGGGGACTCGAACCCCAAACACAATGAGACAAATTTACGGGGACTCGAACCCCAAACCCAATGAAACAAATTTACCGGGACTCGAACCCCAAACTCAATGAAACAAATTTACGGGACTCGAACCCCAAACCCAATGAATACCTTTTACCAATTTCCAATCCAATTATAACGGTGTGGATCAAAGATCCGAACACCGAGAATTGAGGACCTCACCTCCCAGGCCTCTAACCTGGCTCACGTGGGACTCGAACCCCGTGTTTCGTGCCCTCGTCAGAACACGATGTGGTTAGCCAAACCGAAGTCAAGGTATTACTATCATCTCTTTTCAAGTCTCTTTTAATCTCAATTTAAATTTACTGGACGTAATCACAATTGTTACCACACGCTCTCAATTTAGTTATTTTCCAATACGCAGAGTTTGATTAAACAGGTTCTGCTTACCTTTTAGTTGCAGCCGGCTGTGAGCCTTGGGTAATCACCGTGATCGGTCCGTCTGTTCAATTCAGAATCTCCTTCTCATCCCGGACGAGCCCCCAAATTGTCGAGGTCGGAAAAACCTCTCTCCGAGTTGGTTGATGAGAAGGGATCCACACGAGACCTACAATTGTCTTTTAACTAGTATTTATATCCTCACAATTATTACAAACAATACAAACAATCTAACAATACAGACAAATACAGACAAATACAGATATATCTGGAGACACAGCACAGAGACCTCTCCAGGCGATCTCCCAGCTATGTCTCTAGCAGCAATACAAAAGTGGTTGGTTATATGTCCTGAGCTCCTCTTGGTACACAATGCTATGTAAATGCCTAAGTTCACACTTCCCATTCCTCTTGATCTTCACCGGCCGTTGCATTCCATTCTCAGGTGTGATCAGAGCGGCTGGTCAGTAAGGAAATGCGAGTCACCCCAATGCATTGATCATTGATTGAGCACCCCATCTCAACAGGGTGCCGACTCTGGCCTGCCAACACATGTGCATACATTTCTTCCCACTCTTTGTCAACCCAAATCACCTCTGTATGTCACCATGGGATTATCATATCCACTGTACCTTCCCCCACTTTCTTGTATCTAACTGTTAATTAGATTGCAGTCTATGGTGCAGAACAGCTGCTGACCTGAGATGTTACATTAGTTAGACTTGTACAGAGGCAAACATCTTACATACAGGTGTACGTAGCACAAACTATCAATTCTACTAACACAGCCCAAGTTTTCATATTTGACACCGCACTTTAGACCTAGTCTTTAGTCTGGGACTGAGAATACCATCTGTGGAAATCAGGGACACATTTGTATCTGATCACCTATGCATTGCTTTTAACTGTGAATTAGAGGCTGCTAGTACTGTCTTATCCCGCTCTAAGTACACACGTGCCCTTAATGAGCATAGTGCCTCAAAATTCTGTACACTGTTCAATTCTCCTGGCAATGTGTTTCCTGATTCCTCCAACACCAATGATTTGGTTGATTCTTTGAATGACCTGTGTTCTTCAACCTTAGATCTCATAGATCCTCTGAAAAATAGACCAAACTCAAAGACTAGAAAACAGCCATGGTTAAATGACAGTATTCGAAGCTGTAAAAGGAAATGCAGAAGAGCAGAATGGATTATGGATTGTATTGCGCCCCATTTGCTAACTATTTTGAACAGCTTGCTGTCTACTGGCTGTATCCCAGATTACTTTAAAACTGCTTGTTTCCAACCAGTCCTAAAAAGCAGCTTCTTGATGCTGTGGAAAATGCTAACACCTTTGAAAAGCACCACAGCACTGAGACAGCCCTTCTCAAAGTCACTATTGACCTTTTAATGAATGCCGACACAGGCATGTGTTCAGTTATTGTGCTGCTGGACTTAAGTGCTGCCTTTGACACTATTGATCATGGCATTCTTCTAGATAGACTGAGCCACTGGGTGGGCATATCTGGCACTGCACTAAAGTGGTTCTCATCATACTGTCAAATAGGAAATTCTGTGTAGCCATTAATAACTTAATGTCATCCTTTTCCCATATCAATTATGGTGTGCCTCAAGGTTCAATTCTGTGACAGGAGGGGTGACAAAACAGGTCATGGTTACGACATTGAAGGACGGGTGGTTATGTTGTACTGGTCATGAGGGTAGCGGAAACTCATCCAAGCTGACAAGTAAGACAAGATGATTGAGGGTGATATGCTGTTGGTGATATCCCCCAGAGGGGCCGAGCCTCTGAACTTCTGAACCGGCATTCATTTGCGAGCTCCGGGGCCATTCTAGTGTGAACCATTGTCCATTGTAGAAACCCCCAAAACCAGACAGAAGTAACAGGGTCAGTGTACAGATGGATATTATGTGGGTGAGTCAGTTGGATGTCGTAGAAGAAGGTGATCCCGTTCCATTTGGCGAGAAGGTTGAACCAAACATGGGGTTCGGCATGGCTTGGACTGTCCAGGGAGATGAAACGAATAGTTTATTCACTGAAGATGGAAAGCGATTGATAGTAAGTGAGAGATAAAGGCTCGCCCTTAGAGAATGATACGTAGGGGAAGTTGAGGTGACCTAGGAGGGAGAGAAGTTCCAAAACAGAGGGCCAGATTAAAGATGATGGCCATGCAATTGTCCATTTCCTGCCAGCGGGTGGGAAATTGTGAACGAAATACATCTCTGAAGACCTAGAAAGCATAAGCGAACTCTGTGGGTGTTCTCTGGAGTGGGTGGGTGTTCTCCCTTTCAGGTAGAGGTGCCCTTTGTGTCCTTTAAGGAATTGATCGGTAGGTGGTTGACGAATGGAAGGCATGATGAGGAGAGCAAGATCTGTGTATGTCTATGATCTGTTGGCGTAGACTGGTTGGAACTGGAGAAGGATGGGAGATAAAAGAGTTAGGATGACGAATGGGAGGACTGGCTGTAGATGAGATCACCTGTAGATGTAGGTGAAGTTGACGATTGCCTGCTGGGCTGGAATAGGTTGAGAGGGAAGACCAGAGTTAAGTATAGAAGCATCTTGGTGCCAGAAGCCTTGGCTAGCAGCAGTTGCTGGAAGTGGGTGGCAGGGGACTCCGGTAACCCAGCATCGAATGCCCTGACTAAAGCCAGCCGTTGTGGTTGCTGGAAGTGGACCACTGGGGGCAGTGCCAGGAGCTCCATCTGAAGCAAGCTGCTGTGGTTGCTTGAAGTAGGTGGCAGGGAGTGATCCTGGTGCCAGGTTCCCCTGCTAAGGCTGGCTGCTGATTGCTCAAAGTAGGTGACAGGGGGCACTAGCATCCCAGTTCGATGTTCCCCTGCTAAGGCTGACTGCTGTGGTTGCTGGACATAGGCGGCAGGGGGCCACTGGCATCCTGGTGCCAGGATCCCCTGCTAGAGTGAACTGCTGTTGTTGCTTAAAGTAGGTGGCGGGGGGCGCTGGCATCCCAGTGCCGAAGGCTTTAGCTGACATGAGCTGCTGGGAATGGTGAAGCTCGGAGACGGAAGATACTGGCATGCCAATGCCAAAAGCCCCTACTGAAGCCAGCTGCTGTGATTGCTGGAAGTGCACGGCTGGGGGTGCGAGGAGCCCCAGTTAGAGCAAGCTGCCGTGGTTGCTTAACTTTGCTAGGCAGCTGGACTTGCATGGTCATGAAATAACAAGAATCCATCTTGCCGGACTTCGAGCTATGTGTCCTTGTGTGAACTTGTGTCTGCACCACGGTTCATTTGCACCGATCAGGATCCTATGAGGAACTACTGGCAGCTACGGCATGACCTATGGGCGTGCCCTCACACTAGGTGTGCGTGACGATGTGTGAGAAGTGACTTTAAAAAAACAACTATGCTAAAGACGTTAGCATATATGCTGCTAGCATCAGTTAAATCAGACCTGGTATTTCTTCTTTGAAAGAAGAGCAATGGCACTGAAGCTTTTCTTGATGGAAAAGATGTTTTCGTTCTTCTCCAGGCTGGCTTCAGTAAGAGTTTGTCTACGTTATGGTTCATTGATCTGATTAGTTAGTGATAGATGGTGATGATTGCAACAACGACTTCCCAGACAGTTCTGGCATCCCGGTGCCAGGAGCCCTGGCCAGATGGAGCTGCTGCAGTTGCGGGGAGCAGGGGGCGCTGCATCCCAGTGTGGGTTGATGTGATTGCTTTGTTGTCTGTACTGTGAAAAATAATTCCTTTATCTTTTAGCATTTTTGTAGAGTGGCAACAGACCGATCGGAATTTTATTAAAGAAGGCTGGTCGTCGGGGAACCTCGCTGGAGCGTGGTGACGACTCGCTATGCGTTGTGAGGCTGTAGTGGTCGAGACGATGTAGAGGGCTGGCGTAGTCCTCAGAGGCGATAGAGTCGGAGAACTAAAGTGGTGGTGATGGACTGTCCTTCCTCTCTTTTCTGCTGAGGGAGGTGGGCAAGGAAGAGACTGTGTAGAGGCTTGCTGGACTCACTCGCTTCGTGAACGGCATTTGGATTATGGAAAGCAGGGTAGAGGCACTGAGGTGGCGGAGAAGTTTTCTACTTCTGTTGCTGGGTCTGCTGGCAAGGGTTGATGGAAACTTTGAACAAGGTCATCCTGATTTCGTCCGAATAATTCATCGTCTGATGGGGATAGTGTGATGGAGTCCATATTTAAAATGAGGTGAGTGGATGATTGAAGTTGCTTGTAAGGTGAAGTAGTAATGTTAGCTCACTTTTCTGAGTGTGGTCGAGGCGATGTTGCATGATGTCAGTTATATATTCTTCAAATATCATCTGATTTTACTGTACAGTTTTAGAGAAATTTAAAGGGAAAGTCAGCTCAAATTACATTATCATATATTCAGAATTTTCTCATATTTGAAATGTCATTAAAAAAATCCTTTATAGGTGATGAGAAATTTCCAGTGTATTCCTGTTCAGGATGACCCTGACTATGTCCATGTGAAATATAATGTTATTTTTCTGTACAGTTTTTAAGAAATTGAAAGGGAAAGTCAGCTCAAATTGCATTATAACTATCATCTCAAAAACTGTACAGTAAAATATCACTTTTAACATGGACATAGCCAGGGTCATCCTGAACAGGAATCTATTGGAAATTCACCTATGAAGGATTTTTTTATGACAGCTAAAAAAATGAGGGAATGATGATTGTTATAATGTAACAATTTCTTGTCACCTATTAAGACTTTAAAAAAAAATGTAATATCTAATATGAGGACATTATGAATGTGTTATAATGACTTTCCCTTTAATTTTCTCCACAATTGTACAGTAAAACCATTTTTATGGTCATAATCAGGGTCATCCTGAACAGGAATCCGGAAAGGTGTCTTAAGACAGGTCAAAGACCAATATTTGATTATATTTTTGAGTTCTCTCTTTTAAATAAAAAAACAGTACAGTAAAATAACTTCAAATTTGATTATAACTGGAATTACTATAATGTGCAATATAATGTTTTAACTTGTTATATCAAATTTCATAAATTGTTGCAGAAAAACAGGTCTTTCTTCGACCTTTTCAGCCGCTCCAAGCACCCATACTGTAATGCCACGAATAGACGCTCATCAAAATCCTAGTGGTGGTTGGCTTGACTGAGTTTTCTCAAGCAACAGCTCACTTGACCGCAATGCCAATTTCCTGTCTCCAAAATCTGCATACACATGGGTCAGAGTTTACTTACAGGTGCGCATATTCTCCCGTCAAGTTTGTTTTTATAGATCAGAACTTTTGCTTGGGAAGTGGCATACATCTCTTTCATTCCCCATTTTGTGCTTATGTAGTGGTTATAAATGAGACCCCTGGTCTGATTAGGAGAGACGGCATTCATTAAATCTGACCAAGTTTATTAGTGGACCAAAACCATGACAACCTAGAGTTAAGACCAGGAGGCAGAGTTGTAGTCATTCACGCTTCCCTGCGCTTCCATTAGAACAGTTACCCAACCTTAAATTAATTAAATCAAAAATAGAAGAGGAGTTACATAAAAACCTAATAAAAATGAACACCACCACGGCAATAGTACAACAAAATAGGATAATTAAATGTGGACTCTTGAACATCAGATCTCTGTCATCTAAGGCTGTACTAGTAAACGATTTAATATCAGATTATCATATTGATTATTTTGTCTTACTGAAACCTGGCTGTGTCATGAAGAATATGTTAGCCTAAATTAATCCACTCCGCCCAGTTGTATTAATACTCACATTCCTCGAGGCACTGGCCGAGGAGGTGGAGTTGCAGCCATCTTCGACTCAAGCCTATTAATCAACTGTAAACCTAAACTAAATTATAAATCATTCGAAATCCTTGTTCTTAGTCTTTCACACCCAACCTGGAAAACAGTAAAGCCAATTCTATTTGTTATAGTGTACCGAGCTCCTGCTCCGTATTCTGAATTTTTGTCTGAACTGAGTTTTTATTAAGTTAAGTTTAAAACAGATCATGTAATTATTGTACGTTATTTAATATATATGTTGTTACGGACAGAATAGCAGGAGACACCGGGATGGTGACACAGATGGTTTTATTGTACACCAGTTAAAACAAGCAGTAATTAGAAAGGGTGATGATTACTGATACCGTCCTTTGATTAGCCGGGTAGGAGAACAGGAGTTGGAATCTCATACTGGAGTCAGGAGAACACAGAGCTGGAGACAGGAACACAGGAGATGAGAAACACACTGTTCAAAGGCTGGAGTCCGAAATGTTGTCTGGTAGGGCAGAAAGTATTGTCCTTGTAGAAACAAGACCAGACAGTGACTGAGGTGAGTGGGGTGTTTTTGTACTGGAGCTGAAGCGATGCAGATGAGGATCAGGTGTGTGATTGGCAACAGGTGTCTGATTAGAATTCTGGTGAGGGAGTACGCTGTGGTTGTGAGGTTGTGGAGCCTGGTGTGTCCATGACACTTGTAGGACTATTGATAGCATTAGTGCTGCATTTATCTCATTTTTAGATACATAAACCCACTCATTGTTATAACCATACCCTTGTTCTGGCATTTGGCATTGAAATTTAACTTTTAATAGTCTTTCCACAGAATAATTTTTTATCGGACCATTTTTTAATAACTTTTGAATTCCTATTACTGGACTACACGCCTGTGTCTATCTGTGTCTATGTCTATCTGATGGTCCTGTAGCTAAATTTAAGGAAGTGACTCTATCTGCGTCTAATTCAGTGCCATGACTCAATATAACAGAGGACTCCTATGCTAAGTTTAGTCCCTCCCAAATTGATCATCTTGTTGATAGTGCTGCAGGCTCACTGCAAATGACACTCAACTTTATTTCCCCTCTAAAAAATAAGATAATAAAACAAAGAGGGTTAGCTCCATGGTATAAACCCCAAAGCCGCAAATTAAAGCAAACATTGCGAAAACTTGAATGTAAAATGTAAATAAATATGGGCTAGCAGGATCAGGATTAAAGACCAGATGTATGTTGCTGGTGCTACAATCTGCCATTTGAAACTGTAAAAGAATTTAGTAGCCTAACATTAATAATGTTAACAAATTAATCATGGTGTTGCAATGCTATCTGCATAAAATAACAGTCATTGCTAATAGTGCAATGACAGGAAGGAGCTGCTATAATTGATAGGCTATCACAATGATCAATGAGGCAAAATGAGTATGGAAATGGTCTATGAGGTTGTTAAGCCTGATGCTCTGGTTGAACATCTGATCTGACAGTAAAGTTGTTTTGTGTTAGGTAATCACAAATTAGTGGTAGGTAATTTCAAAGGTAATTACAAATGAGTAAATTTCATATAAGCTATGTCTGTAGGTTTTATTGTATTGTAGTGCCCAGGCCTGCTGCTTTCCCATCACGCTAATATCGAATCTGGTTGCATTTAGTTAGGTTACTATTGTACTATTATACAAAGTGTGGCATTTCTATTGCATAATTTCCCCCGTAACAGTCAGCTACTAGCAATATTTATGTCTTGACTGGTTCTAATCATGTAAAAAGTACATCCATTTAGCAAAACTATAATGTTCCACTATACCAATTTATCATATAGGCTAGACTGTGCAACTTAATAATATGCTAAATGTGGCTATACATTAATCTAACATTAATCCTGTATCATGGTTTGTTCTTGTCATGGTTTGTTCTTGTACCAGAGAAAGAGGCTGAATTAGATGCAGAAAGAAGTGCAGAGGATGATGGAGGTGAAGAGAGCTCTGAAGGTAGTGTAGATGAGGAAGTGGAGGGAGAAGTCTTCAAAAGTAGAAAGGGAGCCAGAGCCTTCAGCTATCAAGCTCCACTCCTGTGGAAACAGACCCCAGTTTGGGTTGAGCTCAGGTGAGTCCTGAACCATCCCTTAGTTATGCTGCTATAGGCCTAGACTGCCGGGAGACTTCCCATGACGCACTGAGCTCCTCTCTCCTCCTCTCCCTCTTCATCTGTATACAACTGAAAATGTCATCATGTGCTTAAGGTCAAGGGGTCAACCAGCACATGATCTACCATGATGAGCTACATTATAATAGATCAGTAATGGACCAAAGTGTTGGATTGACCAAGATATCTCCATCACTTTTATTGTCCAAGTTTGCACACAATGCAAATGTGGATTTAACTTGTGTAGGGTGGCTTGCGTAGGTCACGTTCAACATAAAAAAAGATGAACTTAAACAAATCAAAAATAGCTTTTCAGGAAAGGTTTTCTGTACAATAACAATCTAAAATAAAAGCTTAGCCTTTACTTATAATAAGTTACTGTGGTCAATTTACAACTACTTTAATGGAAGCAAATGTAAGAAGTTTTTATTGGCAGCCGCTGTCTTTTGGAGTCATGAAAATTCCTGACAACTTTCAAAGCCAAATGATCTCACTCTGCATGTCCTTCTGTAACTCATTTAGTCAGTTTATGTTAGGGGAGACGACAGATTTATCATTAATTGACAGCAATTTTCGCAGTGGTTGCCACAATATCCCAAAATCTTCTTCTGACTCACAGAAATATAATTAGCATGATACCTTTAGTCATGTATTTATTTTTATCCTTTAACCCTTTGTCAGTGAGGCTGAGCAGGGATGCCAGTGGAAGGGACAGATATATACCACAGCAGCTGCTACTGTATAACTGAGTCAGCAGTTTTGGTTCCCAGCTGTATTTAAGGGAGCTGTCAGTGTAGCCAGGATGTTCTAAACTCCTGACCCACCTAGCTTGACCTAGGACTTAAGCCTTTCTTAATCTTTAGATTCAACTTTATTGGCATTACACATGTACAAGTACAAGGCAACGAAATGCAGTTTAGGTCTAACCAGAAGTGTAATAAACAAGTGCAGGATATAAAATATGTGCATATGTAGTAGGTTGGAAAAGGCTACATCTAAAGTTTTATGGAGAAACAGACACCCCCTTTATTTTTTTGTATTTTCTAATGTGTCTTTTATTTTGGGTACATCCACACCACTAGAGGGTGCTCTAAGCGCTACTGTGGGGATTAGAGGGACGAAGCACAGGTGCCGCTTAAGAATTAAACAAGCTGTGGCAGGACTAACACGTCTCCTCCTCGTCTCTCCATAGGTATGACTAAAAAGTTATTTTATTAAACTTGGTCCAAACACACTTCAAATTGCTGTGTAAAGGTTTTGTACAAACTGTAAATGTGTCAGAGTTTAGTTTAAAGTAAAATGTATTTGTTTTTGTTACTGTTTCATGTCGTCTTGTTTTCACCACAAGTCCGCCATGTTCAGTGTAGCTATAATGTGTTTAAAGCCTTATTTAAGCAATCCAATTCGCTCAAGTGCTTAGTAGTGCAAATTTAAAGAGTTTTAATTGTAAATGTTACGAAATTTCAAGTTTAAGGCAGCCGCCATGCCAACTGTTCAGATTGTAGGGAGACAGTTTTGCCGCCATTTGGAGGCGCTTTTTCTTTTATGTTGCCGACCTGCGTGTGTGTGTATGTGGTAAAGATGTGAAAGAGAAATGTTAAAGTATGTATTTTTATTTGCACTTTATGGTTTATTTTGTGGTCTATTATTGTTTTTAGCCAATTAGATATTATTTTAGTGTTTATTACCAAATCTGTGTTAATTTATTTACTGTCCTTTATCTTTTTATCAATTGATTTTTGTATGAATGAGATAATTGAATGATTGTCAGAATTAAACAAGCTGTGGCAAGACTAACACGTCTCCTCCTTGTCTCTCCACAGCTACACCACACCTTTAGGCTACACAGTCTAACCCTAGCTGTGTGCCACTTGCTACCGCCCAGCTTCCCCTAAGGCTGGCACTGATAACACATAAATGCAGGATAGAGCAGTATTATGAAAATATTTTACAAGTGGTACTATGGACATTATATACAGATGGGATTACTATAAACAAAAGTATACTGATGGAAGTAGTGCAATGAATATTAAGTAGTGCAAATTATGGATATAAATAGTTAACAGTGCAGCATATGAGTTATTGCAAGATTCAGTACATAGTACTGGAGTGCAAATGATGCAGTATATGTATAAATAAATAGTCCGGTAGTGCAAATGAACATGTGGTACATGTAGCAAAAAAATAATTTAGCAGCAGCAAAAACAATATAGCAGCATTTAAGGTTAAGGTATAGGAGGGGACAGTGGAATCAGCTAGGGGCAGAGTTCAGTAGGAAGACAGCTCTGGGAAAAAAGCTGTCCAGCTCAGTCTGCTGGTCCTTGTCCGGAGGCACCTGAGGCGCCTGCCAGAAGGTAGGGGAGAAAACAGTCTCTGGGCGGGGTGAGAGGAGTCCTTAAGAATGCTGCGGGCTCAACGCAGACAGCGTTTCCTCTGGATGTCCTCAATGGCTGGAAGTGGAGTCCCTGTGATGTGCTGGGCAGTTTTCACCACCTGCTCCAGTGCCTTGTGCTCTGCAGCAGAGCAGTTCCCATACCAGACTGTGACACAGTTGGTTAGGATGCTCTCTACTGTGCAGCGATAGAAGTTCACCAGGATAGCTGAGGACAGTTGGTTCTTCTTCAGTGTCCTCAGGAAGAAGAGGCGCTGGTGAGCCTTCTTGACCAGGCAGGAGGTGTTGATGGTCCAGGACAGGTTCTCGGAAATATGGGTCCCCAGGAACTTGAAGCTGGAGACACGCTCAACAGCCATCCCGTTAATGTGGATGGGGTCATGTGTGCCTCCTCTCTCCTTCCTGAAGTCCACGATGAGCTCCTTTGTCTTGGAGGTGTTAAGGAGCAAGTTATTGTCTGAGCACCATGTGGCCAGGTGCTGGACCTCCTCCCTGTAGGCAGTCTCATCGTTGTTGCTGATGAGACCAATCACCGTACTATCATCTGCAAACTTGATGATGGCGTTAGATCCATGCACAGGCCTGCAGTCGAGTGTGAAGAGGGAGTAGAGGAAGGGGCTCAGCACACAGCCCTGTGGTACGCCAGTGTTGAGTGTGATGGTGGTGGCCTGACCTAACAAGCTGAGGTCTGTTTGTCAGGAAGTCCATAATCCAATTGCAAATGGAGGTGTTAATGCCCAGGTTTCCAAGTTTGGTGGTTAACTTGGAAGGGATGACAGTGTTGAATGCAGAGCTGAAGTTAACAAACAGCATTCGTGCATAAGTGTTCTTATTGTCCAAGTGTGTAAGTACAGAGTGCAGTGCCATGGAGACTGCATCCTCTGTGCTCCTATTGCTGTGGTAGGCAAACTGGTATGGGTCCAGTGTGGATGGGAGGAAGTCCTTTAGGTGTGCCAGGACCAGCAGCTCAAAGCACTTCATAACAATGGGTGTGAGTGCGGTAGTCGTTCAGGCACGCTGAACTAGAGTGTTTCGGCACTGGTATAATGGAGGTGGATTTAAAGCATGCTGGCACAACTGCTTGGGCGAGAGACAGGTTGAAAATATCCGTAAAGACCCCAGCGAGCTGCTCTGCATATGCCTTGAGTACACGACCAGGGATGCCGTCTAGTCCAGCAGCCTTGTGCGCGTTGATCTGGCTCAGTGCAGTGTAGACATCTGTGGAGGTGAGTGTGATGGTCGGGTGGTCAGCTGAGGGTGTGAGCTTGGTGGCAGTTTCCCTACTGTCTCTCTCGAAGCGAGCATACAAGTCGTTAAGCTCGTTCAGGAAGGAGACATCTGTGGCTACGGGGGTGGAGTGTCTGGGTTTGTAGTTGCTGATGGCCTGGATGTCCTGCCACATGCGTCAAGGGTCAGAGTTGGAAAAGTGCTCGTCTAACTTTAGCTTGTAGCAGTGCTTGGCCTTTTTGATGCCCCCCCTCCTATTTGCCCTGGAAGTGCTGTAGGCCTGTGCGTCACCTGATCTGAAGGCAGTGTTGCGTGCCTTCGACAGGAGGCTCACCTCCTTGTTCATCAATGGCTTCTGATTTGGGCACGTGGTGATCTGCTTCTGAGTTGTAGCACTGTCTATGGTGATGTTGATAGCTGTCTATGTCCAAATGAGAGCTACAGGTGGCCTGAGAGGCAAACCTACTCCAGTCTGTGTGTTGAAACCTGTCCTGGAGTGTGGAGTCTACCCCCACAGGCCATACTTTGATGGTCCTCACTGATGGCTTCACACGATTGATGAGAGGTGAATACTCAAACAAAGAAAGGTGGTCAGATTGACCCAGGTGGGGGAGGGGGGTCACGGCGTAAGCCTCAGCCATGTTTGTGTAGACATGGTCCAAAGTTTTGTTTCCTCTAGTGTGACAGGAAACATGCTGGTGAAATTTGGGGAGCACTGCCTTTAAGTTTGAGTGATTAAAATCTCCCGCAACAATAAATGCAGCCTCCGGGTGAGAAGTCTGTTGTTTACTGATGGCCGCATGAAGTTCGCTCATAGCAAGCTTGGCATCAGCATCAATCACTGGTTGTCAATGCTGTCAGCAAAAAACATGATGCAGAATAACTGATTTCAAAGTGAGGCTGTGTCCACACTACTGCAAAGAAACTTGCAAAATAAAAATCTTTTCTCTCTATTTTGGCCTTCCTTCTATAGTACTGCAGTGTTGTCCACCATATGTAACGACTGGGATACTGAGGCCATGGACTCAAAAGACTTTACTTGCCAAAGTTCAAATTCAGTACACAGGTGAGCAGTCAGGAGCAGATAAACAGGTCAGGAACAGGCAGGAATAAAAAAAACTGGAGGCAGGTGAACAGGGAACTCTCCTTCACAGGCTTAATGTGGGCCACATGAAACATGGGATGAATTCTCAGAGATCTGGGGAGTTTGAGATGGACTTTCACAGGGTTAATCACCTTGGAAACAGGAAAAGGTCCCACAAACCAAGGGACCAGTTTAGGAAAACCACACCTTCTGTCTGGCCTGGTAGACTGGGGCCTGAGTCAGCCGCCGGTCCGCTTTCTTCTCGAACTGCCCCGAACTTCTCAGGAGCATCTGTTTAGGCCCAGATCAGATGCGATGGCAGCAATGAACTAGGGCTTGGGCTGAGGGGACGCTGACCTCTGTCTCCAGATCAGGAAACAATGGCGACTGGTAACCATAAGCACATTGAAAAGGAGAGAGACCAGAGGAGGCACACATTTTGAATCCACCAGCAGGGAATGGCAGAGAGCATGGGAAGGAGAAACGAGGAAGTTTGGCTCACCTGCGCTCTCCTCTTCACTGGCGACCAGTTGCATGGGTTCCTCCGGACCAGCAGGAGGTGATGGTGAGCTTGCAGTCTTGTAGAGGCAAGGAGGGTATTGAGCTGTGGGGCACCCCTTCAGGGTGGGTGGAGAAAAGGCCAGCTTGGACCTCTCTTTCTCTCTCAGGCAACTGTCGATCCTGATAACGAGAGAAATCAGAAATCCCTCTAGGTCAGAGGGGAGCTCTAGGGACCCTAACTGGTCATCTAGTCTATGAAGAAAAGCATCGAGCTGAGAAGGTGAGCTCCAGCCACTGTTGACTGCCAGGGTGCGGAACTCAATGGTATAATCCGCAACACGCCGTCTACCCTGCCACAGACTCATGAGAGCTCTGGCAGCCTCCTGGCCCATGGAGGTATGATAAAGATCTTGCTGAGAGTGTCTGTGAACAACTGTAAGGAATTGCAGACAGGAGAAGCGCGTGCCCACTCTGCTGTAGCCCAGGACTTAGTTCTGCCAGAGAGGTGGGAAATGATATTGGCTACTTTAGAGCGCTCCATGGGGAACGAAGCAGCTTGCAGTTTAGAGTGTAGCCTGCACTGCACCAGGAAGGGTGCGACAGCTCCACTCTGGCCTGGAGAGGTGGAGACCTGGAGCTGGGAGAGCTGAGGCAGAGAGCGGGGCCAGCGGGGAAGCAGGAATGGGAGCAGATGTCTGGACCGGAGCTGGCATCTGAGCAGAGCTGAAGGGAAAAACAAGACTCAATGTGGTCCACCAGGAGTTGGAGTTGATTGCTCAGATGGTTCACCTGACTGCCAATAGTCGCCTGGAAACTCTCATGCTGGTCCAACAGTTCCCTCACAAAAGAGTATCAAAACAAGGAGAAAGCCCGTCAGCCTGAGGTGAGTCATTGTTACTTCAATCTCATGCAGTCAGATTTAAAAAAAATTAAAAAAGTTAGTAGTGACATTAAAACAGGTTAAAAACCAACAGGGTAGCACACACGCACAACTGCTGCTGCTTGTCACCATTAGTCCAGCGCCTGGACAACACCTGTGGAAATGTGGAAAGCAGTTGGTGGAGTTCTATCCTGCTAACACAGGATGAAAGAGAGAGACAGACATAGATAGACTGAGATAGAGGGCACAAGAGGAGGAGAGAGAGAGAGAATAATTTTGTAATCATCATCTGTTGCCTCTTTATGACATTCTGAATTATTAAACTTACATTAAACCATGTACAACATGCTTTGGTAATACTGTATTTGATTATTGTCATGGAAATAAAGCAAATTTTAATTTGAGAGAAAGAGAGAAACGGTGTAAAACATAGAGTGAAAGAGAGATGAAGAGAGACAGACCACACAAAAGACAGAGTTTGAGTGTGTGATGATTAGAGATTAGGGAATTTCAGGGTCAATAACAATTACCAATAATTATCTGTTTGCTGTGGCCGATACAGATACGATAACTGATAATATTAGTCTAACAACTGCAAAAAATTAAGAGAAGACACATTTTTAGATTGACAAGTTTATTGTTCAAATACAACACCAATATTTAGAGAGCCTTCACCATCCCTAGAATAAAGAATACATTAATTATAAACTTGTTGGTAACAAGTGATATGTAGAATATTTAATGCCAAACCTTATCTTCTTATTGACAAGCATATGCTACCTTTAGACTAACTTAACATTTCCTTTTCCATTTCTGTTTCCTAAAGCCCTTCGGCTACACTGTTTAGAAAGGGTGCATGTTTTTTACAATAAACTGGCTAACAGTTCAGTATGAGTACATTATGTGAGTATTTCCATTTATACTTTTTACTCCACTACATATATCTGGCAAAAGCAGTTTAAGATTTAAAATTCAACATGAGATAAACTCATGAAATATCACTGCTGTCAAGTTAGAAATTTGCATCTCTCATGCACACACACACACACACACACACACAAAGTAACAGCAGGCCTTTAGCAGTACCCTATTTTTTTCCTGGCTGAATTCACCCTCAACTGTTTTGCTTAGGAAGCTAAATATAAGGGCACAAGGAGTTACATTGTTCTGAAAACTATGTTAACCCATTGCACTTAACATTTGCATGACAATATCAACTGTTTTAGAGACAGTGCTTATACATACTGAAGCACTACTTAAGGCTGTGTGGGTGTGCAGGTTGTCCTCTCTCTGAGCAGCTCGTCTCTTCCAGCCTATATGAATACACCTATTGTGGATTATATAAACTCTCCAAACTCTTCCTATTTTCTCCAGATGAAGATGAGTCTTAATCGCATTGACTTTAAGTTTCACTTAAATTTTTCAATTTGACCTACTCATTTTGTAAGTTTACTTTTTCCTCAACTCCTATTATTGAACAAACAATACCTAAAATGACAAAAGCTCAGAGCAGAAACACTGAATCAAACTCTCTCTCTTATTGCAGCGCTGCAAGAGCCTGAGTAAGAGTCCTGCAACTAAGTTTAATGTGAGACGGGTGTGGGTCCAGCCGCGGCAGGGCGTTCCTGTCGCACATGACTGAAATGCCCACGTAGATCATTGGTTTACGTTGAACGCCCAGTTTGTTCTCAAGTTTTTTCTGGTAAGTAGCAGTGAGCCTCTCCTATCTGCTAACATTTTGATCGGTAGAAATATAGGTTTGGGGTTTTAAAATGACACTAAAAGTGCTTTCAAACTCATACAGAATTTAGACATAAACCAAAGGGCAAAATATTTGTGCAGCATAGGTAAGCCCTTATTGTTGGCTAGCTAATATTAGCCATGATGCTATCGCTAGCATAGCCACTAACGCTAACTTTAGCCAAGTTAACTGACAAAAGAACCACTAGTTCACCAATCTTTGGCTAGCTTTAATCTTTATACTGGATAGGTTGAACTGACAGTCTGGCTAGTTTGTTGTTGAATGTGCGTGAAGGCTACCTGTAAGTTATAAACCAAACATTACACACACTAAACAAACTTTATCATAAACAATTTTTATTTTTGAGTGACCTTAAATTAAACCTTTATTTACACATTACCTTTGATCATATGATGCTGCTAATTTAACAGTCGTGATCCACTTGTGTATTGCAGGCACTATAGTATAGATGCTTTATCTTTGGTATTCATATATTTATTGATGTTTATTCTTTGACATTTCCGGCTGCAACTCACTGCCAGACGACATGTTAGAGCAGAATTTTGCCATTTACTGTATTTTTTTGCTTTGTTTGTAGGCCTGCTAGTTTGAACCTATAGAAACTATGGTTTGAACCCACTGTCAGTTTGCACACACAGACGACACTAACATATTGGTTCCTTTCTTAGACAAACAGAACATCAATCCAGCCCTGTGCTTTGGTTGGTAAGTAAAAATATTGTAACTGAAATTGACAACAGACCATATAACTTGACTGTGGATAACTGTTTAGCTTCCTTAGACCTTTTCATTTTGTTTAGAAAAATGACATTCACACATGATTTACACTAGGCGATGCTTTATTTTATGTACTGTTCTGTAAAGACTATTGCATATCCTCAAGTCCTAAGAGGCAACACAATAAGACATTGAAGGGATACAATTTTTCCTTGTTGACACCAAAGTCAGTATTATCACACAACTCTAAAGCAACTTAAATTCTTTCATTTAAGACATTTAAACGTCCTGGAAAATTCTGAATCTTGAATGAGACTTAATATAAGACATTAATAAATTGTCCACCCTGAAAAGGACTTGGGATTTCAATGAGCTGTGAGGTTGGTTTTCTGATGTGAACTGAAAATCTCTTTCTTTCTCTCTCTCTCACCCCCTCACCTTCCTTCCACTCCTCCCAACCTCCTGCTTCCTGTCTCTAACTGCACACCATCACTGATCATCACTGACTCCTTGCCGACTCTGAAGTGATTTTGATAATACTAAACTGATATTTCATTGGTTTACAGTTTAGAATGACCTCTTACTGCTTCATGTCTCATGGACAAGCCGGCAAGCATGGTGAGGATCATATTTTTTGACTTCTCCAGTGTTTTCAACACCATCCGGCCAGCCCTGCTGGGTGAAAAGCTGGCAGCGACGCAGGTGGATTCCCCCCTCATGTCCTGGATTGTGGACTACCTGACTGGCAGACCACAGCATGTGCGCCTGCAGCTCTGTGTGTCGGACAGCGTGGTCAGCAACACTGGGGCCCCTCGGGGGACCGTCCTCTCTCCCTTCCTCTTCACCATCTACACCACGGACTTCAGCCACCACAGAGAGACCTGCCACCTTCAGAAGTTTTCTGATGACTCTGCTGTGGTGGGATGTATCAGCGGTGGTGATGAGACTGAGTACAGGGCTGTGGTGGGTAACTTTGTCTCATAGTGTAAGCAGAACCATCTGCAGCTCAATGTGACAAAGTCTAAGGAGCTGGTTGTAGATCTACGAAGGGCCAAGGCACCAGTGACCCCGGTTTCCATCCAGGGGGTCGGTGTGAACATTGTAGAGGATTACAAGTACCTGGGAGTACACATGGACAATAAACTGGACTGGGCTAAGAACACTTAAGCTCTCTACAGGAAGGGCCAGAGCCACCTCTATTTTCTGAGCAGGCTGAGGTCTTTCAACATCTGCCAGACAATGCTGAAGATGTTTTATGAGTCTGTGATGGCCAGTGCTATCCTGTATGCTGTTGCATGCTGGGGCAGTAGGTTGAGGGTAGCGGACGCTAACAGACTCAAAAAACTGATCCGTAAGGCCAGTGACATTGTGGGGGTGGAGCTGGACTCCCTGGTGGCGGTGTAAGAGAGGAGGATGCTGGCCAAACTACATGCCATCTTGGACAGTGTCTCCCACCCACTCCATGACGTGCTGGTCAAGCAAAGGAGTACCTTCAGCGGAAGACTCATCCCCCCCAAAAAGCACCACAGAGCGCCACAGGAAGTCATTCCTGCCTGTGGCCATCAAACTCTTTAACTCCTCCCTCTAAGTGTTAGTCTATATGACCCTAGGTCACTAAACTGGACATTGGATCATTAACATCACTGCAATACTTGAAGTAATTGTGCAATATTCTGTGTTAATACCCCTGTGCAATATACTCTTTTCAGTTTAAAATTCCCTATTTATTGATATTTTTACTGCTGTGCAATATCCTCCGTCTCATTATAATCCTAATAAGCTACATTTAACTTGACAGTTCATGTACTATTACCTTATACCGTATTATTATCATCAACCGGTAAAGCCACTTTGTACTTCACACTTATTTTATTTTATACTTATACCCACTTGGTACTTAATTTATTTTCTGACCTGTATTATAGTGTATTATATTTTTTTGCTTAGTACTTCTATTCCTGTGTGCACTGACGTGATAGTGAGCTGCTGTAGCAAAAGAGTTTCCCCTCGGGGATCAATAAAGTATTTCTGATTCTGATTCTGAAGTGTATATAAGTGCTTTGTTGTTGTGTAACCTTTATATACTGTAATAAATCAACCTTAAGCTGTAATGAGAAACTTGTTTGATTCTGATTTTTAAAAATAAACCTGAATATATTAAGATGGTTTAAGAAAATGAATTCAGGTTGCTGTCACTGACATTCAAATCATTTGTTTTACAAACACTAAAATATACAAATACCATAGTGTACAGTTATTGTCAGTTAAGTGCAACATTTGAGATCAGTACAGTGATTTAAAATACGGAACAGTCTTCCTGTCCGGCCCATATCTGAGATTGGACTATTGATTTTCTATTTGCTGAAAATATTGAAAAAAAATAAATTTAAAAGTTTTGAAACATATAAACTTGAACTCTTTTTTTGTGTTAATTTACCATTAGTAAGTGCTTTTCATTACTAAAAGCATCTATATTCTAATGGTAAATGGACTGTACTTATATAGTGCCTTTTTATATTAATAATTAAATTAATAACTATAACCAAAATTACCATTGATAGCTAGTAGGTTGAAGGATTTGGAGTTCAACATAGAAGAGGTTGGCAAATTACTCACTCTTGTGAAACATTAAAGAAGCCAGCATAATTATACACAAGCATTTATTAAAGATAATAAAGCAAAAACACACAATATGAAGACTAACTTTAAATACACTAAACTACAGAACAAAGGGGTGTGTGTGTGTGCGTCCAAGATGGCTGCTTGGATGTAAAATGGTGTCAAGCAAAAGAATGGGTAGATGTTTCTTTGTTCTGCGTCCGTATGTCTCGTGTGCACGAGCGCACGTGGTCAGTGACAAAGAAGCGTGTGAGTGGGAGCTTTAAAGTTTCACTCCGCCATTGTGTTTAAGTCAAATTTGAGGTGTATGTGTGTGATCTGTTTAGGATAACAATGCCAAGTTAAAAGGAGTTAGTTTGCATGCAAAGACTGTCTGTGTGGAGCATAACATGACTAACATCAACTTAGCATGTGGCTACCAAATTAACATAACAGATAAACACATCAAAACCTCAGAAAAACACATCAGTACATGTACATCATTATCTAAACAGTCCTGTGCTTAGCCAAGTACACTGTTACTCTATGCGATGCTCAGTTGTTACGTTACCATCCGTCGGGAGGGAAAGGGAGATTGCTTTGGGCGTTGCTGCTCTGTTAGCCAGCGGTCCGTTGTTGCGTACTGGCCAGGCGGGGGAGAATGGTGGTTCCATTGAAAAAGAGGGTTTTGCTGTGCAGTGTCCATTTGTAGAGATCGAAGGAACCTGTTGTCTGTTGTTCTCCTTACAGTTAGCTTGGCGTTAACTTCCTTAGTTGCTTTTAAAGTTGAGCTGGCAGGCTTTGTGTAATAGCTGTTGGCACTAAACTTGGTTGCAGAGATCTAGCATCCCCTCGTGTCGCTGCTGTACGATCAAAGAGTTCAATTGTGCTGCGTGTTTCTGCTGCATGCTGGAGGTGAAGCCAGGAGAAAAGAGACAGAACAAATCATCGCTGAATTTTTTATTGACCTGGTGACTTGAGGGTCACAGGTCAGACTGGCCAATACTGCATTCAATGGCAAAAAATGTCCCTAGTATCTAGTGTACTTAAACCAGACCTAACTGGGATTAACCTCTAGCCACCCCGTGGAGGGGGCCTTCCCTGGAGAGCATGTAGGAAGAGCCTCTGACTTTCCATCATACCATGCCTAAACACACACATTTTCAATCTACAAAAACTTTCTTACTAAGGTTATCATGTAACAAGCCAAAAACAATGTAAATAGCACAATCTATGATGAGGTAAACTAAGTAACCTCCTAAGCTTAATGTGAAAGCAAATGATTACATGTGGATACAGTATTTCAATGCATGAAGGTTTATATGAGTAAAAAAATGGGTTTATGAGTACATAAAAGCAAGACTTGGATGAGTATCTTATTGTATAAAGAAGCTAAACTGTTAAAAGGAAAACTGTTATATAAAGAAGCCAAACTGTTAAAGGCAAAATGCAGAAATCAGAGTATATGGTACATACATGTCTATGTAATGTAAAAGAAGATTATATGGTTATATGAAAAGGAACAAGGTTAAAACATGATTATGTGGTTCACACTACATGAGAAATGCAGAATAATAGGGAGTCAAGTTAAAACCAACATATCATGCAGTTCAGGAAGCTTTTGGGATGTTGAGGAAAGCTGAAAGCTGAAAGTTCACAATTTTCTCTTTTTGGCATCTACAACATCCTCTCTTGAACTTTTAGCTCTTTAATTAATCAATTGGGTAGTCGGATGATTATAATATAATAACTTCTGGGAGGGTAGACATGCACCAGTCCTGGAGAGGCCACCAGACAAGCCACTACACACGACCTTCTGACTTTGTTTATTTCTTCCACCTCTGCCCAAGGGCCTTGGCAGAGGTGGATACTCGCATATCAGAACAGTTGCCTGATTTAGCAGGTTTCAACGGCAAAGCAACTCACCATCTTTGATTGAGATTTGATTACTGCGATTCGCCAGAAAGACACAGGCCCAAAAGGGCAAGGGCACTCTCCCTGGTCTTATGAAAGCAATTTCAGCCAACTCAGCATCCTGCAACTACCTACCTGCATCATCATACAGTTGAATCCTCTTCTCTGAAGGCAGATAGTGCGATTTTCAGAGTCTGCACCCTTGTGGAATTTGTCAGTCAGCGTTTTGAAGGTGTTGTTATAAGCCATGTCCATATCAGGTTGCTGGCCGGGCTTAAGTTCCAAATCATAATTTCAAATGAGCCAGTTGGTATCTCCTGTGGCCCCGGCTCCCCTATGTCAAGCCCATAGGGGGCGTCAAAAAACCCCTGCTCTGTTTCACTAGTCGCTTTCTTTCCGCTTCTTTATATTCTCCAGTCGCTTGGAGTGCCTGCGGTAGGGTCGCCCTGGACCCTTCCTCTGTTTGCCTTTGGTGCGCCTCTGGGGTTGGAAGGCTGGGCTGGGGAGCACCACCAGTGGATCTTCTGGCATTGTGACATTTACGTCGCTGCTTTCTCTTGGCGAACATGAAGGTGGTGGACTTGGAGGTCTGTAATAGTCAGTCATACTGATCTTCATTGCCTTTCTAGCCTCATCCTGCTTGTTTTTCACTAATATAAGTCTACTTGGTTCTTGTTTCAGTTGGAGTAGAAACACAACTATCAACTGATCTTACTACGCCATTTATAAGCACATAGTTCGTTCCATCTTTTACTGTCTCAAATACAATAATCCAAGGTGCCTCAGGACTCCTACTATGATCATTATTACTATTAAGTGTCGTAATGTACGATCTATGAACCCAAGGATGCAGAACACAGGTAGAGGTGTATCAAATGACAGAGTCATTCTTTATTAGAATAACACAGAATCACTGGGAATGGGTTTCTCTCCTACGGGGTATTCCAGTGGCGTCCGCCATGGCTCTGGAGAGGCAGTGAAGATCCAGGAGCAGAGGCTGGGGAAGCGTATCCTGGCCCAACTCGGGTAGAGTGCTGTGTGGCTCTGGACAGGAAGTGAAGTGGACCCGTAGCGTGGAGCAAACGGCGATGTGGCGACTTGGACAGGCAGCAACTCCGAGGTGTGGGGGAGGCGGTGATGTGTCAGCCTGGACTGGCAGCGGGTCCGTGGTGTGGAGTTAGCGGCGATGTCTAGACACGGACAGACAGCGGATCAGAAGCATAGGGCAGGTGATGATGTGTAGACCTGGACTGGCAGTGGATCCGTGGTGTAGCGTTGGCGGCGATGTGTAGATACGGACAGACAGCGGACCCATGGCGTGGAGGTGGCTGGGTCCAAGAGGTCCGGTTCAGGGTTGTAGCTTACTGAGTCAGGAAGTCGGCCGGCAAGGCGGTGTGTGACTGGCGAGGCAGGGAGACAGGCAGGTAGGAATCCGGAAAGAGACAGGAGCAGCGATCACCGGCACAGGATAATTATGAGGCAAAAGTAGATTCACGGTCAACAAACGAGGTAACTAGAAACATTTGCAAAAGTACTTAGCTTTTAAAGCGAGGAGCCTTAACACAGTGGTTGTACAAGTGTACGGAGATGATCTGGCACTGGTGGTGTGCGTGAGAGCTGTGGAGACTGATGGGTAATTGAAGTCAGGTGAACCGGTGATCAGCAGCAGGCGGGAAACCAAGGAGCCAGACCAGAAGACCAGATATAAGCCGAACAGCCCAGCATCTCCCTGGCCTCTGATATGTCTACTATGATTGGGGTGCTGAAGCGCTTAGTTCGCTGCCTAAGACTGGGAGGGGCTGAAGTGTTTAGACTATCGGCCAGGACCTGGTTGCGTACCCTTTGAAGGTGATAGCCAGGACATGGGGGCCAAATGTGTTTGAGTCTTTGGCCACTTTCGGCTACGAGGGTGGCAGTAGAGGGGTTATTATGTTTGGCTCTCTGGTCAACAGTACAATTTTTATAAACCCTTCAGTCTGAGCAAGGATAACTCTCCCTCAACCACAAGTCTACTTTCTTCTTTCTGGCTGCAAAGCAGTAACAGGAAACCCGTTGAGTGGCATTCTTTTCCCACCGTGAATATAAAATGTTTCTGGTTTTGGTTGTGTAATTAAAAGACTGAAAATTTACTTGGGTTTGCCTGAGGTTATTGCAATTCCAGAATCTACTCATCGAGTGAGTCATCCAGGATCCTGCAATGGAGTTCGGAGAAGAATTTAGCTAAGGAAGAGTTAAGTTCGCATGTCAAATTATGTGTTGGGTAAGGTTGGGAGGAAGCAATTTAGGGAGTTTGGGTCTGACGCATTAATGCCCGATGTGTTGAGGCCCATAGCTTTAGCTTCCATTAGCCAGTATTCTAAGTAGATAGATCGGTTTCTCTGGGTGTCTATTTCTCTGGGCTTGGCATGACGTAGGATATTGATTGCAATCACCCAGGAAGGAGGTGCACAGTATTGGTAGAGTTTGCAATTCTGCATGCTCAATTGAGGTGAATTTGATGGTCAATGTGGCATTGCACACCTCCCACTCAATTATTGTTGGAGGGTGGAAGTATGCTGGTCAAGCCCCTAGGATCAGCATAAATAAGGCCACGTACATTATCGATTTATTTCTTGGCGAGTAAGACTTTTTGCCCTATTGGGGGGTGGTTTTAGGTTCTGGTGGTTTGTCAGGTATTAGAGTGTCTTCTTCTGCTTGTCCTATCTTTGGGTCTTCTATTATTTATGGTCTCCTCACTTGGTCCTGGAAGCGAAGGCACAAGTGGGTTAGGACAAATCCTACCTGCTATCCTGCCTAGAGTGCAGCCAGGATACCCTCTTTTCCCCTTTTTCCCTTTGACTTTCAGATCTTTCCTATCCTCCTTGTCTTTGGGCCCTTTGTGCCCCAAAAGATTCTTCTCCATGTAGCTCTCTGTTTTTTATCTGGTTTCCCTGGGAACCACCAAACTTGAGCAGTCATACAACCTTTCTGCCTGCCCTGGGAAGCCATGTTGACCTGGACTTTAACCCACCATTTAGGCCCTTTATGGTGTGGGATGCGGTTGTCTGCAGCATACATTTTACCTGGCCCCATCTTGTACAGAGGAGAGACCTTTAAATGTCTATCTCTATCATCTAGTCTAATATGGTACTTCATACTTCAGTCAAACTCTCTGTTCTTCCCGTCCAATACACACCTAATCTAGCTTTCCAGAGGTGCTTCACAGGTATTTCTCCTACTCCCCCGTTTACTCCGAGGCCTCCTGTAAGGGCATAGCTCGATTTGTGGTGCCCACACAGGAGAACCGCGTCTCTTGTGTGCTTGCACTTACAAGTCTTCAAAGTCTCTAGATAAGTCTCTATTCTCCCATAAAAGACAGGGCAGAGCAAAATTCTGCTCCTGGGCCCCCTTCTCTGGGGGCTAACACCCCTTCTGCGATGTGGAGTAGCTTTATCTCGGGGTTAGGCACCCTTTTGGGTTTGCTCTCCACAGAGCCTCGATACTTCACTAGGGCAGTTCTTTTTCCACAGTTTACACAACAGAGTGTATGATATTTAGACCATTTTATGGTTCTCTTTTACTTGGGTCCCAGTACTCTACTCGAGCCTGCTTAAGCAGCTTGGTGGCATTGCCCACATAAACCTCCCCTAGTCCCCCTCCGGTGGCTAGTAGGAGCAAAGCTTTAATATTGTTGGGCCTCACACATGTGGAGAACAAAAGACAGTGGCCTAGTTGACATTCCAGACAGTGAAACGGCGCCAAGTTTCCACCAGCCGTTAATTCTGATTGTTGTTCTCCATAATGATCCCGAACCTGGAGAATGAGGTTTAAATCACGAACCAAGAGCGATCTCAAGGAAGAGGCTTGTGTCTGGGCAGAGATAGATTTTATAGCTGTGTGTTATTTCATCTAAGCTTCATTGTTGTGAATTGTGCTTTGCTTATTGTGGGAAGTGATGGACCGCCGTGTCCTGTTTTGCTGTGTGTACTTTCTTTCTCCTTCCTCTCCACCAACCCACACACCTTTACAGGTCTGCCCGCCATTTTAGCTGTGTGTGTGACCAAGACCCATGTGGTCACATCCACCATCTTCCTCGCACACCCCAATTGTACCACACACACACACACACACACAGAGACACAGACCTTATATGCTTGCTGATCGTTGTATGCTTATTGTGTTATTGTGTTTAGATTAGATAGTGGTTGTTGGCTAAAGCTATTGATTGTTAATCAGTGCTAAGATTACATAAACACTATTGTATCTTTTAAAGAGCAGTTGCCTGTGGTTATTGTGTGTACGGGTTGTAATAACAGTTGGTTGTGACTGTCAGTGCCCGGATTCACCCTTTCTTGTCCAATGTAAGATAATACTTTAAATATCAGCATTTTTAGGGCAGCCACCTCTGAGACTGTTTTTCATGTTTGGTTATTGGTCCCTGATCCCAGGTTGGTGCCCCGCAATTATTAATTAGGGGTTCTAGCCCTGCGGGGGCTGAAACCCTTCTATGTTTGTGCCGGTTTATTATTATTATTTGTTGTCTGCAGCTTCGGCTCATATTCCCATGAGTGGAATGAGCTAGAAACACGAAACGTGCCTGGAAATGATGTGCAAGTGTTTCCACAGAAATATGAGCACAATCGGCCACATGGTGGCGCTGTAATTAAGGCCCAAAAATGCAATTTTGAAAAGGCCACATCCCTCACACCGTAAGTCTGAATAACTTGAAATTTCTCTCACAAGTCCAGCTCAATGTGCTCTACAAAAAGACTCTTGGACCACTAAAATTCTCCACCATTTTGAATTTTTTGAATAACACATTTTTGACATCTCCTCCTAAACCATTGATTGCTACCAAATATTTGGTGGCTCGTCATTGGACAAAGCTTATCAAAAATTGTATAAAGCTTGTTGATATCTTATTTAGTTTTCAAGATATTGACCAGTGAACTTCAAAAGTGGCGGGGCTCAGTACATAAATAGACCAAAGTCAACAACTGTTCGGCCAATAATCACAAAAACCTACATAATATGTCCACATAAGTGCAACATGTAATTGGCATTAAAGGAGCCGCACTAAGCTGCTTTAAATCCTGTCTATCAGATCGATCTCAGTTTGTACATGTTAACGGTGAGCCCTCCGCACACGCCAAAGTTAGTCACGAAGTTCCACAAGGTTCTGTGCTTGGACAGATTCTATTCACCTTATATATGCTTCCTTTAAGCAACCTAACCAGTTACCTAAACTTCAAGCATGCCTTAAGGACATAAAGACCTGGATGACCTGCAACTTTCTGATGTTAAACTCAGTAAAAACTGAAGTTATTGCACTTGGTCCCAAACACCTCCGAGACACATTATCTAAAGATATAGTTACTCTAGATGCCATTGTCCTGGCCTCCAGCAGCACCGTAAGGAACCTCGGCGTTATCTTTGATCAGGATTTATCCTTTAACTCCCACATGAAACAAACTTCAAGGACTGCCTTTTTTCACCTACACAACATTGCAAAAATCAGGCACATCCTGTCTCAAAATGATGCTGAAAAAATAGTCCATGCATTTGTTACTTCTAGGTTGGACAATTGCAATTCCTTATTTTCCGGCTGCCTGAATAAGTCCCTTAAGACTCTCTAGTTGCTCCAGACTGCTGCGGCACGTGTACTGACAAGAATTAGGAAAAGAAATCATATTTCTCCAATATTACCTTCTCTGCACTTGCTCCCTGTAAAATCCAGAATAGAATTTAAAATCCTTCTCCTCACCTACAAAGCTCTTAATGGTCTGGCACCATCGTATCTTAAAGATCTCATAATACCTTATTATTCGACTAGAACACTGCTGCCCCAGTGTTCCTGCTCGACAACTGCTACTACAGTTGTTGTTATTGGCTCTGTTACTAATACTGTCATTGTTTTTCCTATAGCTGTCATTCCTATTATTATTCATTTATTAATATTAACACTACAATTACTATTCTACTATTTAAAAAAATAAAAAAATTATTCTAGGTGGTATTTGCATTGTGCCTCCCTCTTCCCCAACCCTCCTCCCCCAAAACCTCTCTCTCTCTCTCTCTCTCCCTCTCTCTCTCTCAAAACCTAACACGGCAGCGGCGGATGGCCGCCCACCATTGAGTCTGGTTCTGTCCAAGGTTTCTGCCTCTTAAAGGAAGTTTTTTCTTGCCTCTGTCGCCAAATGCTTGCTCATGGTGGGATTTGTTGGGTCTCTGTAAATAATATTATAAAGAGTACGGTCTAGACCTGCTCTATAGGAAAAGTGCAATGAGATAACTTCTGTTATGAATTGGTGCTATATAAATAAAATTGAATTGAATTCTCCAAACTGGGGACGTGCCCACCGCCATCTACTATAGGTAATACACCGACTATGGATAAATACCACATACAACCCCACTTCAAAAAATCTGAACTATCCCTTTAACTCTCCTATTGTCCTCCGGGTCAAACTGCAGCACGTCGGAGACGACAACATGTCTGGACATGTACCGAAGACAATATTAGTATCTTTTTTTCATACAGCTTACACTGAGATATGAATAAAGACAACATTTCACTTTTGTAATATTAGGGTCATTCTAGGCAAAGCCATGATATATCAAGTTGAGTAATATCATGAAGGGAATTGTTTTCACTGCTGTTATAAAAAGTCTCACTGCCTCCTTCTCACAAATGATCCAAACAAATGTAAAAATAAAATAAAAGTAGGTTGAAAGCAGTGGCGGGTGATTTTGACCTGAGGACAGAGGGAGGTATGACGGGCCATCAGTGTGTCATCCTAACAGGTCTCCCATTCCCCACAATCTAGATTGTCACACTGAGTGTAAGGGCCTTTGTAACACATGGGGGTATTAGCACAACATACATACAGACAAAAACAACAACAATATAGCTGATAGGCCTATAAATGTTAAAGGAACCCTCTGAGACCCATATTAAGACCTTTTCGTTTTTGCATATCTTTGTGTTTTGCCTTATAAAGTTGGCATTTTTTATAGTATTATCAAGTTTCAACATTCCCAGAGTCAGCACAACCACAGATAATGATATATATATCACACAATAAAGACTTATATTCACTATAATAGGGGATATTAGTCCATAAAAAAAAAAAAAAAAAACTTGAATTTTTACTTATTTTATTGAAAACATCACTGAAAACCATAATAATGAAATAAAAACTTGCAGACATTTATTTGGGTTGTGGTTGAAGATTCAAGTTATGACCATGAAGTTGTGCTAGAAGTGGTTTGAAGATTCAAGTTATGACCATGAAGTTGTGCTAGAAGTGGTTTGAAGATTCAAGTTATGACCATTTTTTGTCCACGGGCGTTTTTGGCCAGGAATTGTCATTGTTTTCCCTGCCAATGTATATTCCTAAATATGATATGCATCATGGCAGTTCCTGTTCAAAGCTTATTCCACTCAGATTCCACTTAGAACCATGGACAGCTCCAGGAGGGGAGGGAGAGAGAGAGGGGGAGAGAGTGAGAGAGAGCGGGGCAGAGACACGTTTGACTCAATATTTAATAAATAATCTTTCCCTACCTTAACCAAGTACTGTGAGTGCCTAAACATAACCATAAAAACAACATTGTGTTTTAGTTGCTACAAGCAGATTGTCAGCAGGCAGACACGGGACATGGAGGTAAGTGCAATGACGAGGGAGTTTATTGTAAAACAAGACAGAATACTGGGTAAAGCAAATACAGTGGAGACGAGGGGCTGGAGCTAGGAAAGTCTATGAGTCTTATCTGATTATGAGTAGTTTGTTCAGTCCACTGGAGGAGACGGGAAACAGGAGAGCCAGGAGTCGAAGACACACACAAAGGTTGAGTGGAGTCCAAAGTCCTTGGGGAATCTTCAGGAAATACTGCGGTCGGGTTGAATCTCATAGTAGGTTTGAGACCAGACAGTGAGTGAACTGGGGGACTGTGACTTTATAGTGTGGGGTTGGTGATTGGTGGCAGGTGTGTGATCAGTACTCAGGTGAGTGAGATCTGTTGATTGCAGTGGGTGGAGTTGGTGGTGTCAGTGTTGGTTCTCTGACACAGATATTGAATTGCAAGAGAGGATAATGTAGGAAAAACTAATGAAATATGAGTCATTTTGTAGAAATGTTCTGTATGAACATTTTGCAATGTGGCATACATTCACTAAAAGTGTTTCCTTGTAACGTTGATAAAAAAATATTCTGGCAGCATTACATTTCTCTTTAAATGTATATGCTTGTTGCAAATTAGTAATATATGAATGTCATTTCTAAGAGATAGAGTTGGACCATATCAATTCACATATGATATAAACACACATATCTCCTCCTCTGACAATGTCAAGGTACTGACAACTGATGTGCCAACCATGGAGCAAAAGTGATAAAATTGCTGCTGTTCTATTTCCAGTGTTGATGTGCACCAATATAGAACCAGTATCCTGATGCCTCATCAAGCAACAACCCACAATGATGTGTGTCTAGACGGCACCCTGTCTGTACAGTGAAAACAATAGATGTTTTGACACTCGTCATACACAGCGGTATGTGTTGTTGTTAAGAGACTTAAGATCAGTTTAGCCTGATCTTAGGACTCAGTAAAAGACAACAAAACTCAATACTAGACAGAATGAATGATTTTTGAAGTGTACTATCTAACTTACAGTCAAACGTTTTTATAAATTCAATTATACTTTCAGCATATTTATGACATTTGACAAATGTTAGCATATTAGTGACACTTGTGACTTCCTTAAGTCCAAAGTACACAACAGACACAAATGTAAACCCAGAACTAAATGCAGCTCATTATCTTGTGCTTTGTGAGAGTAGTGCCTCTTTATCCCCGCAGACTGATTCAAAGAAACAAACAATAAATCCTTTGATGAAAAGGAGGTTTTGTGGAATATGATGCCAATCACAGCTCAGGTTCCATACATACATTTGCATGCTAAATGAGGCGTAAATCAACACTTTCCGTGACATTTCCTGAACTACACTCCCACTTAGGTAACAACGCAAATTGAGTTCAAGCTGTAACTGCTCGAGTGTACGGCAGCACATCAGATGGTCCCTTCTTCATTGGGCAATTTGCTGCAGGTCCTGGGCGAGTACAACTAAATTAGCATATTGAGAAGGGTGAGGTAAAGTGTTTTTAGAGAGAGGAGATGACAACAAGCGAGTTTGAGAGTTATAAACTGCTGTGAAATGTGGACAAGTCTTTTCCATATGCTGCACTAAATAAGCTCAATACATCCCACAGTCTGATTCTAATTCTGAGTCTAATTAACATTTCACAATTCATTATTGGCATTCGATAGGACATTATGGGGAATGCATTAAAAACTTTAACAAAACCTTGCTTCCCTGCAGGCAGCTTGCTGTGATGCTAAATTGCGTCCTGTGTGAGGACAGATAGGAATCCCTGGGAGCACTGAAACAAACAGGGCCGCCTGAACATGCTACAAAAAGGAGCTGGGAAAGAAAGCATGAACAGGAAGACAAGATGATAAGCACTTTACAGTACACCATTTAGAGGAAGAAAACAATGTGTCAGGTGTAACTGTAGTAATTCTATTCTAGTTTCTCTGCAGCTCCATACTATGAGACAAGAGGTACACCTCCAAATACGGTAAATATCTATAGATATTATATTGTAGATAACTTTCTGTCAAAGTGAATTTTCAGGGAAGTAGTATTATGTAGAGACCTCATATTATAAACCAATCATATTATATCATAAAACAAAATTCACTTAGCTCAGTGGTCCACTTACTAGGTTTTTTGAGTATTGACCTGCATCTCACAGTATCCTCCAGCAAGCAAGCGAGTTTGCCCAGTTGTCCTGTGACATATGGAACTTTGGTCACATCATGACAGGGAGTTGTATATGTAGGGAGATGGCAATGTCTCTGTTCAAAGATGGTCTCTGGTGTCAGATGTTGATGTCTTCCTTGATCTTTCTATGGCCACCCACTGACTGCTGGTCAATAATGACCTTTGACCTCTTCCCAATTGCTCCTGTGAGAAGTTTTGGTCTGGTGTTCTCAGACAGCTGATGTCTGTTTCCGCTGTTCATTCAGTCCCTTGTCCAGAGTCCTTGCCATTTCACCAATGTATGATGTGTGATTTCACCAAACACTTGTTGTATTGATAAAACCTGAGCCAGCTCCATTCGCTGAAGAAGACCGTGAGATGCAATTGAAAGCTCTAAAAAAGCTAAGTGGACCTTTTAACTTGATTATTTGTTTATGCCTAAAGATCAAGAATAAACTTCCATGCTCAAAAGTTTGTCACTTTTAGATTCAGTTAAAGCAATAGTTTTACATTTTGGAAAATACATTTATTTGCTGTCTTGCAGAGAGTTAGATGAAAACACCAATACCACTCTCATGCCATGTGTAATAATTAAGGAGCTAGCACCAGGAGATGCTTAGCTAAGCATAAAGACTGGAAACAGGGGAAACAGCTAGCCTGGCTGTGTCCAAAGCGCCTCCTACCAGAACCTCTAAAGCTTGTTTGTTTAATCCGTACACAAACTGAAATGTAAAAACAACAAGCTGTGGTTTTATGCACTGGAACTATTTCTCTCTGACTGCAGTGACTTCCTGGAGTCTTCACTGGTTGCCTGGCAACCTCATTGTAGATTTGAGGATGTCGCCCTGAGAGAGAAATAGTACTAGGTCTCAACTCCCTGTAAAACCACAACTTTTTTTTAACATCTCTTGATTCACATTTATATTATTATTGGCTATTTGAGCAATGTTAACAGCTCTAAATATCAGAAAGCAATAACAGAAAAGTAATTAACCTATTGTACTTCCACAAGTGATATTATAACCTACTACACATTGTCAAGTTTCATTCTACACCACAAATAATGGTGTGGTATGGTATCAGTACTGTTAATTGCTTGCATGTCCTATTTCGCAGACCATTGCTACTGATCCCCAGAGACATCTGGACTGCGCATGTGTCTGCGTTTTTGTGTACCCGCCAGAAGCTTCGCTAGAAGCTTCGTCTTAAACCATCATAAATTGACATTTTACTGAGTTTGCTCAATAAATAATACTGTCATCCTTTTCCCATATCAAGTACGGTGTGCCTCAAGGTTCAATTCTGGGACCAATACTGTTCTCCTTATACATGCTTCCCTTGGGTGATGTCATCCGCAGACGTGGTATTCCTTTTCATTGTTATGCTGATGACATACAGTTGTACCTCCCTGTCAAGCCCACTGACCTTAGAGTTCTCTGTAGGACTGCCTGTCTGACATAAAAAATTGGATGCCGATAACTTTTCTACAGCTCAACTCAAATAAAACAGAAATCCTTGTTATTGGGCCCCAACACATCACTAAACAAATACTGCCATCTACTGGTAACCTGTCACAACATATCAAGCCTGTTGCAAGAAATCTTGGTGTCCTGTTTGATGGCAATTTATGTTTTGAGCAACATATCACTAAGCTTGTCCAATCATGTTTTTATCACCTCAGAAACATTGCAAAAATCCAATCTATTTTAAATCTTACTGATGCAGAAACTGTTGTACATGCTTTTATCTCTTTATATCTTTGAAATGACTGCAGACTGTACAAAACTCAGCTGCTAGGCTGTTAACCAGGATCAAGAAGTAAGACCACATCACACCTGTTTTAGCCTCTTTACATTGGCTCCTTGTTTGTTTTAGATTGATTGATCTTGCTGATTACTTTTAAGACTCTTCATGGCCTGGCTCCAGATTATATTTTAGACCTTGTAATCCCTTATGAACCTTCATGTAGTTTGAGATCTTCGGGCAAGGGTCTTCTGTCTCTTCCTGAGTCCAGGATGAAAACAAAGGGGGACAGAGCTTTTGCTATTTACTATGGTATTTTATTTCTCTTGTTGTGAAGCACTTTGTTTTGATAAGTGCTCTATAAATAAAATAAAAGTTTTATTATTATTATTACTACAGGAGACATTTTTGATGTAATGCAATAAAAAAAAACTAAAACTAAATATAGCTAAATGAATGACAGCTGTGAATATGGCCAGAGTTACTGGCCCAAAACTGGACTAAACCTAAGGCCAAGTCTTGAGAATGTGGTGTATGCCATTTTTGAACATGTCATTCGAAAACCATGGGCATTAATCTGCTGCCATAACAACCTCCACTCTTCTGGTTTCAGGCTTTCCACCAGATGTTGGGCTATTTTTGATAAATGTTATCTACTAAAGTGTAAAAAAAGAGAAGTAGCAGCCTGTCAGCGTAACCACGAATATGATGAACCACTAATACATTCCTACCAAACATACAGCACAATTTGAAGCTCTAACCTGTTTCTGCTCCCATAACAACACCTGCACACTGGATGATAAATGAAAGCCAAAAACGATGAAAAGAAACTCCCCTAAATATGATCACTCAGTTGTAGGTAAACAGCCATCGATAAAGAAATTAAGTATACTATCAGACAGTATTGGAGACCATGAGAACTTGAAGATGGACACAGAGAGAGGGAGAATTGAGACATTACATTTCATTGCTGGGAAAGTGTCAGTGGTGCGCTGAGATGTGGCTGGAGTAAATCATCAGGACGCCAAATAAGTGGGAGTCATATTCCCCTGGCACCCATGAGACTCCTTGTTGAAGATGGCGAGATTACAGTGTATGGGTATAGTATACTGACGACAAAAGACTTGAGCGAGCATGAAAAAATTTGAGTGCTACTCAGTCTGCAAGTCAACCTTTGAGGAGGAGCAGCATTTGATTTGTGTGCGAGGGAGGACAGAATTGTGAGCATAACAGGTGCGAGAGGAATTCGTAATGATCAAAGCTGCTCACACTCACTTTTGGCAGTCTGATCCCCTGAGTGCAAATTTAAACTGAGAGCAGAGCATCACCTGTTAAATTTGACCTGGACGTGAAGGGTCATTCAGACCTTTCCTTCTACTTTCAAAGTAAAAGCTGGTACAGTGGCATTTTTTAACCACCAAATGGAGACAAAGAGCAGTGTTTGGTGTCTGTCTTATCTTAAAAATCAAAATGCGTTGACACTAAATTACTAAAATCAAATTAAATTTGTTGGCAAATTATCTAGTTTTTAAACATTTATGGCAGCGTTAGCTTCTATTTCTATGTAATTTTTCTAAACTAGATGTTGGGTTTTCATATTTCTTCTTTTTTTGTTTTAATGAATGATAAAACCCTAACCTTAACATTGTTTTATCACTTTGATACTGATTTTACAAATCTTATCAGATATAATCAAACATAACTGAATTACATTACTGACATGTTCTGTTTAAATCTGTCATAGCCTGAAATCTTAAATACTTGAGATTAAAATCAAATTTTGAAATTTGAGATTTTGGTCTACCAAATCACAATAGAGCCATTTAGAGTTAGCATACTTGTCATCAGGCCTGTTAAATGTGCCCTATTAAGTCTTGTTTGTACATGCAATAAGTTAGTTCATATTTAATGTGTCTCACCAAAACATGTGTGCATCCTAATGGCTTAAAGGTTTATTTCTGGTAATTACAACTTGGGTCTTATTTTCATAGTTTTGGCTATTATTTCTATGTTGGGATCACTGGACTCCACAGATTGTGTGACTTTAACTGAACTTTTTATGAGCCATTGATGTGTCCTCAAGACTTCACACCTATGTGTGAACTCTGCTCACAGACCCAGTGTGACTTTTGACCCTGTGATGTCAACAAGTCAATAAAAGGGTCAGCTGCCCATTGTTCTCTCTCTGTCTCCTGGGATCCTCTTGCTGCAGCTGCAACTGTGTCTCTCTGTGTGGCCTGCTAACCAGCAGACACACCAACGCTGATCTTAACAGCAGAACACGAGGGCCTGTCTAAGATTAACCAAGACTAAGACACCTGCAAAAAGCTTAGTTAGTTGAAGTGTTAGAGCACAGAAGCCCAGAATATTCCAACTTTTCCAAGAAACAATGGTGTCATGCTTCTAGAAAGTACCGAAAATCTTCCATGATCACATCTTAACGGAGGAGCCAGGAGATAACCTGATTTCTCCTGTCTCAGCCGGTTCAGACCAGTCTTCTGACACTGTAACTGGGCTCCGGAAAGTACCGAAAACATTCCATGATCTCATTCTAACAGAGATGGGGGAATACATTTATCTCAGAGTGTTTCACCTGTATTTTTTAACTTTAATATCTTCACACCTTATATGTTCCAATATATTTTATTTATTCACACTTTAAATTGTAAACTTAAAACTTTAAACGAAATTAGTAATAATCACTATACTAAGTGCACAGGCTGGTTACATGATAAATCCATAACACATAGTTTGATTAATGAAATCATCCACGGAACTAGTAGTAGCACTAGTATAAGTCTGCCAGCTAACTTTAACAAGCAGCAGGAGCAACAAGCCAGTTTGCGCCGGGTTAACTCTGAGGAGAACAATAGACAGAGCAACCAGTTCAGAATCAGAATCAGAAATACTTTATTTATCCCCGAGGGGAAACTCTTTTGTTACAGCAGCTCACTATCACGTCAGTGCACACAGGGATAGAAGCTCTAAGCAAATCAGAATATAATACACTATAATACTGGTAAGATAAATTAAGTATATCTTGAAGATCTCATATTACCCGACTAGAACACTGCGCTCCCAGGATGCAGGGTTACTTGTTTTTCCTAGAGTCTCCAAAAGTAGAATGGGAGCCAGAGCCTTCAGTTATCAAGCTCCTGTCCTGTGGAATCACATCCCAATTGGGGTTCGGGAGGCAGACACCATCTCCACATTTAAGAGTAGGCTTAAGACTTTCCTCTTTGATAAAGCTTATAGTAAGGTTGGCTTGGGTGAGCCCTGAACCATCCCTTAGTTTAGAATCAGAATCAGAATCAGAAATACTTTATTGATCCCCGAGGGGAAACTCTTTTGTTACAGCAGCTCACTATCACGTCAGTGCACACAGGGATAGAAGTTCTAAGCTAATCAGAATATTGTCACAGCCTGTCATGTCCTCACCAGCCTATAATCACCCACACCTGCTCCCAATCACACTCCTGCTCCCCATCAATTCCAATCACTGCCAGTATATAACCACTCCACTCTCCTCACTCAGTGTCCGACCTCGTTTGTGTTTATGACTCCATGCACCAGACTACACAAGTGCTAATGTGTTAGTTCTCTGCTATTTCCCCTGTTTCCAGTACAGTCTCCTGTTTCCTGTGTATCTCCGGTCTCCAGTCTTCCGTGGCTTCACCAGCCCTCCTGTGACTTCCCTACACCCGTTTCCTCTATCATAACCCTCTCACTCCTGGCTGTTTATTAATAAAGTGTATACCATTTGAAACAAATATAATACACTATAATATTGGTAAGAAATTAAGTACAAAGTGGATATAAGTATAAAATTAAAATAAGTGTAAAGTACAAAGTGGATTTTCCGGTTGACGATTAGCATGTACGGTATAATAATACAATATAATAATACAAGTAGTAAGTAATAGTGCATGAACTGTCAAGTTAAGTGTAGCTTATTATTATGAGACAGTGGATATTGCACAGCAGTAATAGAAGTATGAATAAATATCAATAAATAGGGAATTTTAAACTGAAAAGAGTATATTGCACAGCAGTATTAACACAGAATATTGCACAATTATTTCAAGTATTGCAGTGATGTTAATGATCCAATGTCCAGTTTAGTGACCTAGGGTCATATAGACTTAGAGGGAGGAGTTAAAGAGTTTGATGGCCACAGGTAGGAATGACTTCCTGGGGTGCTCTGTGTTGCTTTCTGGGGGGATGAGTCTTCCGCTGAAGTTACTCCTTTGTTTGACCAGCACGTCATGGAGTGGGTGGGAGACAAAGTCTAAGATGGCACGTAGTCTGGCCAGCATCCTCCTCTCTGACACCACTGACAGAGAGTCCAGCTCCACCCCCACCCCCACAATGTCACTGGCCTTACGGATTAGTTTCTTGAGTCTGACCCTCAGCCTGCTGCCCCAGCATGCAACAGCATACAGGATAGCACTGGCCATCACAGACTCATAAAACATCTTCAGCATTGTCCGGCAGATGTTGAAGGACCTCAGCCTGCTCAGAAAAAAGAGATGGCTCTGGCCCTTCCTGTAAAGAGCTTGAGTGTTCTTAGCTCAGTCCAGTTTATTGTCCATATGTAGTGCAACGTTCTTGTAGTCCTCAACAATGTTCACACTGACCCCCTGGATGGAAACCGGGGTCACTGGTGACTTGGCCCTTCGTAGGTCTCTACAACCAGCTCCTTAGACTTTGTCGCAATGAGCTGCAGATGGTTCTGCTCCATCATCAGATAAAGTTACCCACCACAGCCCTGTACTCAGTCTCATCACCACCGCTGATACATCCCACCACAGCAGAGTCATCAGAAAACTTCTGAAGGTGGCAGGACTCTGTGTGGTAGTTGAAGTCTGTGATGTAGATGGTGAAGAGGAAGGGAGAGAGGACAGTCCCCTGAGAGGCCCCAGTGTTGCTAACCACGCTGTTCGACACACAGTTCTGCAGATGCACATGCTGTGGTCTGCCAGTCAGGTAGTCAACAATCCAGGACACGAGGGGAGCATCCACCTGCATCGCTGCCAGCTTCTTACCCAGCAGGGCTGGCTGGATGGTGTTGAAAGCACTGGAGAAGTCAAAAAACAAAGAAGAGCGGTATGTGTCAGGTTCAAGACACCTAGAACATTTAAATCATATACAAGGAAAGAAAGACAAAGGCATTAACTTAAGTTTTTACTCGCGAGGAGAGTAAGCATAGATGCATTCAGTTACATCTCCTACTCACTCTGAAGTGCATCTATGCAGCCTCCTCTCTTTTATTCAGTTTAGGAGATTCCCTGTTACATAGTTCTCTAAGGGGTGGGGGAGGTGTATAATGCTTAATAAAAAACAAGGTATGTTGAGACTGCTCTATCTCGTGAGAGCGGCCCTGGGAGCAACCGTGAGACTATCTTGGTTCGGTGTCTCAGACACAAGTTTAATAACACACATACACCATACACACACAGCATTGCTGTGCACTTTAAAGGCCACTAAGAACAAAACATAAATGGGATAACTTATGTACATTTTTATTCTAACATTTCCCTCCTGTTTATCACATTTTGTTCTCAAATTCTCATATCACTCAATCAGTCTCTTCGCTAAATTTTCAACTGCAAGATCATTTTTATGAGTCTGTCAAAATGTTTACTTACGGGGGTGACTCATAGTCACCTGGATCAGGGAACAAATCAGGCCAATGGTCTGATTCTTCATCTGTGTTGTCATCGTCATCTCGGTTTTGTTGCAGGAGTGGATACATCTGGGTTAAGCGGTCCTCCATAGGTGAAATTGCTGTGGTGATGAGACGAGTAGACAAAGAACGCAGGCACGGAATACAACAACATCCACATAAGGTCAATATTGCAGCAAAGACTGCTAGAGATATTAGAATTGAGGACACCAAGGTTCGGTATTTCCCAAAAGCATCCATCCAAGAATCCCACATAGTGGCGTCTACACCAGATTGATCTTTCATTTTACCATTCAGAGTTTTCAACCCTTCTATGGCCTTGGTGACACTGCCATCCGCTGCAATGTTGTTAGGAATGAAGGTGCAACATTGCTCTCTAAACATAGCACACACCCCTCCTTTCTCTGCAAGCAACATGTCAAGAGCTATGCGGTTCTGGAATGCCATCAGTGACGTGGAGGAATGCTGTCCATGAACAGCCTCAAACCCACTCTGTGTCCAATTGCCCAATTTCTGTACGTTATAATAGATGTAATTGATTCGGTCTACGTTTTTGTTAATCGTGCACCACCAACAGAACAGAGACTCAAACCCTGCAGCCACCTGATCTGCTATCTTGTACTCGTCTGGTACGCCGCGAGGAATTCCTATAGCATCTATATATGTAGGGTCGATATCGGAGCGCCAGGATGAGGAGCATTTCTGCCTCCACTCGCTGGGCATTGTACTGGTCATTTGTGTATACAGAGCGTCAGCTGATATGGGGTACACATTTACTGGTAGCAATAGGGTTACCAATGCACACAATCCTGTATTACCTTTAGGCAATTTGTCAAATAATCTCTCATCCCCACACCACCACATGTCAGCCCGAGACACTGGGGTGAAGGGTGTAAAAACAGGAAGTGTAACTGGACATGCTATCTCTGCAAGGCTACCTAAACGAGCAATGAGAAATTTCCTGGTGCTACATGTTTAGAGAATAGTGGTTTGATTTTGACGCCTTTTGTTACTGGAAATATACTGTGGGCTGGTAATAGCCTACTCTGCGTTTTACTCTAGCATGTGGTTGGGTGACACCTTGGGATGAAGTGGGCGGAACATGAGTGCTATTTAGGGAAGTCCCAGGAGCTTCCCATAAGTACCAGGTAAAAAGAAAAATTAATATAAATACGATTGTCACTCCCCAGCACCTAATGGCATCGCTTATCCATCTAGTCGCCATCTTCCCCGAGAGTGTCCTCTATGAGTCTGGTGTCTTGGAAAAACTTCACTGACTTTCGAGTCTACTCAGGTTCTACACACCTGAGTCCACCCTATTATCAGACTGTGAGTCACCTTTCTCTGCGGAACTGTCGGAAGAGATGACCTTTTTGCAATGAGAAGGATGTGCCCACGTGGATCTTTCAGCTATTTTTATGGCTGTGGGAGTGTTTAACAATACCTGGTAAGGCCCTTCCCACTTGGGAGAGTGCCAATGTTTTCTCTTAATGCTTCGTATCAGTACCCAATCACCTGGTCCCACTAATTGGATCTCCTGTTGAGAAACAGGAGGATTTTCATCAGCTTGTTTTCCTTTTTGTTTTTCTAACATTTTTCTCATATAGTCTGCTAGGTCGGTTTCTACACTCAGCTCCCACTGATTTTTAAACTGTGGCAGCCTGTATGGTCTACCAAACAACATTTCGGGATGGTTATTGTCAGTGTTGACAAATAGGAACATTTTTGACAAATGCTGTGACAAATAGGAACATTTTTGACGCGGCGCAACGTCCAATTGGGAACATTTTTGACACGGCGGAACTTGGTGTCCAAAGGGGAACACTGAGGGCTCCATTCTGAGGATGGCAATATTCAGTGTTGACAATTGGGAACATTTTTGACACGAAATAACTCGGTGTCCAAAGGGGAACACTGAGGGCTCCATTCTGAGGTATGGCAAATGTCAAAATATAAGGCCAATTCTTACATTTTGACATTTGGCACACTTTTGAATGGGGTTTTGGGGGTTGCCAAATGTCAGTGTGACAGTTGGGAACATTTTTGACACGGCATAACTTGGTGTCCAAAGGGGAACACTGAGGGCTCCATTCTGAGGTATCGCAAATGTCAAAATATGAGGCCAATTCTTACATTTTGACATTTGGCACACTTTTGAATGGGGTTTTAGGGATGGCAATTTTCACTGTTGACAATTAGGAACATTTTTGACAAATGCTGTGACAAATAGGAACATTTTTGACGCGGCGCAACGTCCAATTGGGAACATTTTTGACACGGCGGAAATTGGTGTCCAAAGGGGAACACTGAGGGCTCCATTCTGAGGTATGGCAAATGTCAAAATATGAAGCAAATTCTTACATTTTGACACTCTCCACACTTTTGAATGGGGTTTTCGGGATGGCAATATTCAGTGTTGACAATTGGGAACATTTTTGACAAATGCTGTGACAAAAAGGAACATTTTTGACACGGCGCAATGTCCAATTGGGAACATTTTTGACACGAAATAACTCGGTGTCCAAAGGGGAACACTGAGGCTCCATTCTGAGGTATGGCAAATGTCAAAATATAAGGCCAATTCTTACATTTTGACATTTGGCACACTTTTGAATGGGGTTTTGGGGGTTGCCAAATGTCAGTGTGACAATTGGGAACATTTTTGACATGGCATAACTTGGTGTCCAAAGGGGAACACTGAGGGCTCCATTCTGAGGTATGGCAAATGTCAAAATATAAGGCCAATTCTTACATTTTGACATTTGGCACACTTTTGAATGGGGTTTTCGGGATGGCAATTGTCAGTGTTGACAATTAGGAAAATTTTTGACAAATACTGTGACAAATAGGAACATTTTTGACGCGGCGCAACGTCCAATTGGGAACATTTTTGACACGGCGGAACTTGGTGTCCAAAGGGGAACACTGAGGGCTCCATTCTGAGGTATGGCAAATGTCAAAATATGAAGCAAATTCTTACATTTTGACACTCTCCACACTTTTGAATGGGGTTTTCGGGATGGCAATATTCAGTGTTGACAATTAGGAACATTTTTGACAAATGCTGTGACAAAAAGGAACATTTTTGACACGGCGCAATGTCCAATTGGGAACATTTTTGACACGAAATAACTCGGTGTCCAAAGGGGAACACTGAGGGCTCCATTCTGAGGTATGGCAAATGTCAAAATATAAGGCCAATTCTTACATTTTGACATTTGGCACACTTTTGAATGGGGTTTTGGGGGTTGCCAAATGTCAGTGGTGACAATTGGGAACATTTTTGACACGGCATAACTTCGTGTCCAAAGGGGAACACTGAGGGCTCCATTCTGAGGTATGGCAAATGTCAAAATACAAGGCCAATTCTTACATTTTGACATTTGGCACACTTTTGAATGGGGTTTTGGGGGTTGCCAAATGTCAGTGTGACAATTGGGAACATTTTTGACACGGCATAACTTGATGTCCAAAGGGGAACACTGAGGGCTCCATTCTGAGGTATGGCAAATGTCAAAATATAAGCCAATTCTTACATTTTGACATTTGGCACACTTTTGAATGGGGTTTTCGGGATGGAAATTGTCACTGTTGACAATTAGGAACATTTTTGACAAATGCTGTGACAAATAGGAACATTTTTGACGCGGCGCAACGTCCAATTGGGAACATTTTTGACACGGCGGAACTTGGTGTCCAAAGGGAAACACTGAGGGCTCCATTCTGAGGTATGGCAAATGTCAAAATATAAGGCCAATTCTTACATTTTGACATTTGGCACACTTTTGAATGGGGTTTTGGGGGTTGCCAAATGTCAGTGGTGACAATTGGGAACATTTTTGACACGGCATAACTTGGTGTCCAAAGGGGAACACTGAGGGCTCCATTCTGAGGTATGGCAAATGTCAAAATATAAGGCCAAATCTTACATTTTGAGATTTGGCACACTTTTGAATGGGGTTTTGGGGGTTGCCAAATGTCAGTGTGACAATTGGGAACATTTTTGACACGAAATAACTCGGTGTCCATAGGGGAACACTGAGGGCTCCATTCTGAGGTATGGCAAATGTCAAAATATAAGGCCAATTCTTACATTTTGACATTTGGCACACTTTTGAATGGGGTTTTGGGGGTTGCCAAATGTCAGTGTGACAATTGGGAACATTTTGACACGGCATAACTTGGTGTCCAAAGGGGAACACTGAGGGCTCCATTCTGAGGTATGGCAAATGTCAAAATATAAGGCCAAATCTTACATTTTGAGATTTGGCACACTTTTGAATGGGGTTTTGGGGGTTGCCAAATGTCAGTGTGACAATTGGGAACATTTTTGACACGAAATAACTCGGTGTCCATAGGGGAACACTGAGGGCTCCATTCTGAGGTATGGCAAATGTCAAAATATAAGGCCAATTCTTACATTTTGACATTTGGCACACTTTTGAATGGGGTTTTGGGGGTTGCCAAATGTCAGTGTGACAATTGGGAACATTTTTGACACGGCATAACTTGGTGTCCAAAGGGGAACACTGAGGGCTCCATTCTGAGGTATGGCAAATGTCAAAATATAAGGCCAATTCTTACATTTTGACATTTGGCACACTTTTGAATGGTGTTTTTGGGATGGAAATTGTCACTGTTGACAATTAGGAACATTTTTGACAAATGCTGTGACAAATAGGAACATTTTTGACGCGGCGCAACGTCCAATTGGGAACATTTTTGACACGGCGGAACTTAGTGTTCAAAGGGGAACACTGAGGCTCCATTCTGAGGTATGGCAAATGTCAAAATATAAGGGCATTTCTTACATTTTGACATTTGGCACACTTTTGAATGGGGTTTTGGGGGTTGCGAAATGTCAGTGGTGACAATTGGGAACATTTTTGACACGGCATAACTTGGTGTCCAAAGGGGAACACTGAGGGCTCCATTCTGAGGTATGGCAAATGTCAAAATATAAGGGTATTTCTTACATTTTGACATTTGGCACACTTTTGAATGGTGTTTTCGGGATGGAAATTGTCACTGTTGACAATTAGGAACATTTTGACAAATGCTGTGACAAATAGGAACATTTTTGTGGTATAGCGTCAATTGGGAACATTTTTGACACGGCGGAACTTAGTGTCCAAAGGGGAATACTGAGGCTCCATTCTGAGGTATGGCAAATGTCAAAATATAAGGGCATTTCTTACATTTTGACATTTGGCACACTTTTGAATGGGGTTTTGGGGGTTGCGAAATGTCAGTGGTGACAATTGGGAACATTTTTGACACGGCATAACTTGGTGTCCAAAGGGGAACACTGAGGGCTCCATTCTGAGGTTTGGCAAATGTCAAAATATAAGGGTATTTCTTACATTTTGACATTTGGCACACTTTTGAATGGGGTTTTCGGGATGGCAATTGTCATTGTTGACAAATAGGAACATTTTTGAGAAATGCTGTGACAAATAGGAACATTTTTGACGCGGCGAACGAATGCCTGTCTTGGGGCATGCAGAGGAAGGAGGGACCCCTCCCCTCCAGGACTGGCACTCTGACAAATGGGAACATTTTTGACAAATAGGAGGGAGGGTCCGCCAGAGGTCTACCCAGGAACGAATGCCTGTCTTGGGGCACGCGGAGGAGGGAGAGTCCCCCCCTCCAGGATGGGTACTCTGACAAATGGGAACATTTTTGACAAATGGGACGGAGGGCCAGCCGGAGGTCTACCCAGGAACGAATGCCTGTCTTGGGGCACGCGGAGGAGGGAGGGGTCCCCCACCCCAGAACGTGTACTCTGACAACGGGAACATTTTTGACACGGGGGATGTCCGAAAGATAACAGTGAGTGGCCCATGCCGAGCGGCGCCAAGTGTCAAAATATAAGGAATGTACCCTAATATTTTGACATTTGGCACCCCTTTGAATGGGGAGTTTGGGGTTTCCAATTGTCATTCGGACGAACGGGAACATTTCTGATATTTGGGAACGCCCCCGGCGTACGCCCCAAACGTCAAAAATGTTCCCGAATGGACGCAGACGTAAGGGAACCCGCGTCAATTTTGACATTTGGGTCAAATCACTTGATTTCAACATTTTAGCATGGGGCGAGAAAGTTGTGACCTTTTCCGGTAGAAAGTCGGGGTTGTAGAGAAGAGCTGATGTGATTTTGGCGGTCCTGCGTGCAGGCTAAGGTGCCCAAAGACCGCACTCGGGTCGGTAGGCCCGACGGTTCCCTAACGTTTTTTAATTATTCAATTTATTACATCAAAAATTCATAACTTCTCACAGAAACGTCCCAGAGACCCCATATTTGGCACGGACGGTGCGGGTGGGGCCCGGAACGAGCCCGCACTGTCAAATCCCCCCCAGCGGCACCAGGGGGGGGAAATCGGGTCCGTTCGAACCGCTGAGAGCAGACGGGGTGAGAGACGACGAATCTCACACCCTCCGTGAAATTTTGGCCAGCTCGGAGAGATTTTTTTTTCCGAAGGGCCGCTCTGACGAACGGGACCGTTTCTGACAGTCGACTTTTTGAGCGCGTGTCAAAAATGTTCCCATTCGTCAATACATATTTCCATACGGACCCCCTCCAATGTAACAGTCGACCCGAACGTCAGGAATGTTCCCGTGCGTCAATTTCCATAAGGGCCGCTCTGACGAACGGGACCGTTTCTGACAGTCGACTTTTTGAGCGAGTGTCAAAAATGTTCCCGTTCGTCAATACATATTTCCACACGGACCCCCTCCACTGTAACGTTCCCGTCCGTCTCGGCGGTTTCCGAAACGTCAGAACGGTCGGCGGCGACCGAAACGTCAAAAACGACCCCTCGTGTCAAACGAGCGCGACAGAGAACGTCCACTTTGTCAAAAAGGCCTCCCCAAGTGTCAAATCGGAAAATTGGACGCAGACGCCCCCCTCGGGATTCGGCCCCTCATCGCGCTCGCGTTCCCAATTGTCAGGAATGTTCCCGAATGTCCAATTCAATGTATGGCAAGTGTCGACCACATTGACACCGTGGTGACTTTTTGACAATGGCAATACTCTCCCATTCATTTTCTCTGACAATTGGGAACATTTCCCTTACAAGAATGGCATTTGCAGCCCATAGACCTGTTGTGTGTCGGTTGTTTGTAAATGATATTACTGAAGTTTGCATACAACGGGAAAGGGGAGTGTTTCACAGACTGGAGAAATATAAGATTTACTCATATCACAGTAAGTCAAGGTAAGGGTCAAGAAACTGACCATGAACATAATGCAACGTTGTTTCATTGTTTCTCAACGTGAACCACCATTTAAAAGTTGTCTGACATTTTATAAGAAGCATGTACTGAATAGTCCTATTGACCTTTTGTAGATTCTGTCCCAGATCCCTGCAATGTGTAATGAGTCAGTGATTTTTTGATGTTTGTCTAGAAGGACAACTGAGGGGAAAGGGAGGAGCCTAAGGAATTGTGTAGTAAATTCTTTAGTTACCCGATTGACTACACGAGGTTATTAGTTTTAGAAGCGGAAGTAACTGCTTGGTTTTATTGGTGTTGTGGAGGTAAGGTGTGGAATGCATTGCCAACATACTTTAGGGGACGATGTGGTGTAGGCAAGGTGAATGAGTTATTGTATATTGTTGAACCTGTTGAATTCTGGAAGGAACACAATATAGGAGGAGAAGTGAAAAGAGACGTTTCAGATGTTACAGGATATATCCAACTCCAAAATATGGACCCTAGAGGATGGGCAGAGAAGTATTATGCATTGCGGGATGATTACAGGATCTTTTCACACTCACAGTTGTTCTTCAAGACTTTATTTTGGAATACAGAATTACAATATAATTACTTTTTAATTACACTCACTCTGTATGATGTGGTTAGTCTTGCAAATGCCACGATATTGGGATTTCAGTCACTAAGTGCGCAAGTCACACTTATTCGGCAATATGCTATTGAAAATCGTTTGGCATTAGACACAATTACAGCAGCTCAAGGAGGAGCATGCTCTTCCATGTCATCATCTGAAGATGAGGGATTAATGCAAGAGGTGAAGAGGACAGTGAACACAACAAGGAGAGGATGTTATGGAAGAAGGAAGGCAACCACATGGACTTTGTAATCCTTTATACATGAAGTAGAGATTTGAATGTAATGTTTAATGTGCTTAAATGTTATGTTATTATTTATTGTGTCACAGTTTATGTGAAAGAAAGAGGTCAAGGAAGATAGAGTGAAAGATGAAAAATTGTACCATGCTGGCTGACAGCGATCGCCCCAGGAAATTGGCTGGGTAGTAATTTTAGGGGGGTCGGAAGGGAATTTTCCCAAGGTGATATCATTGTGTTTCTGGGTTTTTTGCCCCTCCTTGCATTGAATAATTTTATGTGTCATGTACCTTGTTATGTGTTGGTATATGTAGGAGCCTATTTTGATTGGATTTAGTTTTTGAATATTTTTGTTTGAGTTGGCTTCTTTTGTGAGCTTACTTTGTTTGTGTATACCATTTGGATGGGTATTCTGTGTTTTTACACTGGAAATATGTAATATGTTAAAATTGTGTACTGGCTCTTTAAGAATCACGACTGTGAAGCTTTGGCGGTAGTGCGCTCTTGGGAATACAGTGGAGTTTTCTTTACCGCATCCGTGATATTGAAGATTTAAGATAATATTTTGCCTTTATAATTTTATTTGTTTTATTTAACTGACAATCAAGATTAACGGAAGATATTTTATAAGAAAACGGACTATGTGGATTGTTTTATTGGACATGGAGCGAGTGAAACCAAGACGGAAACTAAATGCGCACTCACATTAGTAAAGAAAACTAACTCCTGAAGAATAAGGACGTGTTTGTCACAAAGACATGTGGATGTTTTACGGAACAGTGGATCTTGCAGTACATGTTATGTGGAGAATTGTTGGAAAAGGACACTCTAGGATTACCTCAGAAGCGTGGCCTTATCTACCCGCGATCTAATGGCGCAGTTTCTGCGGAGAAGATTTCTGAGGTAAAAAATTTAAACGTGATACTGCACAGTTCAGTAAACGATATAAGGACAATTAATCATTCGTTTTGATGCTTTAAACTAAAGAATGGATGAAAGTACGAAGACAAATGAGGATTGCACTAGTGCTAAAAGGCCAATAAAAATGACGGAGAAAGCAAAGGAAGAAAAATTGCAAAGGCTTTTGCAGTCAAGGAAAGCTAAACTTGCTCAGCTCACAAGTAAATCTAAGGAAATTGAACAACGTATGGATGATTCTGCACATATTGACAATGTTCGAACTAAACTGGAAACTGAGTACAAACATTTGTATAAAGACTTCTGTCAGCTGAATCACGCTGTTGAGGAGTTTATGTCTGATGAAGATTATGCAAAGGACCAGCATACATGGTTTGAGCCAAGAGTCATCTCATGTGAAAGATTTATTACTGCAGTCAACAAGTGGATGAAACAGGTTGCAGAAAATGCTGAGCAATGCGATCTAGATACAGTGCGATCTAGAAGTGAATCCTGATGATAGCATTTCCTCTGTGTCAGTGACTTCCAGTAAGAAGCATAAGAAACATGGGTCAGTAGATGGCAGATCTACAGCTTCTACAACTTCTTCTGCACGAATATCTGCTGAAGCAGAAAGAGCTGCACTGCTTGTTAAACATGCTGCATTGAAGAAGAAACAAGCTATTGAACGACAAGAGGCTGAACTAAAAGCTAAAAAAGAGAAGAATTCGAGCTAGAAGTTGCCCTTGCAAGATTAAAGTTATTAAGCAGTATGAAAGCTGTCGGTCTTCAGCAGTAAGTCACAAGGAAATGGATCTGGAAACAGGTAACATAACGCCTCGTGAAGATGTACTAAAACAGAAAAGTCTGCTTGATAATGTTTTTCAACCTCTTAGGCCACAGTCAACTAATAACTCCATCCCAAATGAGTCTTCTATAGGTAGAGAGGGAAACCATACTGCATATGAAGTCAAAGGAAACTGCTTGTCTTTAGGAAGACAAAACGGATGGCTGTGAAAGAGTCTGTTACAAGTGCACTAGTCTGTGCAAAAAAGGACACAAGTGGAGACGAGGATACCTGTGAGAATGAGTGTACTTTGTCAATTGTTCCTGTACAAGTTAAGACTACTAAAGGTACATATTTGGTCAAAACGTACGCCTTTCTCGACCCAGGAAGTTCAGAAACTTTCTGTCTAGAAGCGTTGATGTCTGAGCTGAAAGTGAACGGAAGAAAGAGTTAATGGGCCTCTTAGGAATAGTAATGATGTCACGAGAAAAGGAAGGTGTGCTCCAGTATTGGTGAATCGCATATCAGTAGCCAGATTAGAAGACTTGTGGCAACAGCAATTCAAGCAGGATTTCCCTGAAGCAGAAAAGGATGATCAAGTGGAAATGTCCAAGGAAGACCTCCAATTTATGAAAATGATGTCTGAGTCAGCTAAGCTTGTAGATGGTCATTACAGCTTGTGCCTGCCTTTGAAGAACAAAGCTATTCAGATGCCAAATAATTGTGTGGTGGCTGAACAACGGGCTCTGAATTTGAAAAGAAAATTAATCAGAAATCCTGATTTCCACAAAGAGTATACATCTTTCATGAACAGTCTCATCAAAAATGATTATGCTGTTGAGCTCACAGAAGACAACCACAAGCAAACAGATGACAAAATATGGTACATACCTCACCATGGGGTGTACCATCCTGTCAAGCACAAACTGAGGGTTGTTTTTGACTGTGGGGCATCTTATCAAGGGACGTCGTTGAACCAACAACTTTTACAAGGTCCCAACCTCACAAGTAATCTTGTTGGTGTTATTACAAGATTCAGACAAGAAAGGATCACCTTTATGGCAGATGTGGAAGCTATGTTCCACCAGGTTCGCATCCATGAAGAAGATTCAAATCTTCTTAGGTTCCTGTGGTGGCCTCACGGAGATTATAATGGAGACTTGGTGGAACATAAAATGGTTGTCCACTTATTTGACGCTACTTCTTCGCCCAGCTGCGCCAGATATGTTTTGAGGAAGTGTGCTGAAGATCATGGCACACTGTTCAAACCTGATGTTGCTGATGCTGTTCTTCGAAATTATTACGTAGATGGCTGTTTAAAGTCCACAGCCACTGAGACACAAGCCATAGAGTTATATCATGGTCTGCGAGCAATATGTTACAAAGGAGGTTTTCACCTGGTCAAGTGGACAAGCAACAGTCGTGCTGTGCTAGCAGCTATCCCTGAGAATGAATGGGCTGATGGAGTGAAAAACTTGGATCTTGATCAGGAAGCACTGCCAATGGAAAGAGCATTGGGCATCCACTGGAATGTTGAGTCAGACACATTTCAATTCAAAATAGTCATTAAAGATCGTCCATTCACTTGAAGAGGTCTGCTCTCGATCGTCAGCTCTATCTATGACCCATTGGGGTTTCTTGCACCTGTGATTTTACCAGCAAAGATGATCCTGCAGGATTTATGCAGACTGAAAATAGGATGGGATGATGATCTTCCAGAGCAAGCAAAACAAAGGTGGACAGACTGGCTCAGTGGACTTCATCAGCTTGAAGAGGTCAAGGTGAGCAGATGCATTAAACCAGCAGATTTCGGAGAAACTGTTGTGGCACAGCTACATCACTTCGCAGATGCGAGTGAAGATGCATATGGTACAGCAAGCTATCTTCTTCTACGTAATCAACAGGACCAGGTGCACTGTGCATTAATGATAGGGAAGGCCCGAGTTGCCCCTCTAAAAAGGCCTACAATTCCACGAATGGAATTGACAGCTGCGACAGTTGCCACAAAGATGGATCTGATGTTAAAAGGAGAGTTACAGCTGAAACTTAAACCTTCAGTCTTCTGGACGGACAGCACAGCTGTACTTAAATATCTCAGAAATGAAAGCACAAGATTCAGAACTTTTGTGGCGAACAGAGTAACAACAATTCTGAAGGCTTCAAAGATTGAACAGTGGAACCATGTTGTAACTGGCTTAAATCCAGCAGATTGTGCCTCGAGAGGGTTAAAAGTAAACACTTTCATGCAAAATGAAAAATGGATCTCAGGCCAAAATTTCTTTACCAATCCACAGAGGAGTGGCCAAAGACCATGGAAGAAATTCTGATATCTGCAGATGATCCAGAGATCAAGAAGTCTGTGTTGGTCAATTCAATACAGACCCAACATAATAACAATTCTGTTAGACAACTGATGGATCATTTCTCCTCTTGGAAAAAGCTTCAGCGCATTGTAGCATGGATTCTAAAATTTAAGACCATGCTGTTGGAACTTGTGCAAAAGAGAAAGACACTTACTGCTGCAGAGACTCCAGCCAACTCAAGTAAAGGCAAGCAGATAGTGAACAAAAGGATGGAAGATATCAAAGATAAATGGAAAGGAAGTAACATTTCAGTTGATGATTTGAAGGTGTCACAGACACACCAGGCTCCCCGTCACTTTACACACCAGGATCCCCTTCACATCGCACTCCCTCTCCTGAATACTAATGATAAACACCTGTCACCTCGTGCACACCTGCAGCCTATTAGCACTCCACTCCCCTATATAACCCCGCTCCTTACCACAGTCTGTGTCCAGTCTCGTTAATGCCACAGGACAGAACGCTAGTTCCCCTGACTCGGTTAACGCTTTGGACTCTATCTACCTGTACGGTTTCTACCACATACCACCAGTACCCAGTGCCTTTTCTCCGGCTCCTACGTGGTCCTGTCCTTCGTGTGATTCTCTTCAGCTCCTGGTCCCTTGTGTCTCTCGTCAGCCGTGAGTGTTTCTCCAGTCTCCTAACCCGTGTGGATCTTCTCCTCAGTGCTCCGCCACCTCCATTCCAAAGACTGTATACTTCCCTCCATTCACGATCTTCGTACCTGTGTTAAAATAAACTCTACTATACCTGCCTTGTGTCTCCGGCCAGTTCTGTCCGTAACAGAAGGAGGCTGAGCTTGAAATAGTGAAGTACTGTCAAAGAGAGAAGTTTGCTGAGGAGATATCAGCTCTGCAAAGTGGGCAAGCCATAAAGAGAAACAGTTCGATCTACAGGTTAAACCTCGAGTTGCACAGGGAAGTTTTATGCGTTGGCGGAAGACTTAGCAATGCTGCTATGCTGGAAGAAAGCAAGTGTCCTATGATTATTCCGAAGGATCTTCATGTCACCAACTTAATCCTCCAGAATATTCATGAGAAAACAGGACATAGTGGCAGAAATCACATGACTTCTACACTGCAACAGAAATACTGGATACCAGGTGCCAAATCTGCAATCAGAAAAATGCTAGCAAGATGTGTTATTTGTCGTCGTTTACATTCCTCCACAGGAAAGCAAATAATGGCAGACTTACCATCAGACAGGGTGTTACCAGATGATCCACCTTTTACAAGAGTAGGTGTAGATTACTTTGGACCATTCATGGTTAAACATGGAAGAAGCCTTGTCAAGAAATATGGTGTTATCTTCACTTGCTTAGCAATTCGTGCAGTGCACATCGAAGTGGCTTCTTCGTTGGACACCGATTCCTGTCTGAATGCTATACGTTGGTTTGTAGCCAGAAGAGGACAAGTGAAAGTTCTCAGGTCAGACAATGGGACCAATTTTGTAGCTGCCGAGCGTGAATTAAGACAATCTATTGAGAAATGGAACAAGGAAAAGATTCAGGACCATCTCAGCCAGCAAGGAATTAAGTGGGTTTTCAATCCTCCCACTGGGTCTCACCATGGTGGGGCATGGGAGAGATTGATACGCTCAATAAGAAAAATCCTTAATGCTACAATCAGAGAACAAGTTCTTGATGAGGAATGCCTTCAAACTGTTTTCTGTGAGGCAGAGGCTATAATTAAGAGTCGTCCAATAACAGCAACATCAAGCGACGTAAACGATCTAGAAGCTTTGACTCCAAATCACTTGTTGTTACTCAAGACACAGCCATTGTTGCCTCCAGGACTGTTTGACAAAGACAACCTGTATTCTAGACGCAAATGGAAACAGGTGCAGTACGTTTCTGATTTGTTTTGGAAACGTTGGTGTCGTGAATTTTTGCCACAACTGCAACAGAGACAAAAGTGGAATGACACAAGAAGAAACTTCTCTGTTGGAGACATTGTTCTGGTAGTTGATGACTCTGCCCCTAGGAATTCATGGATGTTAGCAAGAGTTATTGAAACTATTCCTGACAAGAAGAGTCTTGTTCGACAAGTCTGCATTAAGACAAAAAACAATATTTTGGAAAGACCCATAACAAAACTTTGCCTTTTGCAGGAGGCAGAATGAGTAGTGAAGGCAACATGTCTATAGGAATCTAAATTTGTGTTGCTTTGGACTTTAAGAATTTACTTAGGATATTAAAATAATATGGCTCCTCCTGTTTAAATTTAAATAATTGTTTCAAAGATTTTGAGAACAATTAGGGCCCGGTAATGTAGGAGCCTATTTTGATTGGATTTAGTTTTTGAATATTTTTGTTTGAGTTGGCTTCTTTTGTGAGCTTGCTTTGTTTGTGTATACCATTTGGATGGGTATTTTTACACTGAAAATATGTAATATGTTAAAATTGTGTACTGGCTCTATAAGAATCACGACTGTGAATCTTTGGCGGTAGTGCGCTCTTGGGAAAACAGTGGAGTCGCACAGTTTTCTTGACCGCATCCGTGATATTGAAGATTTAAGATAATATTTTGCCTTTATAATTTTATTTGTTTTATTTAACTGACAATCAAGATTAAAGGAAGATATTTTATAAGAATCCAATCCACTATGTGGATTGTTTTATTGGACACGGAGCGAGTGAAACCAAGACGGAAACTAAATGCGCACTCACAGTATATGTAATCAAATGTATCTTTTTCAGTTAGTAATTATAAGTTACTCCAAATGTTAATCTACTTTAGAGGAAAAACAGGGGTTAAAAAGAGAGGTTAAGTATCGGCCAATCCGTGTTGAAGTTGTATGTGTTATAGTTTAGAGAATATTTATCTATAATATATCAATTGGGCAGGAGCCACATCTCTTTGGAACATTATGGGGCTCCAGGGTTAGGAATGGGTAAGGAATGACATGTTATGAGGTAACTTAAAGGACAGGGCCCCAATGAAGAAGAGCTTCCAGGTGTGTCTTGGGGGGTCCAGAAAAGTAAGATAAACATGTTTTGAAGGTAACCAAGAAGGGTGGCCCCAGCTAAGGTTAAAGGTCAATTTCTAGAATGGTAAATATATACGTTACGCTTTTCTTGGTTCTTTGAGTATTCTTGTAATGCTCCTCAGATGATATTAAACCAAGCCTGATTGAAGATCAACACATTGTCCTGTGTATGTGTCCTGCCTTGTCATCTCTCGACAAATAATCGTACCCATCAGATGGTCCACTGATACCTTTTACAACACATTACCTTGCTTGTGGTGTGCTTGTGTGTCATCAAGCGTGCACTGGTTGAGCTCCACTAATTGTCAAATATCCACAGGGTATCTTTGACCTGAACTGTGGTGAAAAAATTGGACAGCAGACCAGAATCAATCAGTACAATGAAAATAACTAGGAATAAAAAGAAGGTTGAAAATTATCATAGGTCTAAACTGAATGTTTTCAGCAATTACTCTGTCCTAGATAGTATATTGTTTATCTGATTGCCAGACAGATTTATTACCTTCTATACAATGGGCACAGGAAAGCATAAAATACAGGTCACTGCTGTGATTCAATTCAAAAGCCTATATAGGTCAAATCTGACCCACAGCACCACTGCTGCCATAGTCACAGACATCATGCAAGGAAAATAAAATAAATCATTACAAGTTCATTTTAGAAAATATATTAGTAGCAAGACTGGTTTGTCCCTCTCACAATCATCATTTATATGTCTGAGACTTTTGCAGTGATAATAACATGGCAACAGTCAAATAAGACAGTTTTCATCACAAATAAATGAAATGAAAGCTTTTTGAAACCCTGCAGGTTGTTGTGCTGTGTTTTTTTTGGACCTTGAGTAAAAAAAAGATGGTGACCGGAAATGCAAGCTGCTTACTGGCTCAATTGCCATCTTTTGTTTTTTTTGGGTAGAGGTCAGGGAATCAAGACGCATCTTGTCTAGTTGTTTTGGATTACAGAAGTAGCATATCAGTTTTTGCTGAAATTTGACCTCTACACTTGACATATCCTAACGAGTAGAAGCAGCACTAATAGCAGCTGTGATGTTCATACTGAACATATCTGCAAAATGTTCACTGACAATGTTTTGAGGAGGATATTCTTTTAATTTCCTTTCCAATCCCGCTATCCTACAAATTATGTTCATGTTAGACAACTCCGCATTAGCAATTTATGCTCAATGCCAACATTCAGTGCTAGTGCAGGCAGTAATGAGTTTTATACAGATCAGTAAGGTCAAAGAGGTCTGTTTGGTGGATGGGTGTATGTTTGAGTTGAACACTGGTATTGTAGCATCATGTCCCATTTCATCCAACCAGTCACTGTTAATATTTTTATTTTTTAAAATGAGCCTATATCACTTTTGCTTAACAGCGGCAACTGTGGCTATCAGTGACAGTTACAGGATAATGGTGAATGCTAAAATGTAGTGTAACAGTAGAACAAGCATACATAGAAGAGTCATAAAGTCAACAAACTGACTCAGTAATGTTAGTTACAAATTAAATATCTAAAGTTTGCTAACATTAGCCACCATAGGCTACTGGTCATACCCGATCAAGAAAGGCTGTAGCTTGTGATATTTTTTCTATTGCATAGTATGCCTTTAACCATGACTACCATCTTTACCAAATTTTAGCTAAAAGTTACTTTCCATAGCTACAATAACACACGGGCAAATTGAAGGAGTAACCAGCTTTATGTTTATTTGCATGTTGCAACTGCAGTGCCTTACTAAAGTGGGCACTTCTTTAGAACTGAGAACACCTCTTTCAACTCTCCCACAAGAGATTTGACATCTGCTGGGTTCGGGTTATGGTCAGTTCTTACAAACACAGGAAGGAAAACCACAAGACACACGAGGAGAGGAGAACACTACAAAATAAAACAGGAAACAGGACAAAACCCCAAAACTATGACACAAATTTACTTTAGAAACTTTACTTTTGTAGACAACTCTGCTTCTGATTGGTTTACTGACTTAACAGGTGTCTTATAATGGACTGTACTGTATATAGTGCCTTTCTAACTACTCAAAGTGCTTCAACTACATATCACATTCACACACCAATGGTAGAACTGTTCATCAAAGAAACTAATCATTCACACACTGAAGGCACAGCCCTCAGGAGCAATTTGGGGTTCAGTGTCTTGCTCAAGGACACTTCGACACGTGGGCTGGGGGAAGCCAGGATCAGACCGCCGACCTTCTGATTGGTGGACGACCCGCTCTACCATTAAGCTAATTTTTGTCTAAATGTGTTACAAGCAATCACTTATCCATACAAATATGAAAAGAGACTGTTTCTCATCCTTAATTGTGAACTCAGTGGGTTAGAATAATTTTCTTCTTTATTTTTCGTCCTAGTAACACTGCGTCTGTCGGCACAATGGTATTCTTGACATTCACCTCTCTAAGGCTCTCTAAGGTTCTAAGAATGGCAAAATCATCGGTATGAATTATGAAGTGTTCCACAGTTGTGACAGGCTTTAGACATTTAGTCTAATTTTTCCCTGTATTTGTACATACTATATAAATTGTGATATACTATGCTTCAGAGTGGACTGCTGAAGCCATAGATGTCTGATTGATGGATTTCAAGTAAGTTCATGGTGCTGTGAAAAATAAAAAGCCGAGTATAATCAGCAAAAATGCAAAAAGACTGAAATAGAGCACAAAATTGCCTCTATTGCAAAGAGTATGTTGGGCCTCACCACATCTGGGGAAAGAGTGACCTTTATGTAAAAGGTAAAGCCTGAAAAGGATGCCTGAATGTGAAAACAAGGCCTGAACTACACAACGGCAGCAAATCCCCTCAGGTTTGTTAATTCACACCTGAGTGTAAGATTTAAGTTGAATCCAAACCTTGGATTCCTACTGGACAAGCCGCCACAGCAGGAAACTCCGGGCTGCGGCCATGACGTCATGAAGCCTATAAACTCAAAGTGCACCGTTCGCTCCCCGTCTTTCCTTTCTGACTTCGGTTGCTGCAGGGGGACACGTTGAACTTTGAAAATCTCTTCTCACTGGATGTGAAACAGACTGCTTTGTGTTCGCTGAACACATTTTGTATTCTAAACGAGATTGTTATACTCCACATAATAATCTCCTACCTGCAGAAGGAAGACACGGATTTCCCGTTTTCTTCATGGAGAAAAGGGTAACCGCTGCGCGCTGACAGCTTTGCTGTTGAAACTGCAGACAAAGCAAAATCCTGGCCACCATCAGTATCTTAGCCTGAAAGGATGGGTCTCGCGTAGTCACGTCTGCCATCTTCCTTGCTCCACCCCTCTATTGTCCCACACACACACACATACACATACCCACACTCCACATGTTTGTTGATTGTTGTATGCTTATTGTGTTTAGAGTAGATGATAGTGGTTTGTCAGCTTAAGTTATTGATTATTGATATGTGATAAAGTTAAATGAACTCTATTGTACCTTTAAAGAGCAGTTGCCTGTGGTTAATTTGTGTATGTGTTGCAATAACAGCTGATTGTGATAGTCAGTACTTGGATTCACTCTACTTTATTAATGTCATACTTTGAGGAGCTGTTTTCTTTCACTCTGTTATCGTACTTTTATTCAAGTATATTTTGTCATTTTACTTTATTGCACCGGAATTTATATCCACTGTTGTTATGTCCACTTATTATAAGTGACTTCCTGAAAGTTAATACACAATAATTCAGTTTGTATTTTTGTGGAGAGTGGGCCCTGACAGTGATGATTTATTAGCAACCACTGGCTAAATTTATTACCATAAATTCTCAAATAGTGGCCTTATACGTGAAGTGCAGAGAAAGGCCTTCATGTGAAACCAAGCACCCAGGAAATGCACCAGGCTTTGAAGCCAAAGCCTGGTGCAGGTAAGTGAGAAAACAACAATTTGAGCTTAATGTGATTTAATGACCTAAAATGAAGTTAAAAGCCAAAAACTAGCGATCGACTAACAGATGTTATGTTCAGATTTTTACATGAAAAGAAAATCAGTAAGATGTTGAAAAAGTTAGGAGAATATCTCCAATTGAAAGTCAATGTAAAGAAATGTGACTTAGTGGTGTTTTTAAGAGTCAAATCATTCATAATTTTACTATTTATAGGCCAATCTAACCGTGCTCCCAATTTTTAGTTTTTCCAGATTGATGCATCTGTAATCCCTGTAATGAAAGATGGTGACCTGGCAAAGTCCATACCTAAAGCTGGAGATAGAATAGCTACAGTGGCTTTCTGCTGGCAAGCCAATGCATCACTTGACAGAAAGACTTTATACTTACAAGGCTAAATCAGAGATTGCTGTCTGGTGAAGTACCGGTACCCGCAAAAAAAAGCCATGGGCAGGAAACACAAATGCAAAAAAAACAAAACAAAACAAGACAGATGGGTTGAGCTTGGATAGATGGATTTTGATGAAAAAGAGAAATGGTACAAACAAGTGAAGGCAATCAATGACCATCAACAAGGATAAAACAGTAGTGGAAATCAAAGAACTAGCTGAAAACCTTTTTCCTGAATGGTTTTTCAAAAAAAAAACAAAAGAAAAAAGGTCTCAGATTATTAAACTGAAAATGAATCATCCCAGATAGAGGTCAACAGTTCAAGCACTGTGGATCACTTACTCTATATGAAAAAAGCAAAGTAAAAATTCTTAGACTGTATCTTCGTACCAAAATAGTAAAACTGGAGATGTCCTGAGAGGAAGAGGAAGCAGAGATGCATTTAACTTCAACCCCATTTGTTGATCTCATAGGACATGAGCCAGTTCAACTGAGGTACAAGAGATGATGACATGGTTCACCAAGAGATCGACGCTGAGATTATAATTGGGGCTGTGGCAAATGAAGATGTGCAGTTGGATGACACAGTGCCATGGAATGACCAGCCACCACAGATTTTACAGGGAGCCAGTGCAGAGAAGCTAATATTGGAGAAATATGATTTCTTTTCCTAGTTCTTGTCAGTGCACATGCCGCAGCAGTCTGGATCAACTGGAGAGTCTTAAGGGACTTATTCGGGCAGCCTGATAATAAGGAATTGCAATAATCCAGCCTAGAAGTAACAAATGCATGGACTAGTTTTTCAGCATCATTTTGAGACAGGATGTGCCTGATTTTTGCAATGTTACGTAGGTGAAAGAAGGCAGTCCTTGAAGTTAGTTTCATGTGGGAGTTAAAGGATAAATCCTGATCAAAGATAACTATGAGGTTCCTTACGGTGGTACTGGAGGCCAGGGCAATGCCATAGTTGCCTAGAGCAACTATATCTTTAGATAATGTGTCTTGGAGGTCCTTGTGGCCAAGTACAATAACTTCAGTTTTGTCAGAGTTTAACATCAGAAAATTGCAGGTCATCCAGGTTTTTATGTCCTTAAGGCATGCTTGAAGTTTAGCTAACTGGTTAGTTTCGTTTGGCTTGATCAATAGATATAATTGGGTATCATCCACATAACAATGAAAGTTTATGGAGTGTTTCCTAATAATATTGCCTAAAGGAAGCATATATAAGGTGAATCGAATCAGTCCAAGCAGTCCGAGTGGGTTTTTTAAGAAGAGTTTTAATGCTACATTAAAGGACTGTGGTACATAGCCTGTTAATAAAGACAGATTGATCATATCCAGTAAAGAAGTGCTAACTAAGGTTAAAATTTCTTTAAGCAGCCTAGTTGGAATGGGGTCTAAGAGACAGGTTGACGGCTTAGATGAATTAATCATTGAAGTTAGTTGAAGAAGGTCAATAGGAGCAAAGCAGTCCAAATATATATCAGGTTTTACAGCTGTTTCTAAGGTTTGTGTCTTTGAAAAATGAATCACATCCTGCCCTCCAATGGCAGTGATTTATCCTTAATCTTGCAAGACTAAACAAAATTCATCCAGGTTGTTGGAAGGCCATTTACTTTCAAGTTTTCACAATGTTTGCTTTAATTTGCAGGTTTGAAGGTTATACCATGGAGATAACCTTCTTTGTTTTATTATCTCCTTTTTTAATGGGGCGATAGAATCGAGTGTCGTTCGCAGTGAGCCTGCAGCACTATCAACAAGATGGTCAGTTTGGGAGGGGCTGAAATTAGCATAGGAGTCCTCTCTTATATTGAGACATAGCACCAAAATCAATGCAAATGGGATCGCTTCTTTAAATGTAGCTACAGCACTATCAGATAGACATCTAGAGTAGGAGTTTTTGCCTTATGGCAAAGACACATTTCGGCTAATCTCTTTAAACAGATATCTGTATATGAATGTAGATACATTTTTTTTAAAAAAGCTAATAAAAAACTAAATCGTCATCAGGTGATAGTTGATGGGTTGTGAAACTGCATTTCGGTCATTGCGTTCCGCCTCTTTTGCTCTCCACACGGACTGTTTCCTGCATGCAACCAATAAAATAGGTCAATACTACTCAGACTACAAACCGAAATCAGGACGCTTACGATGCCAAAATCTTGCCTACAGATTCTGCATTCATATGCAGATATCTGTTAATAGAGATTACCGTCACCTAAGAATAACCATGTCAAAAGTGGCATTAAGTTTTCCAGAGAGGAACTGAGTGACAACAAGATGTTGGACAAGGTTTTGAAATCATAAGTCAAAATTCAATGTAGTGTGTGCTGCAAACATAATACTTCCTGAAGAACACTATGTACTGTCAATTATAGCGGTTGAAGCATCATGATGTGGATACACTTTTCGTTCAGCAGGGCTATGACATATTGAATAGAGCAAAATCAAGGGAGCCACCGCAAGGGAACCGTAGTCTTTCAGCAGGACAATAATTCTGCAATCTAGCATATAATCAGGGGCTTTCTCCACTGATCTACAACTACTTTGTCATACTTTGTGTATTTTATAAGCAACTCACCGTGTATTCCTTCAGTCTCTCACGATCTTCATTTGATAGGTGCACCAAGACTTGAGTGCGCACGCTCATCGTATATGGATGGCCTCATTCTGAGGAAAGAAGAAGACAGCAGTTAGAAAAAAACCCTCCACCGCCTTGTTAACACACTGTAAGTATGTTGCCTGCCAGATCGACCCAGCACAGAGACATCGTTGGCACACAATTGTCTTTGAGAACTCTTCACTAGAAGTACAGGTTTGTAGCCTGATATATTATGACTACTGATAGTTTAACAATGAGCTGTTGCAGCCTTTAGTAGTTGTACTCATAATGTAATATTGCTATGTATTTTTCTCATCTCATATTGCTTGGGTTTCATACAAAAACTGAATTCTGTTACAGCTGTCCAGGCTACTGTGTCTTGCAAAGACTTCGGTATTGGCACATCCACTGTTCCCTAAGCAGCTCCTCAGCCTTTTCAGTGATGTGGACAAGCTGAGCCATCACCACTGAGGCCTTCCATAATGTAATCCTGTGGTTCTACATAAAGAACATAGTAGGTGGAATTACTGAGAGTATGACAATGTAAAATATTAAAGTAAATGTAAGTGCTCAAAATACTACACATGTAAATAGATCATGCCTACTTGAATTAGTATAAAGACTAAAATAAACATACTAAAACACTTTACAAATGTCACAACACTTTTTTACTTTTTAACACGGGCAGAGATCCATATATCTAAATGTCAGTAACTATGGTCGGATCATCTAGAAATGAAATACAAAGTATGCTATAAAAAACTAGATTCAATCGCATTGACATTAGCACTGTGATCACCACACACCCTGTTAAATACATGCTTCTACTTCATTCAAGTCTAAATTTATCTGCAGTTGTACATGGTTGACCCCTGACAAATCATGACAGTATAATGTACAAGTAACATTGAATCTGCCATGTTTTACAGATAATCTGAGTGCTATGAGAAACCATCAGAGGAGGAAGTTATTGCTGGGCAGGTGTCATGCTTCAGTCAAGCGATGGCCTGAAGACAACACAGCGGCCAGCAGCATCAGGAAAGTCTCTGTATCCACAGGAAGACGGGTCAGGATGACCGATGTGACCCGAGAGCTCCATTACCAGCTGACAACTTCAGCACACAAGAAACCTTGGTTCATTTACCATTCTGACTATGAAAATGTGAAAGAGTTTTGCTAGTAATCATTTATTACAGGTACTAAATAGTGACTCTGTAAGCAGCACAAGACATGTCTCTGTTTCACAGTCAAACTTTATTACGGTGTTGACAGATCACAATATAAATTATACCATATTATCTACAGTATTTTGAAAGGGTATCAAACAGATAATCTGCAGCTATGATAAACATTTTAAAGCATAAATATGGCTGACAAGAAAGTTACTGGACACAGTACAGTCCTCACAGTAGCTGCAGATACTTTGTTTACTGAGAAGTTTTAACATGGTATAGGATTAAGTCTATTCGACGTGCACATGGGAGAAGTTTGCCCTCAGGGCTTTCTGCCAGAAAGCCTTACTACTTGGTTAGGTTTAGGTACCAAAACTACTTGGTTAGGTTTAGGGAAAAAGAAAGTTGCTGCCTAATTATGGTAAGAGTCCCTGGTCTGATGAAACTTTATTTTACCAGAAATAATTACTTTATCTTCTGTTGTTTCATATCGTACTTTCCACCCCAACATCCTGATACTGTACTGTGTTTCCATTACATACTATGCTACATGTACATGCGAGCACGTTACCTCTGTCTCTCTTCACAAAAAATGCTTTCTATTTCACTGGGCTCCGTAGGTCATTTCTCACAAATGTACAGTACCTATAACGACAAATGTAAAACAGAGTGTATGTTTACAGTTTAGAGAGTTTATGCATAAATACTAAGCTAACATTATGTGACAGAGATATATAAATAGCAGTACTTACTTGAGGCAACCGTCTGATTTGAATTCGGGGGGAGAAACAACATCAGCAACCAAAACTACAGGTTTCCCAGATTCCTACTTGAACATGTGCGGTTGTGAAGTTTCTGGTTTATAAGCAGTTATTGTGAGGATATTAATGGTAGAAGTGCAGCTAAACTCGGTTACAGTGATTCCCTGGCTGCAAAAACACCGGCAGGCGTTATTTTTATGCTAGGTCAACTGGCTTTTCTGTCGAATTTTCGTCAGGTCTAGCAACACTAGTGACACTACTGACATTGACAATAATGTAATAATAATAATAATAATACAAATAAAATTATATTTTAAATCCTTGTATCTACAGAGGGTTATGCAACTCAGTTTAACTCTATGCAATTTAAACCCTTGTTCATATAACATTTGCTTCTCAGCAAATCATGTATTTATAACCATAACTTTATTCAGTGACCATATTATACTCAATCTTGAACCATGTGTTGTCATTGAGAAAACCAAAGGGTTAGAGAACTGTATAAGATAACAAAATAAAACTATAGCATTTCAATTCAAATGATATTTGTGGCGGAGCAGATGCGGAAGTTTGTGGGTGGTGCCTGCTCAGGGCTGTAGGAAGTGACCAATCAGAGCAGACTGGGCTTTTCGAGAGGGGCGCTAAAACAGTGTTTCAGACAGAAGGTGAATAGATGTGCAGAAAGGTGAAAGGTGAAAAATGTTTTTTGACCATTAAAGCATGTAAACATTTTCTAGTAGACCCCCAAAATAAAAGTATGAACCTGAAAATTACCATAACATGTCACCTTTAAGGTGAGATGGTATTTAGAGACCTGTAATGTGGACAGCTGTCTCATGCTGCCCTTTGCAATATCATCATGCAATGTCATCATCATACGTGTAGCTTTAACACTGACGCATTGAGCTGTGAACATTCAAAACCAAATTAAACTGTAAGCAGCTGGTGTGTTTCCTCCCTTTTTCACAGTGTAGAGGGAAAAGGGCTTCACCTGCTCTATTGCCACTTAAATAGACTTTATGAGCAAATAAATGCATTAAATCTGGGCTATAAAACACATAGGTAAGATATGAGGGGAACCACCACTGGGCGATTATTCAACGCAAAGAAAAACACCTCAAAGATAAATGTTCTCATTTGCTGGGTGTGACATGGAAAATATAAATGGTGGTGGCACCGCTGCTCTCACAATAACCCTTATGATCACATGCAAATATAAAAACAAACATATTTATATTTTGCTGCTGCGACTCTGTTATGAAACTGCACATTTCATTTCTCCCCTCAGGCACGATGGGAAGTATAGTGAAGTTCTGTTTATTAGACGTGGTTATTAGAATATTCATATCAAACTCAACAGTCATTGATATTCATTTGCTACAGACTCTCTTGTTACAAATTCAAAATGTCACAGTGAAATTAAAACAGCCTGAAGAGCATGTTCATTATTTTCTTATTGAAGTGTTGTGGTTTATTGGTTTGGAGATTCTGGCTCCAGGGGGTTGTGGAGCCCGCTGATATTTGTTCAAACTCATCTCTCAGATGTTTAATTAAAGTTATTAGGAGCCACAGGTGAATTAGTTCATTAGCAGTGAATTGTGTTTTCGAATTCCTGCAGTAACACACAGGAGTCTCTTGAATAACAATGCCAGTTATGCAGTACTAGAAGATAAATGGATCCACCATCCCACTGCAAATTTTATTTATTTATTTACTGCCTAATAGGGGTGAAGGTGAACTAGATGATTTCCTAGAGTGCCGTTAGCCATAAAAAGAAGTAAAGATTCCCCATCAACTTTTAAATGCCCATCAAAGAGGTTACCAATGTGCCCATTTCATTTACAGGAATGGAGTGTAGGGCCTAATGTTCAAGCAGGTCATGCTTAGTTCAACAAGCATTAAAACTTTAATGTAGGAACATTTTACAGATATTTATCAGAGCTTTCAGGTATGCAGATCTTATTAAGCATCCAAATGTTTGGCTAAAACCTAGTAGTTGCTGTAGAAGTAGAGAAGAGCTATAAAGTCAGCAAAGTGACTCAGCAATATCAGTAACACAGCTATATCTATGAAAAAATGTCTAACATTAGCTTAAATTAGCTACCATAAGCTACTGGTGACACCAGACCAAGTAAGGCTGTAGCTGTAAAGTCGCAGCGTGCTAAACTCAGCAAGAGTGCATTTTATTCCCCATGAATACAACTTTTCATTTGTAACAGGAAAAATGTGTATTTCTTCTTTCAAAAGTTACACAGCCTTGGTTGAATGTATATTGGTATTTCATTCAGTTACCGTATGCAGTAATAAAAGAAGACATACATTTGTGCTGTGGAGTCATTCTAGTAGTACAAAATGATGGCTATAAAAATAAACTGTTAAAGAGAAAACTTCAGTGACTCTTCAGTGACAAAACATCAAGGCTTGGAGTGGATTACTGAGAATCATATAAACAAAGGTTATTCTGTTCATCTATTCTACTCGTGGTGTGACAATGAGTAAAATAGTAGTCCAACCAAGGGCAGTGCAGGTCAGATACAGGTTGTCATTTGCATGAATTTGCAGGCATAAAGCAGTTAGGATGGTCAAAAATGCTGCTATCTTACCTCATTGTGGACGCTGTCATTCTGCTCAGTCCCCCACCTTCCTGGGCAGCACATGGACGAGGACATGCTGTAAGCAAACGATCAAGAGAAGGCATTTTTTTAGGCAGGTTTAGATGTGGTACTTTTCACCTGGGAGTTGTCTGACAGATTGATATGACAAAGACGGTTTCCGTAGAGAGTCTTCATTACTTCACAGTATGTTGGAGACGTCGGAGCAGAGCATTACTGCTGTGCCACAAATCACAGGAGTGTGACCGTGAATTTCAACAAGCGTGCTACCTGCACACCGCAGAGATTCCTTTTTATGCTTTTAAGGATTTAATTGACTTTTCCCGCCCCCCTTCGGTTGTCAACCACCTTCCTGTCACAAACTTGCCTGTCTGTATGGTTAACTTTTATTTCCTTCTTTGCATGGATGATATGGTAATGTCCCTAAGAAACCGCTTTATCTGACAAAGCATACAATAAGCAAAAAACAGACCGCAAACTAAAGCAGAAACAACAAACTGTTTTCCCTGATACGCATTTGTACAGTCTTCCAATACTTAAATACATAAAATAAAGCCTCATATAGTAAGTATCAAGTAAGTAATCAAGCTTTATTCCTATACATAAATATTTACATGGCGATTTACAAAGAAAGACAAGAAAACGAGTATATGTAAAAATGTCAAATTGTAAAATTATTATTCTGGAAAATTGGCAATGACAGAGGAAAAAGTAAAATGAGACTGTCCTCCCAAGAAAAACAAAAGCATCGTGACAAAGGCCTCTAGCATCGTGACAAAGGCCTCTAGCGGCTGTAGTAATTATGACAAGATCAAGCCAGGTTATGTTATAAAGCAACAAAGACAGTGTAAGGAGGAGGTCAGGGTGGATGAATGGGTCAACAAAACATCTGACTTTAACACAGGAGACTGCTGTTCGTTTCCCATTTCCAACTGACAGTCAACATTGTTTTGACCACCGTTGTTTTGTTGTCAAGTAAAGATGTAGAATACATCTTTCAGCTGTCGGGATGAACCCTCACAAAGACAGAGGGGCTTTGTATTTAAATGACAGTGTTAAAAAAAGGCTGCCTTGCCATGCTGGAAACAATGACTATAGACTAAACAATACATAATGATAAAAGACCCTTGATGCAATAGCTGAGTAGGCATGATGGTGTGTGATGTGAATATACAGCAAACAACAAGTGCACATACTGGATATGACATGAATAAAACAATGAACAGCCAATGTTCAGTGTTTACTGACATCCTCAATATCACTCCCTTCAATCATCACAAAGAGCAGCCTTCAACACTTGTAGACTCCTGAAAAAAGTTTTAACAGTACATCCAGCCTCACAACTTTTATAACAGCAGTTACACTGATGCATATACTTTAGGGTATTTCAGGACAATGTTGGCCTTGTATTAAATATTCCTCCAAATCAATGCTCCAAAAACACTTGAAACTTTTTTGAATGCACTGTGCAAAAAAATGATGGCTTGCAGGAAATAATTAAGTGTACAACTACCAACAGGCCAATATTTCTCCATGTACACAAGAGATGTCTAAATTTAATGGACAGATTGCTATTAAAGTTGAGTAGCACATTTATGCTCTCTGTCCTCTAGAGCCAGAGAAACATTTTATTTATTTAATGTTTAGTCACGACATTCATAGGACAGTAAGAACAACAAGTAAGTTATCCTAGATGGCTATAATTTATGAAATTGTTGAACTGAACAAACGAGTGATGTCTTTGTTTGTTTCATTTTAAATCAAATTATTTTGTTGGGTGTTAACATTTTTTTTTAATTGTCATCACCCTTTTGAAATCATGGGTAATCTCAGAACAATAGGGAAATTAGTGATCTTAATCATAACAAAAACTGTTTTTGAAATACCATCATGTCAGCAGTGACCTGTAAACTATTGTGTTTAGAAGTGTTTTAACCACTTTTATTTGACACTAAAGAAAGCTCATTTTCACTTCTTTATTGTTTTGTTTTATTTATCCTGTTTCTAACAACCAATCATACTAGATTATGTGATTATCATAAATAAATGTTGCATGTTCTTATGTGACAATGTGTTAACTGCAATTTTGGCCAGGTGTATGTCGACACTGAAAGCAGTAGAATTGTTGTGCTTTGTTATATTATTATCACATTTATAATAAACAAAAAAATTAAGGTGCTTCATTGTCATCTTAGTTATGATGATAACTTGCTTCAATTTAGATAATTTTTTAGGCAAGAATGAAAGCCTATTACAAGGGTGACAGTGATGTTGGTCCTACTCTGAACTGTCCAGTATATTTACATTTTCTGTCTGCTAGCTACATATGGTTCAGTGCTGCGTGTTGTGCTATAAACCCCTGTCTAATCCATGGCCTTATCGTGAGGTGTGTCTCTGTTTGTGTGTATGTATTATCAAGGGCATAATACACTAATTGTGGGGCTTTTATTCATTTTACACTGTGATAAATTGTTGAGGCAGGCTGAATGAATGTTTATAAATGCTACAGACAAGACAGCATGTTTGGAGGTGTCTGCTTTTTAAGTATGCATTTTCTATTTAATGAGGTCATTTACATAATGTCTGCATTATTAAATATGCCTACCTTGAGGAAAACTTCTGAAGCAGGAAATTTTTTTTATAATAATCAATAAACATGGTGGGAGAGCTATTTATCACAGAGGCTTTCTCAATGAGTGCTGAGTGAATGAGGCGGTGGCCGCTGGACATTGTGTGTGTGTGTGTTTGTATGTGTATTGATAATATGTATGTGAGCATGTGCATACCAGGAACTGGGAGGTTGCTATGGGTGTTATGGGAAATTAAAGTGACCTGACACAGCAGTGTGTGTGTGTGTTTGTGGCAGGTTCCAGACAGTTAAATGTTCACATACACAGCAAGGGGCATATTGCATAGGGTGTATTCATGTCTCCCTCCTTACAACTTCTTATAGTGTTGATCAATATCATAGTTGCTGGGAGAGCTCCACGCACTGCAACATAATAGATAAGTCTGGTGATATTTAATTAGTTTAGTAGTCCTCTTTGCTCTTTATTAGTGTGAGAGCTGGCATAGCTCAATATCACATCAGGCCAGTCTTCCATACATTATTGCAATTAAAGTTCAATGCAACTCCCTCACTCTTTAATATTATTATTTAGCATTTAGATTGATATGCATTTTAAAAAGTAGTCATCTTATGCTGTTTGCCAAAAGTGTGTCTCAATAGTAAAATGGATTAAGATATTGCCACGTGTTCCAACTGTCAGAGCCCAAGGTTGTGAGTTTGAATCCTGCTAATGGCAGGTTAACCAAATTCAGTTAAGTTGTACAGATAGCAATGCTGGATTTGAAAAAATTGCTGCTGGAGCAGCATCTTCGAGTGGTAGCTGGTGGACCTAGCAGCTTCCAGTTCTCACACGCAATTTCTCCAAAAATTGCCCATTCTATTATATCATTCTTTATCATTCTTTGGCGTCTAACTACTCCTGTACCGTTTGCGCTATAAACTTCGTTTTATTCTTCATGAGATTTATGCTATTACTTTACTCTAACATGCCTCAGTGATTTTATATAATTTTAAAGTATGACAATTTATAATGGGAAGTGTATGGGAGAAATGTTTGAAAGCTAAAATCTCACCAACTACAAGTGCTAAAGTATTCACATTTTATGGACAGCTGCCCATGTGGAAATGCTAACATATTAAAACATGGTACCTATAATTAAATTAAATTCAGATAAATTTTATTTATATAGCGCCAATTCATATCAGAAGTTATTCAATTCAATTCAATTTTATTTATATAAAATTCATAACAGAAGCACTTTTTCTATAGAGCAGGTCTAGACCGTACTCTTTGTAATATTATTTACAGAGACCCAACAAATCCCACCACGGTCAAGCACTTGGTGGGAAGTTCCTTTTATCAGGCAGAAACCTTGGACAGAAACAGACTTAATGGTGGCCGGCCATCTGTCGCTGCCGTGTTATGTTTAGAGAGAGAGAGTGAGGGGGGGAAGCACAATGCAAATTCCACATAGAATTTAAAAAAAGTAATGTAATGGTAGTGGTAATATTGATATCAATAAAGTAATAATAATAGGAATGATTGTCATAGGAATAATAATGACAATAATAGTAACAAAGCCAATAACAACAACTGTAGTAGCTGCTGTCGTGCAGGAACACAGGGGCAGCAGGTGGCCCACAACCACAGATCCAGTCTTTTAAGCTCTGGAGGTAGAAATACCTTCTGAAAGCGACAGAAGGAGAGAGGAGAGAAACGAAAAAGCACAAAACTACGGGAGAGAGAAGATGTCGAGTTAGTAACATGCAGTAATGGGATAAAATGCATAGAGATGGAGAGGGAGATGGAGAGAGGGGAAAGAGGTGCTCTTGTTAGTCTAGGCCTATAGCAGCATAACTAAGGGATGGTTCAGCACTCCCCTGAGCCAGCCCACTATAAGCTTGTCACTATAAGAGACGAGAGAGACAGAAAGAGGTAGGTGTGTGTGTGTGTGTGTATGTGTGTGTCTGTGTACCTGCCTGCTGGGACACACATGTGAGTGTGAGTTATATAGAGTTATAGAGATTTTACCTGAGGCACACCTCTCAAATTTCTGCTTCTAGCTCAAAGACTAACTCATTTCACCAAAGTTAAAATACCCTAAGAAAGAGGAGAACCTGCTGCAGAGGCTGTGTGAGATTTGTGTGTGTAGGCTCAGTACTGGGGCCATTTCTCCAAGTGTCCTTGATCCATATCAAATCATAAAGCAGTGCACCAAGTTCATCCAAATAATCTGCTGGGGTTGGTCAGATCGTTCTGTTGTAATGGTAGTCAAGCCGGGGGAAGCAGGTAGGCAGGAGTTGGACCCAAATGCAGACAATCAGGCAGGGTAGGTGCGGCATAACTCATTTAATGAATGAAAAAAGGCTTACACTTAATACAGGCAGGCAGCATTCAAACAAAACAGGTAAGTAGTCCCTCAAAACTGGCAGGAAAAGCAAACAAAGACAGGAAGTAAAACTACAAGACACATGGAGGGGAGGAGAAATACAAAATAAAACAGGAAACATTGATAGAAAAACATGAAACTAAGGAAAACCAAAACTAAGAAGCAGAGCAGGACATGACAGAAAAGTGTACATGTGTTATGGATGCAGTACCTGAAAACATTGTTTGGATTTATGCTTTGTTTCAAACCATTAATTACAAAAGATGAATAAAAAGATGAAGTTTGTTCATGGATTACCTGATTCTTTTGAAGATGAACAACTTTTTCCTTCTGCAAAAACACACCTGGTTATTTTGGACGATGTTATTTTTCAAGTGAATGATCCTCCTGAAATTGTAAATATCTTTACACAGAAATATCAACTTTGTTTTTGATGCATGTTCTACTGAAGTAAATACAACCGCACCATCAGCTTAAAGGCAATTATATCATCTTATTTTAAAATCCTTGTGATGAATATTTTAGCTTATCAGATATTTCCTAGACAAAAGGAGGACTGATTCCTAAATGAATGAGAAAATGCAGAAAATGTCTCTGATCTTTCCTAAGTAACTAAACCGTGTACAGGACATGCAAAAGAGTTCTGAAAATGTCAGGCAGAAGGCGGAAATTGACTTGGATGATAAAATGAGAGATATTCTTAATCAAACAGGCTTATCCCGGATGAAAAAATCCCTAACCCTAGAATATGTCATGTGTGTAGGGGTTGCTTATGGCCACTCCTAGGGGGCTGGGTTTATCTGTGGCATATACATGTAATGGTCACTTGTGAGCATTTCTCCAGCTTTTTCTGAGCAACAATGGACCCCCTTAGCAGTCATGGCATCGACAGATGTGTGGATCTCACCCAAGCCGCTAATGTTGTAGGTAAGTCTATCGGAACCATGCCGTGTGATACAGATGTGAATTTAGCCCCTCGCAGAGACGTGTAGTGGTTGATCTTGCAGCTGCTGCATTGCCTGAATTAAAAATAGAATTTGAGGGGGTCAATGGGTATTTTTAATTAAATAATATGTGAAGGTGATGGTTTTGTGGATGACGAAACATGGCATGACTGTATGTCTGTAAAAGATTGGAAACTGTTTCGTTCTGTCATCTGCCCAGACCTTGACCAGCCTGGTTATCTTTATGTGGTGCAATGGGCCAGCACTACAGGTCCTGCTATATATCGTGTTGAAGCAGATCGTTTCAATAGGCCATCAGATGAGTTTGTTTTTCTTAGTGTTTGTGAAGATGTAATTACGTCCAGAGGATGTGAAGAATAGAGATTACATCCGTACCCTCTCACTCTTCCAGAATATATCTCATGGTTTAAACATGTTCTTTATCCAGTGGTGTGATTGGAGGACTCTGCAAAGAGTGTTTAGTGAAGTTGACGAGGCTATTAAAAGAGACAGAATAAACACTTCTTATGAATGTATTAGAAAACACTTTGTTTTTGATGATATACCGACTTGTGTGCAATCAGGCCTTCTGCCATCCATGTGTAGGCCAAAAATCATCAGACACGCTTACTACTAATAACACGTGTATTTGTATGTGTGATAAGCTTCCTTTTACAAAGTGCTTTTCTGTCTCTCTAATATAATTTACTTTTTTTCAGAATACTTAGATTGTGGTTGATCAATACATTGAGCGGGTGGCTCGTCGGAACTCCAGTTCCTCCACTATTTCTGCTGACAAGCACGCATCCACCACCATCTCCGCAGTCCCCTCCAGAACATCCGGCATCTCAGTCGCCCTGGTCACCACCATTATCCCTGCAGCCCATGGTACCTATCGAAACACCACCTCCTCTATCTTCGCCTCCACCATCTCTGCTGGTCACCTCCAGCATCTCCACCACCCGCTGACTTACAAGAGACGAGCAGAGACATGGCTAGTGACCAGCCAGATGGAGCGCTCATAGACGGTGTTGACAGCTGTCTTTCATCTGCTCAATACTGTTTTGTACAAGTACTGGGAGGAGATCTGCTACGGCTGTCAGATTAATCATCCCAGCCAGAAAATTCACGAGTGTACTTTGATCAGCTTATGTAGACTCTGGACCGACAGGTTTATTCCATCCATCCATCGCTTCTTACAGCTTCTTACTGATGAAACCCAAGTCCAGGGTGTTGCAGAGACTATTCTACATGAATTGAAATCGTCAGGGAGCTTCTTGGATAAAATCAAAGAAATGTATGACACCATGATCACCTATTTATTTATTTTTTGTTTGTTTTTCTTTTGTGTCATGGGAAATTATTTGAGAGGTCTGTTTAGGGCTGTGTTGGAGTGGTACATTATATGCCCTTATAGTTCAGCCAATTGATAACAAAGTGAACAATGTCACAAAGTACAAAAGCAAAAGTCAATCCATCTGATGTCTGTAGATTAGTAAAATTGATGGATGTAGTAAATGGACTGTACTTGTATAGCACCTTTCTAGTCTTCAGACCACTCACAGCACTTCACACAGTACATATCACATTCACACACTAATGGCAGATGTTAACTGCTCATCAGTCTAAAGCCCTCAGCAGCAACTTGGGGTTCAGTGTCTTGCCCAAGGACACTTTGACATGTGGGCTGTGGGAAGCCGGGATCGAAACGCCAACCTTCCGATTGGTGGACAACCTGCTCTACCACTAAGCCACAGCCCCCCAGTGTTGCTCATTCTTGTGCTTATGCTGTACACATTGTTTGTAGACACCATAAGTCTGTATGTTCAAGAACAACAATGTTGTGACACCTTATATGTGTTGCAAAAGATGCACATTTTGATAAACAGTAAAACTGGCATTCCTGTTTTAGCCAAAACCTTGCATGTGTTAAAATATTCTTCAAGGTCTTTGTGATTATTGTTGTGTGTAATATACATTGTTGTATGCAGAAAAGATGTTTTTTAAATACAATTAGCAATGACTAAATAAAAGACATTGTAATGAGCACAATGTGATCATATGTGTTTCATCTTGATTATGGAGAGTACGTTGCAAAAGATTAACTACGACCCCGCTCACCCGGGAGGGCTGGGAAGCGTGTATAAGCTTCACAATGTGGTCAGGGAATGTACAGGAGTGACACCTACGCTACCCGAGGTTAAACGTTTTTAAATTGGGGCAAGATGCGTATACCATCCATGCCAATGCTGCTAAACATTTCCCGAGAAACAGGGGTCTGGTTAGTGGAATAGACAAGCAGTTCCAAATTTATCTAGTTGATATGTGTAATTATTCTGCAGAAAATTATAATGTACGATACTTGTTGACATGTATCGATGTATGTTCTAAATATGCGTGGGTCAGGTATCTTGAAAACAAATCTGGTTCCATTGTTACAAATTATTTTAAAGACACTGAGCAAGGGCCATGTGCCTGTAAAACTCTAAACGGACACAGGCACAGAGTTTTATAATAAGCAGCTTCAACAACCAATGGATCAGTATAAAATCCATAATTTTTCAACATTAAACGAAACTAAGACCAATGTAGTGGAACATTTTAACAGAACCTTCAATACACGTATTGGAGATATTTAACAGCTGTTAATTCATGTAGATATGTTGACAGGGTCCTGGACCTTGTTGAAGCCTATAACAAGTCTCGTCATAGATCAAAAAAGATGCCACCAGCAGTAAATAAAGACAATGAGAAAACAGTCTTTAACAACTTGTACAAACAAAAACTGCAGAGAATGGTGTCCTTTAAATTTCGTTAAATTTTTGCCAATTCATAACAGAAGTTATCTCATTGCACTTTTCCTATAGAGCAGGTCTAGACCATACTCTTTATAATATTATTTACAGAGACACAACAAATCTCACCATGAGCAAGCATTTGGCGACAGTGGCAAGAAAAAACTTCCTTTTAACAGGCAGAAACCTTGGGCAGAACCAGACTCAATGGTGGGCCATGTACCGCTGCCGTGTTAGGTTTTGAGGGGGGGGGGTGCAATGCAAATTTCACCTAGAATTTTAAAATAGTAATAATGTAATGGTAGTGGTAATATTAATATTAATAATGTAATAATAATAGGAATGATAGTCATAGGACTAATAATGACAATAATAGTAACAAAGCCAACAACAACAACTGTAGTAATATAAACAATAATAAATATAACTTTATTTATAGAGCACTTATCAAAACAAAGTACTAAGTGCTTCACAACAAGATAAATAAAATACCACAGTGAATGATGAAATATAAAGAAATAAAATACATATAATGTAAAGAGTACGGTTTAGACCTGCTCTATAGGAAAAGTGCAATGAGATAACTTCTATTATGAATTAGCGTTATATAAATAAAATTTAACTGAATAGTAGCAGTTGTCGAGCAGGAACACAGGGCAGCAGGTGGGCCACAACCAAAGATCCAGACTCTTCAGCTCCAGAGGTAGAAATACCTGCTGAAAGCGAAAGAAGGAGAGAGAAGAGAAACGAGAAAGCACAAAGCTACGGGAGAGAGAAGATGTCGAGTTAGTAACATGCAGTAATGGGATAAAAATGCATACAGATGGAGAGGGAGAGGAGGAGAGAGGAAAGAGGTGCATCATGGGAAGTCTCCCGACATTCTAGGCCTATAGCAGCATAACCAAGGGATGGTTAAGGGCTCACCCAAGCCAGCCCTAACTATAAGCTTTATCAAAGAAGAAAGTCTCTTAAATGTGGAGATGGTGTCTGCCTCTCGAACCCAAACTGGAACCTGATTCCACAGGAAGGGAGCTTGATAACTGCAGGCTCTGGCTCCCATTCTACTTTTGGAGACTCTAGGAACCACAAGTAACCCTGCCTTCTGGAAGTGCAGTGTTCTCGTGGGGTATTAAGGTATTATGAGCTCTTCCTGAGCACCACAGAGCGCCACAGGAAGTCATTCCTGCCTGTGGCCATCAAACTATTTAACTCCTCCCTCTAAGGATTAGTCTGTTTGACCCTAGGTCACTAAACTGGACATTGAGCATTACATCTCCGCCATAATTAATAATAATTGTGCAATATTCTGTTTACTACTTAAGTGCAATATTAGTTTTCCCTTGTTAGTTTTTCTTATTTACTGTTACGGATATACCTCAATTACTCTCGACAGTACATGCACCTCCACTTTTACTATTATTTATTACATAATTAGTGACATTGTATTTATACTGTACTTCACCATCTACCAGTAAACCCACTTGGTACTCGACACTTAGTTTATCTTATACTTATACCAACATGTTACTTAATTTATTTCTGACCTGTTAATAGTGTATTATATCGTTTTCTCCTGTGTGCACTGACGTAAAGACGAGCTACTGTAACAAAGAGTTTCCCTACGGGGATCAATAAAGTATTTCTGATTCTGATTCTGATCTGATTAAGATACGATGGTGCCTGACCATTAAGAGCTTTGTAGGTAAGGAGAAGGATTTTAAATTCTATTCTGGATTTTACAGGAAGCCAGTGCAGAGGAGTTAATATTGGAGAAATATGATCGCTTTTCCTAGTTCTTGTCAGTACACGTGCCACAGCATTCTGGATCAACTGGAGAGTCTTAAGGGACTTATTCGGGCAGCCTGATAATAAGTCCAGCCTAGAAGTAACAAATGCATGGACTAGTTTTTCAGCATAGTTTTGACACAGGATGTGCCTGATTTTTGAAATGTTACGTAGGTGAAAGAAGGCAGTCCTTGAAGTTAGTTTCATGTGGGAGTTAAAGGATAAATCCTCATCAAAGATAACTCTATGATCACAAAAGATTATAAACAAACGTTCACAGATGAGTTTTTTACAATAACGGAGTGCATAGCCAGAGATCCACCTGTATGTAGACCAACTGATTGTGCTGGTGAAGCATTGAAAGGTACATTTTATGAATCAGAGTTACAATTAGTGATAATCGATAAAAACAAAGCATTTAAAATAGAAAAAATATTGGCCAAAAATGAAATGGCTGGGCTGGCCCGAGAAATTTAACACATGGCTACCTGAAAAACATATTGTTGACGTGCAATAAAAGGTGTACGTTATCTGCTGACGCGTTCACTTTTGAATCAAAGCACATCAGTGTCAGAACAATGGAAAAGAATGGTTTATGTTACATTGCCTAGTAATGCATCAATACAGGTATATCTAAATAATAAGATATGGTTGATACAGGACAATCGTTCTGAGCAAGCCATACGAGGTGTCTGGGCTAGTTTTTCCGCAGATGACGCCAATGTGTCTGATTCTTAAACACATCAGACACTGACTATAACTCTATCTGTTGGATTTTATGATTCTATACTTAGAATCGTAAAATAGTTTAATTCGAAATGCATTCATCACCAGGCAACATCCGCATAAGTCTACAGTATAACAATGTTACAAATCATGTTTATTTTTCGGGGGCAGAAGGAACTACTTTAACATTTAAAGAGCAGATTAGCTGAAATACTGGGTTTTAACCCCGGGGAACCGTTTGAGATACCACCGACCCATAATTTCAGGTTACATTATGCACATCCCACCCAACCGACATTCACGGCGGTAGTTATATACATTATATAGCGGATTATCAGCTTATTGTAGATTCTTATATGCCGCTCCTCCGCTGCATAAATGTATGTGACGAAGCTCGTCGTATGCCCACTAATGACAAGCAACACTACACATCACTCTCTAAATCAGTTATTAACGATATAGAAATATCATTAAAAATGATCAAAACCAGTATATACCTTTTGCATACGGGAAAGAAATTGTCAAACTACACTTTCGACCTGTGAAGCAGTATTTTTAAGTGCAGGTTGAAAAATGACGCACACGCTGTACACCTGAGATGATGGTCGATATATGTCATACTATATGAACAGAGCAGGTGGAAAATTACCCGGTTTTATTGGGACAAGTACACAATATGGATTGTGCTGGTGAAGCATTGAAAGGCACATTTTATGAATCAGAGTTACAAATAGTGATAACTGATAAAAACAAAGCGTTTAAAATAGAAAAAAATATTAGAGGTATTTTTCTATTTAGGATGGCTGTATGCTTGTTAAAAAGAGGATTGTGGAGGTGGGTATTGGTAGCTGTCAGCTGCAGAGGGAGAGGTGGTGGAGTTGCTCAGGTGAGCAGCATCAGGGAGATGTAATTGGAACAGCTGAACCTGGTTAACTAATTATGCTCTCATTAAATACAGTTGCATGCTGGACACTAGGGAAGAAGAAGCAGAGGCGGTCGGAGGAACGGCAGATGCTGAGGGAAAGTTTGTGTGTAGAAAAAGAAATAAAGAAAGAATATAAACTAAAAAACGTGGTCTCAGCGTGTGTCTCAGGGCCAAGGGAACTCACGGTAGCACAATTCGGCTACAACTGGCACCCAACATAACTTGGCTTCTGGGGTGGACATGACGGATCCGCAGCAGGTGCAGCCGGTGGCGGTACTGGCAGAGTGGTCGGTGCGGCTGCTGCCACTGCTCTCCGGGGAAGCGCAGACAGCGGCGCTCGGACTCCGGGCTGCTGCGCATCGGAACTTCCGCTGATCACCCTTTTGTCTACGCTCAGCAACTGAGGGATGCGGCGATGAGGTGGCTGCAGCCGGGAGAATCCTCTGACGAGGGGCGGCTGATTTTAACGCCTAGGTATGGACCTCATCGGGCCATTTTACCAGAGCACACGTGGATATCGCTTTGTGCTAGTGTTAGTGGACTACGCAACCCACTATCCCGAAGCAGTGCCATTGCGCACCATCTCTGCAAAGAGTGTGGCGCAGGCACTGACTGACCAGGGCACCTCATTCATGTCACACACGCTGAGAGAACTTTACGGAATATTGGGCATCAAGTCAATTTGAACCAGTGTATACCACCCTCAGACCGATGGGCTTGTCGAGCGTCTAAACAAAACTTTGAAGTCCATGATCCGTAAATTGGTGCACGAGGATGAGCACAATTGGGATAGGTGGCTAGTTCCTCTTCGCAGTGCGGGAGGTACCCCAGGCCTCCACGGGATTTTCTCCCTTTGAGCTGCTGTTTGGCAGAAACCCAAGGGGAGTCCTGGACCCAGTTAGAGAAAACTGGGAGGAGGGTCCAAACCCCAGTAAAAACGACGTTCAACACATCCTGGACCTGAGAGCAAAACTCCACACGTTAGGGCAGTTGTCACGGGAGAATTTGCTCCAGGCTCAGGAGCGTCAACATCGCCTGTACAACAGAGGGGCTAGATTAGGACAATTCACGCTGGGAGATAAAGTGCTTGTATTACTCCTTTTGTCCAGCTCCAAATTACTCGGCAGGTGGCAAGGACCCTTTGTGGTCCCACGGCGTGTGGGCGATGTGGACTATGAGGTTGTGCGGTCTGATAGGGGAGGGGCAACGCAGATCTACCTCCTAAAAGCATGGAGAGAGGCGGAGCCTGTTGTTCTGGTGACGACGGTGAGTGAGAGAGATGAGTTTGGGCCTGAGCTTTCAAAATTGGGCAGTGCCGCCTCGCTCCCTTTTGACAACCATCTCACACTGTCCCAGAGAACAGACGTTGCCGAGTTGCAACGGCGTTTTGCCGACGTGTTCTCCCCCCTTCCGGGTCGCACCAACCTCAGAGCATCACATTCAGACTCACCCGGGAGTGACGGTGCGTTCACGGCCCTACCGGTTACCTGAGCACAAACAGAAAATGGTTCAGGAAGAATTAAAGGCCATGCTGAAGATGAGGGTAATAGAAGAGTCCAACAGTGCCAGGTGTAGCCCCATCGTTCTTGTAGGCAAGAAGGTTGGGACCATACGGTTCTGTGCGGACTACCGCAAAGTGAATGATGTGTCACGATTTGATGCCTATCCAATGCCTAGGGTCGACGAGCTCCTGGATCGGTTAGGCACCTCTCGTTTTTTTATGATGCTGGATTTGACCAAGGGCTACTGGCAGATTCCCTTGTCTCCAGAGTCTAAGGGAAAGATGGCTTCCTCTCCCAGGTGGGGGTATGTGGAGGTGGATATGGGTAGCTGTCAGCTGCAGAGGGAGAGGTGGTGGAGTTGCTCAGGTGAGAAGCATCAGGGAGAGGTAATTGGCACAGCTGAACCTGGTTAACTAATTATGCTCTCCTTAAATACAGTAGCATGCTGGACACAAGGGAAGAAGAAACAGAGCCAGTTGGAGGAACGGAAGATGCTGACGGAATGATTGTGTGTAGAAAAAGAAATAAAGAGAGAATATAAACTGAAAACGTGGTCTCAGCGTGTGTCTCAGGGCCAAGGGAACTCACGGTAGCACGATTCGGCTACAAGGATTTAGTCGGCTAAGCCTCATTTAAAAACAGCTGCCACAAACATCGTGGGGGATGTGGTGTCCAATATTACGAGAAACGCTGTATCAGGAAAACAGGACGGAAACAGACTGATGGTATACAGCCGAAGACCATTAAAAAGACCCCCTGTAGGATGTGGGCATAACCATAGTCTTTCTAAAAAACGTAAAAACAGCTGCTAAAACATCCAGAGAGGCCAAAAAGAAGTCTGGCACCAGAGGTACAGAGCTTGATAAGTTTTTATCAAAAGCCATATTCTAATTTAAGATTTGTGGGAAATAACCATGGTGCTCATTCATAACTACTCGGAAGAATGTGTGAAGACTGAACTGAATCTGTTTACAGTGCTTTACACTCAGAAATCCCTTGAAAAATCAACTTTTGTTGAAATCCCTTCAGGTTCGAGGGAGGATAACCTGGACTTCAACTTATACGTGTATTTACATGTGAGAATTACAAATGCTGATGGTTCAAACCTGGCTAATGATGCCAATGTGGGATTTATAAACTACCAAGGCTGCAAGCTTTTCTCACAGGTTGATATAATGCTGGGAGACAGACTTATAACACAATCCTCAAACACATATTCATACAGAGGGATAATCGAATGTTTGATTAACTATGGAAAAGACACACTGGATATACAGTTTAGCACGGGTCTGTTTTGTAAAGACACCTGTGATCACATGAATGATGATTCAATAGAAGGAGATGATAGTTACATATTGTAACTCCAAATTCTATGAGTATAGGCGCAGCCCTCTAAGGCTATCGCTAATGGGGTTATCCCTTGCGTGCAAGCGCAGCACTGAAAAAACTTTAGTCCACGCCCACAGGAATTATGTTATGTGGGTCCCACCTCGGTCTTACCTTGTGTATAAAAGGCAAAGATGGCGTCTGTTAAAGCCGCGTTGAGTTCGCTAGCCAGTAGCCACTCTGCAGTAACTATTCAGAGCAGTTAATGAGGATTTGACTAAACTGTTAACAGCATAATTTCAGGCAGAGTCGGGAGCCTTGAAGTCATTCATCCATCCATCCATTTTCTACCGCTTGGTCCCCGTTAGGGGGTCGCGGGTGACTGGAGCCTATCCCAGTGACTTTGGGCCTTAGGCAGGGCACACCCTGGACAGTGGCCAACTCGTCGCAGGGCGAACACAGACACAGACAAGGACAGACAACCATACACTCACACATTCATTCAATACGGGCAATTTAGAGTTATCAATTAACATAATAACATTAGTTATTTGTGCACAGGTTAACTGGTATAGAAGATTAATAATGTCATGATACATATAGTACACCTATGGAAGATAAGTAATGTCATACAATGCAAATGCAGCAAATGCAATTAAACTACATCAGGTTCCTATTGATTACTTAATTGGTAACTATTAAATTTGTCCACATAGTGGGGTCCTGTGTTTACACAAGTTAATAATCAAACAAACAATCATTCACTGCATCCTCTGTGTCAGATGGTCATTCATTCACTTGGTCATTCATTCATCACTGTGTTCATATCATTCATTCATGGTTGCATTTATCCATTCATCCGTGTCTCTAGTAGTATAGTTGTTTGTGTAGTCTAGTAGTTATTGTCCTGTGTGTAGTTAGTAGTTAAACATTTATAAAATGTTGGTTATTGTGTTTTTGTATGAAATATTCTGCTCACTGTCCTGAGAAAAAGAACTCTGTAGCAACTTCAGATCGAGACTAAATTGATTATTAATAAAATTGATTATTAATTAAATTGTAAAGGAGTGGTGCCCCGTTTTAAAATGAATTTACTGAGTTAAACACTGTTATTAAATATTAACACTGATTTTATTCTGATAGCCGGAAGTAAGTGTAAACCGGCTTATCATAGAAAAGGTTTCAGTCGTAGTCATCTGGACACTGTTTTCAGAATCAAGACGTTTCGGGTCCCATCCGGAAGTCATTCTCAATTGTGAAAAAATTGGACAGGAACTGGAAATTTAAGCTACTCTGTGTTACATAAGCCCTGCCCTCAGGAAGGAATCTGCCTGAGTATCTGTTAATAGCTAGTTTCACCTGAAACTGACCTAATGGTTTCCAAGATGGCCCAGTAATCAGTAATCAGGCCTATTGTTTTCTGGCTGCATCTACTTCATCACTGTTAAGTACCTGATTACCATGTGATTGGCGTGACCAAGGTGATAATACACTCTGATAGACTTTGGGCAGATTAAATCTCAGACCACCATTTCTGTTCAAAGAGGGTTCTCTTTTTCACAAAATGGCTTCCTTGACGCCCATACAAACCAATTCTTCTCTCTACTTAGAATCTTCACCTCGCTGTCTTCAAATGTGTGGTTTGTAGCTTTTAGATGCAAATGCACGGCGCTCTGTAATCCTGAGTTAGCGTGTCATCTGTGCTGATAAAGTCTTTTGTGAAGTGGCTGTTTGGTCTCGCCTATGTACCGTTCTTTGCAGTTTTCCTCACTGCACTGAATGGAGTAGACAACATTGCTCTGTTTCTGTGTGGGTAACTTGTCCTTAGGGTGAACGAGTTTCTGTCTTAAAGTGTTGCCTGGTTTAAAGAAAACAGGAACATCGTGCTGTCTAAAAATTCTTTGTAGTTTTTCAGACAGTCCAGATACATAAGGAATGTCTTCTTGGTTCTGTTACACTTTTGTCCTGTTTTTTGGCTCTTTTAACTTTGTTGATAGCCCAAGTAGGATAACCACAGGCTGAGAGTGCATTCTGGACATGCCTTTCCTCTTTCTTCTTACCCTCTGAGCCGGTGGGCACTTCTTGGGCTCTGTGTTGTAATGTCCGGATTACACCCAGCTTGTGCTGTAGTGGATGGTGTGAGTCAAAGAGCAAGTATTGATCCGTATGTGTTGGTTTCCTGTACACTTCTATCTGGAGCTTTCCGTCCTCTCCTCTGAGAGTAGAACAATCAAGAAAGGCCAAGCGGTTCTCTTTGGCGTCCTCACGCGTGAACTTGATGTTGGGGTCCACAGTATTAATATGCTCTGAGAACGCTTCCACGTCTTGTTTCTTGATTTTCACAAAGGTGTCATCCACGTAGCGGTACCAATGACTTGGTGGTGTGCCTGGGAATGAGGATAATGCCTTCTTCTCAAACTGTTCCATGTACAGGTTGGCCACAATGGGAGAGACCGGAGAGCCCATAGCACAGCCGTGAATCTGTCTGTAGAAGTGTCCCCGGAATTGGAAGTAGGTTGTGTTGAGACAGATGTCTAATAGTTTGCATATGTGTTCAGGTGTAAGCTTGGTCCTTTGCTGCAAGGTGGAGTCCTCCTGCAGTCTTCTCATCACCGCTGTCACTGCTTCTGAGGTTGGGATGCAAGTGAACAAGGACACAACATCATAAGAAACCATAACGTCATCTGGGTCCAACTGGAGATGTTTCACTTTGTCCACAAATTTCTGTGTGTTTTCCACATGATGTACTGTGTTCCCCACCAACGGAGCCAAGATTGTAGTCAAATGTTTGGCTATGTTGTATGTGATGGAATCTGTGCTGCATACGATGGGTCTGAGTGGAACATTCTCTTTGTGAATTTTGGGAAGGCCATAGATGCAAGGAATGGCTTCCCCAGGGTATAGTCTGTAGTACAGAGGCCCGTCTATCACATCCTCCTTCTCAAGCTTCTGTAGACAGTCTATAACCTTCTTCTTGTAGCCATTGGTTGGATCTCTTTTAAGTTTTTGATATGTGGTTGTGTCTTCAAGAAGGTTGTTGACCTTGGTTTCATAATCGGCTGTGTTCAGAATCACAGTGCAGCGACCCTTGTCTGCTGGTAGAATGTTTATGCTGTGATCCTTCTGCAGTGCTGAGAGTGCCCTCCTCTCTTCGGATGTAATGTTGGAAGGAGGTGGTTTGGCACTCTTTAATGTAGCAGTGACACGTAGCCTCAGGTCCACAGCCTCTGCTTCAGTCATCTTGTTCTTCCTAATGGCTGTTTCTGTGGCTGTGATGTAGTCCACTGTGGGGATGTGGTTGGATGTAACTGAAAAGTTGAGCCCTTTGGAGAGCACATCTTTTTCCGCCTGTGTCAGGATGCGGTCTGATAAGTGTTTCTGAAACTGTTTCTGTTAATAGACGTCTCCCTTTGTTCAGTCCCTGATCTCCTGTTGTGCTGGTCCTTTCCTAGATTCTTCTTATTCAAAAGGATGTTAAATTTCTTAATTTGCAGCTCCTTGCTCTTCCTATGTTGTGCACCCTGTGCTACCTGTGTAAAATCCATCACTCTCTTGAGGATTTCTTCTGGGACAATGCTTGTTAACTTCTGCAAAAATTCTATTCTGTTCTTCAAATTGTCTATTCTTAAGTTGTTTTCCCTGATCCTTTCACTAAGCATCTGGGTCAGGTTTCTTCTCCAAATCTTCTCTGCTCTGTGTCCTTTTACTGGTGGTTTAATCTGTAGGCTCTTGGGAATAATCTTGCTCTGCCTTCATCTTAGATTAAAACGGAGATGGTTCCTGTGGGCTGCTAATTTCCTGGCTGTGTTTTCAAGTTCCCGAACCAGATCCACGGTTTTCTGCCCAAAATTCTTCAAAATAAGACGGTGTAGTCCCTCATTCGTGCAGGAGTGTTCTATCGTAGAAAAGGTTTCAGTTGTAGTCATCTGGACACTGTTTTCAGAATCAAGACGTTTCGGCTCCCATCTGGAAGTCATAGTTTGAACGGGGCGTCAAGGAAGCCATTTTTGTGAAAAAAGAGAACCCCTCTTTGAACAGAAATGGTGGTCTGAGATTTAATCTGCCCAAAGTCTTTCAGAGTGTATTATCACCTTGGTCACGCCAATCACATGCTAATCAGGTACTTAACAGTGATGAAGTAGATCAGCCAGAAAACAATAGGCCTGATTACTGATTACTGGGCCATCTTGGAAACCATTAGGTCAGTTTCAGGTGAAACTAGCTATTAACAGATACTCAGGCAGATTCCTTCCTGAGGGCAGGGCTTATGTAACACAGAGTAGCTTAAATTTCTAGTTCCCGTCCAATTTTTTCACAATTGAGAATGACTTCCGGATGGGACCCGAAACGTCTTGATTCTGAAAACAGTGTCCAGATGACTACGACTGAAACCTTTTCTACGATAGAACACTCCTGGACGAATGAGGGACTACACAGTCCTGTAAACCGGCTACTTCCTCTTACTAAAATGAAGGTCATTCAATATGATCAGTTTAATGCATTTAAACTTTTAATCTGCTACAGTCCCTCCCACTGGGGATGCATATAGAGATGCAACGAAACCATGCAAGATGAGAAGTAATGGGGAAATATGTTTTTAGAGACATGGGACAACCTTTCCTCTCAAGTGTCATGTGAAGCGATGTCCATTTCTGATGACAACAGCATCTGATCACAGCTAGATCAGCTGTCAGTTGGCTTTAACAGCTGTAGAGACTTTTGATGGAGTTTGTGTCTGCACAAGTGCACTATGCTAATACTAATAAAGGCACACAGTTATCACTGCCAAAGCAGCAGTGTTTTCTCTCTGTAGCCTGTTACCTGTTTAACAAAACACCTGCACATGAATAACAACCTGCATTCTCTATTTATACTGTGTACTGTGTCCTGCTCAGAGGCACAGGAATCATTTCTACTGGCAGAATGTGTTTATATTATTCATTCATTATTTGCATCTGTCTTTATTGATATTCTGATTGTGAATTCATTATTGAATACCCCAGAATATTATTATGGTGTCTTTTGAACACTGGACATTATTTATTAGGCTAAATGTTTCAGGTAAAAATTTTTTTATGTAACTCACATCAAACCGAACGTTTTGGAATTATGGAAATGACGATAAATGAGTGTGTTTCTTGCTGACAGACTCTTTTGCTATCTCTGACTTAATTGTATCCATAATAAAAGTTAATGGAGGAAATAAAGATCATGAAAAGAAAAATCTTTCTAATAAATGAAGAAAGTTGTTTGTGTTCCTTCTATTGTTCACACCTACAATTAACAGATTTTTAACTAGATGGTGAATCAGAAAACAAATAAAATATCAAACTTGGGAGTGATACACTAGAGCTGTTACGGAACAGACCAACCCGGAGACACAGGTAAGGTGACTTCGAAGGATTATCATTTATTACAGGGATAATACGAGAACTGATGAGAGCAAAGAAGATACCGTCCCTTGGATCACTGGTATGAGTGAAGTGCAGGTGCTGGATAGCTGCCCACGAGGCGACGGGAACTGGATTCACCACACTGGTGACGGGAGACACTCCTGAGCCGGGTAAACACTGTTGTCCACAGGAGCCTGGAGTCGAGTGAAGGTTTTGCGAATCTTGGGAGACTGGAAACGTTGACTAGCGTCGTAGTAGAGTCCGTGGTACACTGAAGGTAGCAGGCGTAGTTCTGTTCTTCTAGCGAACGAGACCGGACCCTGACTGAGGTAAGGAGCTGGGTTATATAGGGAGTGGATTGGCTGATTACGTGCAGGTGTGCGAAGGGTGACAGGTGCTGGTAATCAATACTCAGGTGAGGGAGTGCGCTGTGAAGGGGATCCTGAAGAGTGAAGTGACTGATGTGGTGGAGAGAACATGACAGACTGTGACAAGAGCAGAGGTGCCCAAATTCTTTCCTATGAAGGGCCAAACATTAATATGAAAGGAAGGCCAAGGGCCAAAAATAAATGTTTATGTTATGTGAAATTACATTACATTAAAATGTATTGTATTTTACATTCTAAATCTAAAATAAAATTTCAAAATAATAAAAACACTACAATTTAATCTGCCCTACAGTCATTTTATTATTTGCAGAGATGATCCATATGCTTCTTTTTGGGAGCATAAATATATTTAAAAAGGAAAGACACCTTTCTGACAGGAAGTGCAAGCAAATCAAGGTGCTTTAGAAAATTAAGTTAAAACAGCTGTATAGTCCCACTTTGTAATGAAGAGTGGAAATTTGACTTCAGCTTGAAATATTGACAAATATAAAGTTAAACATCATAGTGACAACACTGGATAACAAATCAATATTGAATATTAAAAATTTAAGTTACACATCATCACAAAATGCCCCCATATTACAGACCTTGTATTACATTCTTCAAAGTCTTGTACAATCATTTATCACTTGCAATATCAGTGGGAGACATGAAGCCTGTCTTTGTTTTTCAAAAGTCTTTCAACATTAGGGTCCAGCTGACTTACTGACAGAGTAAGGATGTCATGGAGGTGAGAGTCAGACAGTGAGTTTCTCAGCTTACACTTGTTTAGATTCATCAGACTGAAAGCCTGCTCACAAAGGTAGGTACTTCCAAAGAGGGGCAGCATTACCTGTGTGTGTTTGCGTATCTTTGCATAACTGTGTGCTGGAACACATCTGTAGAAGTCCAGTAAGGAAAGAGCTCTGAACTTGCTTTGGAGTTGTGAATCAGACTGGAGTTCAATTCCTTACTGACTGTGTCCACATGAACAGAAAAAGGCTGAGCAAATAGCGCAAAGACTGTTGCATTGTCTCTGAAATCTTCAAAGCGCTTGTCAAACTCTCGCCTGTCCATGTACTTGGGTATATTCTCTTCCATCAAGCCTACCTCCTTAAGACTGGGGAAATGGGCTAAATTTCCTGAACATGGAGACAAGAGAAAAAGAGAAGAATAGTGTAAGAATCTGGACATAAAAACTGGCTAGGAGTAAATTAAACTATGGTAATTTAACATAAATAATTAAATAATTAAATGCTTGATAAATAAAATACAAAAGGCCCCACAACTGGATGCATACTAAACACAATTAATAATATAATGCTTAATAATTACTTCACATTATATTATTTTTTATGATCCTTTGAATGTTATAAGTAGACATGTCACCTGTGTTACAGTACAGACAGGCAGGGGACACCGAGATGGACAAAGAATGTTCTTTATTGAATAGTGGGTATGGAGAGAGGGAAGTCTGTAGGAGGGAGATCACTGGAGGCAGGGAGATTACTGGAGGCAGGGAGATTACTGGAGGCAGGGAGATCACTGGAGAAGGGCGAATAGGTGTAATGCCGAGTAGTGTGAAGAGTCCTAGTCATGAACGAGGTCGGACACATACTGAGGTGAGTGCAGGGCTTTTATGCTCCCTGTGATTGAGAGCTAATGTGGAGCAGGAGTGTAATTGGGAGCAGCTGTGGGTAATTAGTGGGTAGTGGAGCCTGGAGTATCCGTGACAACCTGCTGAGAGATGTCTGCTGAGTAGAAGTAGTTTTTGCTTGAAGGCTCTGACGCCATCAAACATCTGGCTGGTTACCTTCCTTTCTTGCTCTCTCTGAGAACTTTCCCTCAGCTCAACCATCTCACCTCCTGGTGGTACAACTCATCACTATGCTACGCATCCATCTCATCCAGCAGAGCCTTGAACTGACAGTGAGACAGTGCCTTGGAGAGTATATTGTTGACAATACAGACAACATTGCACATCACATTCTCAAGCCCAATTGATTTGGCACACAGCTGTTCCTGGTGTAAAATACAATGGTGTTTTAAAACAATCCTCCTACACTCGCAGACTTTCTCTGATAACAGCATTGTGAGGCTGGATTTCTTCCCTACCATTGCTGGGGCTCCATCAGTAATGCCAGCCAGATTCTCCCACTTCAAATTGTTCTTTTCCAGAACACTCTCCACTGCCCCAAAAAAATCTGCTCCTTTTGTTGTACCTGAAAGAGTCTCTAGGCCAGCCAGCTCCTGTGAGACTTCAAAATCTTCGCTGACTCCACACAAAAACACCAACTGTGCAGAATTGGATATATCAGTGCTCTTGTCGCAAGCGATGGAAAAGGCATAAAAACCACTTGCTTTATCCATCATTTGCTCACGGATGTCTTGAGCCATGTCTTCGATGCGGTGGGTAACGGTGTTCGGGACAAGCTGATTTGGGAGAAAGCCCACGCCTGATTAGTGCACACAGTCTCAGCAGCCACAAAGTCTCCACATGAAAAAGCTTGTCTACTCTTCACAATCAGCACGGATATCTGATAACTTGCACGGGTTGTATTTTCTTGTGCTGATGACGGCTGCAACAAAGCAAGTTGCTGAGAGTTAAGTTTAGCTAGCAGGTCACTTGCCTTCTCCTTTCGGTCCTCACCGCTGTACTTTGATAAAACGAGGGAATGTTTAGTTTCGTAGTGATGACGGATATTATATAGTCTTTCAAAACAGCCACTCTGTCTGCAAATGAGACACACTGCTGTTGAATTTATTTCTGTATAAAAATATTGTCGTCTTGCCAATTCTTTTATCAGTGTGCCATTGCCTCGATCTCTCCATCTTGACTGGCTGACACAAAGCCAGTGACGTAAGATACATGCACAGCACATGAGGGGGAGTGGGAGAGAGAAAGAATACAGTAATTCTTCGTAGATGAAACTTACATAATTTAATAGGGAAGTATTAACAGCACTGTGCTTTACATTGCCATAAAATTCAGAATATGTACCTTTTAGCTGCACAAAATGCACGTTTCGTAGTCATCACGGTTAGGATTGTACAGCACTTTCAAAATAAGAGGAGAATAAGCATGAGCTTGTCAAATGGCCCATGACGGGCCAAAACTACGGGAGCCACAGGCCCCGAATTGGCCAGGCTTGCACTAGAGTTTAATCTGTTTTCGGTCTTCACTCTGGTATGAAACTCCGGTGATGTTGTGATGTATCACATCAGTATTAACATAGGCCTTATTCATACTGCCAGGTTGTATCCAGATTGATTTTAGAAGGTATGGACAGCAAAAAAACACATGAAATTTGATTGTTGATGCTCTGGCTGCTCAAATCAGATTTCAGTGTCTTTTACGTCACTTGCAACGCAACACACAGCGACGACATCAAGTCCAGAGTGACAGAAGTGCATCAGAGGAGACATCATACCAGGTTGTCTGGTGCGACAAAGGAGTTCTGCACTGCAACTTGACAGCGCAATTGTTTGGAGGGCGAGATGATGGACCTCCATTTCTCATGCTTCCAGCGTATGTAGTTACTGACACCAATGTCGTTACCACAGCAACAAATGCAGATAGGTTGGTGATGTCTGGACACACAAATCCGATCTGATCACTTGCAAATAACAGTGTGGACTGTCTGTCTTTAAGATCTGATTTGAGAAACAAATCTGATGTGCCTGCAGTCTGAACAAAACCATTGTGTGAGTAATTACACAATAATAATAACGAATAAACAGCGAAGATAACAAATTTATTATTAGTGTAAGAGCTGAATAAAGAGTTAAGATAATAGTGTGAGAGCTGTGCCAGCCGACTACTGCTTCCTAGCAACTGACATCGGAAGCTATGGAAGCAACAGTGATAGGGGAATCTTTGCAAATTCAGCTCTTGCCAAAGCCCTACATGATGGATCCCTCAATGTCCAACCACCAGATGAGCTCCCTGGTGCACCAGAGTTGAGGAAGGTCAATCATGTTGTACAGACAGATGAGGCTTTCCCCATAAAGCCCTATCTCCTACGGCCCTATCCAGGACAATGCCTGCCATAGGACCAGAGGGTCTTTAATTACAGACTCAAGAGCACAAATCAAAATTTTTAATAATTTATCAGAAATATATACACCTTCATTTCGCCACACATGTCTTGTAAAAAACTAGTACCTGCGGCTGGTTAAGGCCAGCAAGCCTGACTGTATTCTATACAAGATCTCCTGAAATTTCATTTTTACAAAGGCCTATTTCTGTGGAGACAGCCTTCTTAATGCCGGAGCCAAATTGCTCAGGCAGGCCGAGACGTCATCCTCCCTCCTCTCATTCCTACGATGTGCCCTCTCCAGCTGTCTGGCACTCCAGGTACGCTTTCAAACTAGCATCAACTCCCCTCTGTTTTATTTTTTCACTTTCAGCATGCACTTCTGCTTCACTTTCATAGCATCCTGCCTTGGATTTTCTTTGTCCTCTTTTGTCTCTCCCTCATCCAAGTTACCAGATGTCCTGTTGTAAGACATATGAGAATGCCTGGACATTAACAGGTACACCCTTGACATGCGCAACACTACGTCTAAATGCTGAGCTTCATTGAACTGGTTTTCATCATTCATGACTGGACTGAACAGAGGGTGTTAGTATATGTTTGCATTTAGAGTATAAATCCAAATTTGTTTATCATATGCATGTGTTTGTTATATGTGATACATGGTCTTTAATACAAGGCTTAATTGTCACTTTACAATGGTCAACCTATAATACCTCTGGGGCTTGATGCATTTCTCAAGGAAGATGCTTCCATTGCTTCTTTGGCTTCCCTCCTGCCTGTCCACTCTTTGTGGATTTATCCTGCTTTCTCCAGCCAACTAATGTATGTTTTGCTGCTAGCTAGCATACCGGTAGGTAGCTAGCTATTAGCAATTATGCTAGCCAACTATCTTGTTTACAATACCAGGCACCAGACTGTGTGTATACAAGAGAAATATCTGATGTAACGCTATCACTTTCACAACAACTACATGTACTTTCTGACATGTATAATGTCCATAGCATAATGTTAACGTTAGCTAACGCTAATGCACTTGGAAACAAATGGTTTTCTATACTTTCCCATGACAATGAAGTATGTTTACCCCTCTTTATATCACTAAATTAAAACTCATTTGAGATGTTTAAAGAATATTAATATCTAGAAATCTGGCGGTTTATTAGTGGACCTAAACCATGACAACCCAGAATTGAGACCAGGACACAGAGTTGCAGTCCTACATGCTTACTACAAGCTGTACTAGTGAACGATTTAATATCAGATTGTCATATTGACTTATTTGGTCTTACTGAAACCTGGCTGGGTCATGAAGAATATGTTAGCCTAAATGAATCCACTCCGCCCAGTTATATTAATGCTCATATTTCTCGAGACACCGGCCAAGGAGGTGGAGTTGTGTCCATCTATGACTCAAGCCTATTAATCAACTCTAAACTTCAACTAAATTATAACTCATTCGAAAGCCTTGTTCTTAGTCTTTCACACCCAACCTGGAATATAGTTCTTTCTTATAGTATAATGCGCTCCTCGTCCTTATTCTGAATTTTTAATCAAGTTTAGTCCTTAAAACAGATAAAGTAATTCTTGTAGGCAATTTCAATATTCATGTGGATGTTGATAATGATAGCCTTAGTAGTGTGTTTATCTCATTAGATTTGATTGGGTTCTGTCAGAGTGTACATAAACCCACTCACTGTTTTAACCACACCCTCGACCTTGTTCCGGTATATGGCATTGAAACTGAACATTTAATATTCTTTCCACAGAATCCTTCTTTATCAGACCATTATTTAATAACTTTTGAACTGCTATTGCTGGACTACACGCCATTAGGCAAACATTCTTACTCTAGTTGTCTGATATTGCTGTAGCTAAATTTAAGGAAGCACTTCCATCTGCATTTAATGCAATGTTATGTCTCAATATAACAGTGGACTCCTATGCAAATTGTAGCCCTCCCAAATTGACCATCTTGTTGATAGTGCTGTGGGCTCACTGCAAATAACACTCAACTCTTCTGCTCTTCTAAAAAAGATGATAATAAAACAAAGAAGGTTAGCTCCATGGTATAACCCCCAAATCCGCAAATTAAAGCAAACATGCGAAAACTTGAAAGGAAATGGTATTCCACCAATCTGTAAGAATCTCGTTTAGTCTGTCAAGATAGTCTTAAAACATAAGACTAATGCTAGAGCATAATGCCAGAGCAGCCTACTATTCATAATAGAGATAACTAATAAAAAAAACTTATAAACCCCCCCCAAGTTTCTCAATAGAGTCACAGCTCTATTGAGCTATGTATTCCTATAGCCCTCAGTAACAAATTCATGAGCTTCTTTAATTCAATTTTATTCTCCCTGTAAAATCCAGAATAGAAAAAGATATAGAAAATAGAAATATACTTCCTTTAAGAGGCAGAAACCTTGGACAGAACCAGACTCAATGGTAAGTGCTGCTGTGTTAGGTTTCAAAGGGGGGGGGGTTGGGAATGGTTGGTTTGAAATTGTAGAATAGTAATTGTAGTGTTAATATTAATAAATTAGTATTAATAGGAATGACAGCTATTATAAAAATAATGTCAGTATTAGTAACAGAGACGGTGTAGTCCCTCATTCGTCCAGGAGTGTTCTATCGTAGAAAAGGTTTCAGTCGTAGTCATCTGGAAACTGTTTTCAGAATCAAGACGTTTTGGCTCCCATCCAGCCGACTCCCATCTCATCAATTGATAATGACTTCAAACGTCTTGATTCTGAAAACAGTGTCCAGATGACTACGACTGAAACCTTTTCTATGATTAGTAACAGAGCCAATAGCAACAACAACTGTAGTAGCAGTTTTCCAGCAGGAATACGGGGGCAGCAGGTGGCCCACAACCACAGATCCAGTCTCTGCAGCTCTGGAGGCAGAAATACCTGCTGAACAGAAGGAGAGAGGAGATAAATGAGAAAGCACAAAACTACGGGAGAGAGAAGATGTTGAGTTAGTAACATGCAGTAATGGGATAAAAATGCATAGAGATGGAGTGGGAGAGAAGGAGAGACGAAAGAGGTTTGTTTAACAGCACACCTTTTTTCCAAATACATTGATTTAACCAGATCATACATTTTGCCCCCATTACCACAATGTAGAAGTGTGTAATAGAGTCCTTCATACCAAATATAGTCAATAGCTTTCTTGAAGTCAATAAAACAAGTGAATATTGTCGTATGTGCTGTGTGATGGCATGTGGACCCAAAAGCAGATGACCAGGAAGCGGTATCAGGGTGAAGTAGCTGGATGGCTAGAGTGTTTATTAAGGGTGATGTGGTTTACAGGCAGGTACAGGCAGACCGGTAGGCAGACAGGTAAACAAACAGGCAAAAGGCAGATAGGTTACCGGCTGGCAGTGGTGGAAGCAGGGAAGTGAGTCCAAGGTGGCAAAACAGTTCACTAGGAAGCAGGCAAATTCCAAAAATCCAGAATCCAACCAAGGTCCACGGGTGACAAAGAATCCAAAACAGAACTCACTGTAAAAATGCAGAGGAACTGGGCACTGGAACCAGGTACAACAAAAGGTGCACCAAACGGCGACACACACAAAGGTCAGGAACACACACACACACACACACACACACACACACACACACACACACACACACACACACACACACACACACACACACACACACACACACACACACACACACACACACACACACACACACACACACACACACACAGGTCAGGAAAAACAATGACCCCACACTGAACAAAGACAGAGACCCGGACTAAATACCCTAGGGGAGGTGAGACAATGAGACACAGGTGCAAACAATCAAGGAAGGGCCAACAATCAAAACTGGAGGGAAAACAAAGACAGGAAGTGAAACCGCAAGACACACAAGGGAAGGAACACACTACAAAATAAAGCAGAAAGTGACAAAACCTAAACTACCACAAATATCTTACCATTTTTTGTTTAGTGTACATGTTTATTGATTAAAGTGTGAAGGATATATATGTGGTCAGTGGTGTGGTGTTTTGGGAGATAGCTAATTTGATTTTTATTCAAGGTGGAGTGCTATTCAAGGAAATCTAGTATTCTTTTATTTAGAATACTATAGAATAGTTTAACAACTACTGACACAGATGCCACGGTAGTTAATAGGGTCTGATTTGTCCCCACTGTATTTTGCCTTGTTGTGCCTTAAATTAATCTGATAATGACTGAGTCATATTAATATTAGGCAGTTAATTTTAGTTAATCTTTTACACGTATATATATACATATATACGTATGTTTGCCCTTCAACTCAGTATTTGCTACAAGATTTATTTATTTAAGACTAATTCCAGTTTATTACAACTTGGGTCTTATTTTTGGAGTTTGGGCCATTATTCATATCAGTAATAATACCATTGTACTCATCAATTTAATTGCTGAGATCTGCAACATCACTAGACAGGTTAGCCAAACTCATTTGAAAGAGCGAAAAAGGTGAACGGTAAAGTTATTAGCCAAACTGTACATTGTAAACATTCATCACAGTTTACAGAACTCCTGGAAATTCAATTAAATTCAGGCAGAAACCTCGGGCAGAACCAGACTCAGGGTGGGCGGCCATCTTGCCAAGAGCATGATGTCTCAAAACCTGTGAAAAATGTGAACAATGTTTCCCAAAGAATAATTCCTAATGACACCCGGACCTTTCCTCTAACGTTGGGGTTAAAGGTCCAGTGTGTAACATTTAGGAGGAGCTATTGGCAGCAATGGAATGTAATATATTTATATGTATGTTTTCATTAGCATATAATCACCTGAAAATAAGAATCGTTGTGCTTTCATTACCTTAGAATAAGTTGTTTTTATCTACATAGGGACCGGGTCCCCTTCCATGGAAGCCGCCATGTTGCACATATTTTCATGATGTCATATTTCTACAGTAGCCCAGAACGGGCAAACCAAACACTGGCTTTAGATAGGGCCATTGGCATTTTTCGCGAGTTCCGCAGCCACCATAGTTTCTGCTTGGAAGGGGAGGGTGATGTGAGCAGTATTCAAATGTTAGCAAACTGCAATTTCACCGCTAGATGCCATTAAGTCTTTCACACTGGACCTTTAAGACCAATTGATGGTTTGTCTGTGTGGCCATTCAATTTGATTTTATTTATATAGCGACAATTCATAACAGACGTTCTCATCGCACTAGAGCAGGTCTAGACCGTACTCCACCAAGAGCAAGCACTTTGGCAACAGTGGCAAGGAAAAGCTTCCTTTTTAAGAGGCAGAAACCTCGAGCAGAACTAGACTCAGGGTGGGCAGCCATCTGCCGTCGGGACTGTACGTACTACGAGTGCACCGACTGGGCATGTGCAAGAAAGGCAAACTGGATGCTTGTTTCATGCACTATATGCATGTACTGTATTTACCATCCTTGGTCCTATTCTCATTGAGCAGTTGCACACATTGCTTTCAATTTTTGACTTTTTCATGGGGTTAAGCCAAATACAACAAAGGAGCTCTTCTTCTTGCTGTCAGAAGGTTGCCATCATGTTTTCTAATGCACATGTGTGGACCCTATCTGCATATGCAGACCCCCAAGTATTTATACAGCGCGTCCGCTGTCCGCATGCAAGTCCACAACTGTCTGTGTCCGCATCTGTACTGAAGTATGATCAGGACTTTAGGGGACAGCTATTACGATTCTACACAATATGATAAAGTAACATTGACATATGGAAATGTGTCTGTAATTCCTCTTTCTCTTCTCCTTCCATTGTGTCTATATACTCTATACTAAATATATCCACAATCTATGGGGCCTCCCCGGCACTACCATTAAACCACCAGAGCTCTGACGTTTCTCCTCTTTGTGTGCTTCAGGATTACAGAGCACAAATATCTGCACTAATTTCATCCTAAACGAAGCCTATTACACAGCGGAACAATGGCTGATGAAAGGATACCAATTATCTGATTGAAAACTCCCACTGAAATAAATGGTTTTAATTTGATGTAATTACCAAGTTCATCAGCATACACAGAAATTCTAATTTGTTTGGCTTACAGGCTTGTCAAAGGACCCTTCACAGCATCCATTATTCCTGTGAATGACAAACAGGAGGAATTTAAATGTTGTTTTCTTACTATGAGATTACCTCTTCTTAGTCTCTGCTTATTTTCCATCTTCCATCCCATTCCTTTCTTTTTTAACCTCTCTTACTATTCAGTCCTTTCTTCCTTCTCTTCCCTTCTCTTTTCTACCTCCCTTCATCCGCTTCTCCTTGTCGCTTCCCTCTCAACCCAGACCTGGAAATGTATATTTAAGCTACTCTTGAAACTCAAATTCAGCCAGGAAAACTTGCAGCATAACAAGTATTCTGATGAAGAATTAATTTTGCTGCCAGCCTCGGGGCATCGACAGAAGAGCCTTCACAAAAAATCATTAAAAGCATCAGCAGGATAGAGAGTGAAGTGGGCTGCTGCTCAGACATACATAGTGTTTCTGAGGGTTTAGGCTCCATTCGCCTTTTCAGATGAATCTGAAGTAGTATCCACAAGTCCCTTTTTTATGTCTTCTTCTGTTGTGCTGAGCAGTCATTGCAACAAGTGGCTTTGCATTACACTACACTGAAGTATGGGTTTCTGTAGGTAGTGCTCTTTGCCCTTTCAGCCCAGAGATTAATAAGCAACAGGAGGCAGTTCCATTTACACACTACAGTGGCCACCAGCAGGCGATTGACAGGTGGGCGGTGTAGCAGCAAGTTTAAAATCATTCAATTGTGACCAGTAAGAGGTGGAAAATTGTTGCACACTAGCCAATCACACCTGAGATCTGTTGGGTATTTAATGTAAATAAATATAGATTTTACTGTTTAAGTAAAACTCAATTCTGAAACAGCTCTTGACGTATCCTCCCTAAAGCAGCTGATTGTGGGAGGTGTCAGCAAATCCTGGCAGCCTCACCACATTCAGCCTGGCTGTAACCTTAAAAAACAAGTCCAGAAAACTCAAATCCACACCACGTTAATCCTTCATCTGAAAGCCGTTGGTAGTGGTTGATTATCCAACCGTGTGTCACAGAAGGACCCCTTTGGACTATAAAACAAATGTATTGATCAATTCCAATCATTTAGCTGTTGTAGTACCTTTGCGTTTTAGCAAGACCAAGAAAAAAGGTTAAACAATTAATATTTAATTTCCAATAAAGAATAATAACACAGTCGCAGAACTGAAGAAGGAAATCAAAGTTATACAGAATTTAAATATTTTAACTAAATCTGATATTTATTAATGGGAGACCATGGAAGAAAGATTAAGGCATTTCTTTAAATATAAATGTAAAATTTTAAGTCAAGAACAAAATGAAAAATATAGAGAGCTAATGTTAAAGTATTTGGATCTACAAATAAAAGCAAATAAAACGAAAGAAGATAGACATTTTGAGTGAAATTGAATTGGAATTGACCAAAATGAATAATTATGTGTCTCATTACCTTCGTTAACAGGCAGGAATATGAAATGACAACAGGCTAGTTGGTTGAAGATGAGCAAACAAAAAGGGAAACTATTAGATAACTGTGTGAAAAAATGAATCCAGTTTTTTTCCACTTTTTGCAATAAATCCATTATTGAGTATCAAGGATAATGACAGTTTGAGTGGACTAGTAGTGGGGAGCAGGTGGTTGCTGTTATAATTAAGAACCAAAATGAACTGGATATAATAAATAAACACCATCTATATGAATGCAAAATTAAACCATAACAAAACAGAAGGAGTGGTTGGAATGATAAACGACCTGTTATTGATGTTCAGGATAGAAATTATATGAAGACTTTAGGTGTACAATTAAGTAATAAAAACTGCTATGAAAAAATCTGGGATGGCAAGGAAAGAACTACATAAATGAGAAAATAAAACAACCAATTATAAAACTGTAGATTTAAGAATAAAGACATTTTGTTTTATCTAAATTGTTGTTTCTAGCAACTGTTTTCCCTACCAAAGAACAGACAATAAAGAAAATAAAGAAAATAAAGAAAATTGCAGTCAATTTTATATGGGGAACCACCAGGGAAGTCACAACAATTTACTGTACAAAAGTAAAAAAAGATGGAGGCCTTGGTGCTTTAGAACTGGGTTTAAAACTAAAGGTAGTTTTCTTTTAAAACATTGCATTAGGTATTAAAAGAAAGGCGAATGTGGATCGGTGAAGCCCTGAGCTGGACCAAGAAAAAAAAGACATCAAAGAAACTCTGTATCGTATTTTTAACTTTTGTATAGTAATTTCATGACTAATGTTGCACACTTAAATATTGATTGGGTTGAAATGTCTAACAAAAATATATATTCTAAGGGAGAGATGAGCTGAGCCTGGTAACTCTCCCGGTGAGTCGGCACAGCCCAAGACAGGCCTTGTAGGCCTGTTGAGTGGGAAGGGCAAACATTTGAGACACTTCTAGCCTGAGGCTACATCCAGATTACTACATTTTCGTTTTAAAACAGCGTTTTAATATGAAAATGGTCTCCGTCCAGATAAGCGTTTCAGCCCTGTTTCAGAAATAATCTCCGTCCATACTAAACACACCTGAAAACGCCTATCCCATGACTATTCACGTACACTGGCCGGTGTAAACAGGATGCAGACTGCCGGTGGATGGTCAGTTGTAGTAAATACTGCGGACGAAGAACAGCAATGGCGAAAAGTAAGACCAGAGATTCTTTTGCTTGGACCAACAGTGAGGCATAGACAAGGCCAGCAACGCCTGTAATTCGTTATCCATGTTGAAAGGGACACATGATAAGAGCGTGACGAATCAGGGAAGGACACGAATTGACTGACAAGACCCAATTAAGAAGCGAATGTCGGTGTCTGCATCATCGTTTCCAAAAGCCTCCGTTTTTGCACTCCACTGGCTCTGTCAAGCCATTTTTAGCTCCCATTTTAAAAGATTCTAACTCTCCAAATTGTACACTGCTGGTGGCAACAAAATGAGGAATCACTGTCTGCTTTGGCTTGTCAGAGTAAAAGTCATGAGAAATGATGCTGCTTGTAGCTTTAGCTATGTGTTCTGTTCACCAGAAATAATCTAATGCAACAAAAATGTAGATCTTGGTCGACTTGACAACTACTCAACTATTTGATGAAACCAATAGTCTTTCTATGGCCTGTTTTAACCCACTGGTGAAAATAAATGTGAGTAGGTTACCATGAGCACAAATTAAGTCCCCTAAAAACAACATAATAACAGTTATAACAGTGGTCTTAGAGGTTCATTGCATGTCACAATGTGAGATGGGTACAAATAAATCTTGGTCACAAACTGAACAACTTCAGTTTCGAGGCATGTCAGATTGTGCGGTGAATGCCTGGTGAATTGTAGTTCTGCTATATAAATAGTACAAAAATGCAAGCAGAGATAAATTTCATCAACTCATGTCATCCTCTGCTCCCATGTTTTTAAATGCAGCAAAACAACAACAAAAATGGCTGAACTATGACATGGGGCTGTCACGGTTCTTTTTTAATTATTTTTTTTTTTAGAACAGGAAATAAAAGTACAACTGGTCTGAACAATACCCTTCACATACACTGATTAATTCCAATCAGTACTGCCATAGCTGTTTCCCAAATACATACTACATACCAAGTGAAAATAGTATGTATTACTATAGTATAGATCATAGTATTATCTTTTTTTGCAGTTAGTATACAAGAAATCAAAATACTTATACTAACAAGATATGATACAATACATGGACATCAATCAAACTGCCACTGCCAAATAAACCTCACCTTAATACTCTTTTTTCCCCCCTTTATTTTCCAAGATCTTTCTGAAGCTGTTTCACCACAGTCTGCTTTTTGCAGCTTTAAGCAGCTCTTCCATTTCCTTTGTGCATTGCATTGAGGGACAATAGTGTCCGTCAACAGTGCACTCACTGTAAAGGCTCAAAGTCAGACTGAAAGTCAGGTGATGGGAATGTCAGGAAAAGGGGTTACTGCAGGGCAGGAGGGAGTGGCTGGATCTGAAATGACAGGAGAGTTCTTATGTGGCAGGGAAAAACAGCAGGCAACACAATGAATACCAGGAGCTGGCCGGAGCTGTGCCACTCACAAATTAAAGCTTTTTTCCGTCTGCATACTGATTCTTTTGAATGTACTTAATTTCTCTACTTTTCCAGCATGAATGCAGTACAGACTCAAAACCTGCTTATACTTTGTTTGTAGTATGGAATTGGGGCGCAGCTGCTTTTAAAATCTAAGATGCCCTACAGATGCTTCACAATAAAAGGTTCCCAAAAAAGAAAATGTATTATGCCTCTTGAAATGCTGGAAACATTTTAATGTGAAACAGCTACAGGAAGTGTTTGCATTAACATTAAACATCAGCAATAGCAAATTAAAATGGCAAGGGGATCAGACAAGAAAACAGTGAGGATTTTACAGAAATGCAATCAACTGTACACATAAAAATGGAAGTTTCTACATAAAGGCCTAACTCCAATAATACCCTGTCTCGAATATTATATATATAATAGTATCAATTCCCAGCATGTTCAAAATCTTATCTAACTGCACCAAAGTTTATACTTTTATAACAATACTCAACTGTGTGTGGGCTGTTTTTGTTAGCCGCAAATCCAGCAGCATTTAGCTGCTGGGAGACTCTTTGAAGCAGATACAGTCTTGTTCTTGTGAAATCATTATCTGGCTGAAATTCAGTCTGCTTTTCTGGGAGGCCCTGGGCTCCTGGAGATTGGTGTCCCACCTCTCATGCTTGACAATGATCCAAAGGGCCATTGCAATTCCTGGTCCTCTTCTTCTCTTATTGTTTATCAGTAAGGGAATACAAAACGATCTAATACAGAAAAGCAACTACCACATTTGCTTAAAGTTTTGATCAGTGTTGTATTCCTTTGCTGATTTATTCTGTACCTCCAAGCAAAAACAAAAACTTCCCTCCCCATTCAAGAAAAGTGCTTGTGCAACCCAGTCTCACATCAAAATGTGTAATAGCTACATTGGTCCACAGCACAAAACGTATTAGTTTCACAATAACTGCTCTAAAATTGTGAGATGCCTAAGTTTTTTTAGCCTATTCTTTTCTATTGGCCTGCATCCACTGTCAAGTTTGTTTCTGTGAAAACACACACAAAAAAGGTGGACATTCTTTTTATTCTCAGTGTAAAATACAATATTTTAAGATAGTTTCTGCATTAAAATGTGTTTTGATAACATTTCTAGCGAGAAATGTATATTTCATTTTCATAATCTTCGTTCGGTGAATGTATATGATCTTTAGTTTGTTAGTTATTATGAAGATTCTTTCAGTTCTGCCCAGAAAATTGCAATTGCAACGTTTTCTATCATTGCTATGGTGGTTGCTATGGACTCGCTGCTATCACTGAAACCACGTAGCTTGCATGTTGTTTGAATCATTGTCTTTGACTTGTGTAGTTATCTGAGCTGTTATGTTATTTGTGTAATTTGATTTAACTGATTTTAGAGAGATTTTAGATCCATGGAGTGCCCCAGTGATGACGTTTCTTCTTCTTTGGATTTCTGACATACCAGGCGCATTGCTGCTGCCACCCTCTGGTAAGCCTCCGGTAAGCCAACCAGTTCTCATTCCCTGGTCTTCAAATAAGGTTTTCTTGGTATGATATCCTCAACATCCTCAACATAAACACATGAACGTGTCTCCGATAATTCAACAATATGATAGGATAATGTTATGGCCATCAGTTTTAATTTTTAATCCGTTTCTTTATTGATTCTGAGAAATAAAGGTTTTTTTTGTCAGTTTTAGATAGTGGAAGGCTACATTACCCATCAGCCACCGTTGCTATGGACGAAGCCAGTCCACTTTGCATTACCTATTACGAAACCTTAATTTATTTCAAACTGATTAAGATTTAGTACTACAGCTTCATAAAGTTAGAGGAATCAAACGAGACCTATTTTTAAAAGAGTCAAAATCAATGTAGCAGAGGTCAAGATATCTTGACATTTAGTATGGTTTAAGTACAAGTAAGTTAACAAAAAAATTTCATGTGTGTTTTCTCATCTGTCACCTCTATGTTTAAGGTTTGGTTAGGTTTAGACACAAAAACTATCAACTACTAAAGTCACATGCTTTGAGGAACCATTCACCCTGACCTCATACCTTAGAGGTTATGCAGTCCTATAACGATCTCATGCTACATTCACTTTTGGTTCTGAGACACAAAAGTCATAACTCAAATGGCCACTAGAGGCTCCTTTTGTTGTTTTTCAAATCAACCCAGATGACATCACCAAGGTTATTTTTTCAGGCTCGACCAAGCTCCTGCAGAGTCACAGAAGACATTATACAGCTGTTTTCAAAGGTTGAGTAGTACTAAACATGACTAGTAAGTGATCTTTACAGTATGTGTAAAATTGGGGGAGTATATAGGCAGTGGTACCAGGCAGAGGTATCAGCAGCAGCAGCTGTATCAGCAGTTGGATTCTCACATCTACAAATAGTATTTTCACTGGGGGTTTGTGAAGGTGGTAGTACAGTACTTAGCGAAGCAATTATCAATCCAATTTTCCAGTCTTTACAAGACAACCCAACAAAGGAGTCGGCTTGTTGTGTCCAGGCACACAGAGCTTTGGGTATCTTATAATGAAAACAGTAATCACGTTTAATTAACGCTGAGTTCTTCCACAATGGTTGATGCTTGTCACATGCTCAGCCATGAATCATCAACAGTGAAAGCCACAATAGTCACAGTGCTGTCCATGTCAGGTGTCCCTTGGTTTTACATTTTTGTCATGTGTTCTGTCCAAATTAAAAAGTGATGTTCACAAAATGAAATGATAATATGAGATAATTTTACAATTCTTAATAAACAAAACAGCACTCTAGACAGGGTTTGTAGGATTTGTAACATGAAATATTTTGCAAAAAGGTATAAGGTTTGTAAAAGACCTGTAAAATGAATATGGCTTTATTGTTACAGTTTGAGGTTTTGTCATTTCCTATTTTATTTTGTAGTGTGTTCCTCTCCTTGTGTGTCATGTGATTTTACTTCCTGTCTTTGTTTGCTTTCCCTCCAGTTTTGATTGTTGGCCCCTCCTTGATTGTTTGCACCTGTGTCTCGTTGTCTCACCTCCTTCAGGGTATTTAGTCCAGGTCTTTTCCTTTGTTCGTTGTTGGAGCATTGTGTTTCTGTTATGTGCGTGGCCCTGTCATCTGCATATTTCTTTGTGCCATTTTCAAGCAGCCAGGCAATTGTTTCTGTTAAAGTTCGGCTGGAATTATTCTCTGTCGCCCTTGGACCGTGTCTGGATTCTGGACTTTGAACTTTGCCTGCTCCCTGTTAGATTTGTTTAGCCTCATTGGTCTTCCTGTACCCGACCTGTCTGCCAGTACCTGCCTGTAAGTTTAACCCACTTTCCTGTACCCGGACCTGTATCTGCCTACCTGCCTGTTACCTGTTTGTTGCCTGTCTGCCTGTACCTGCCTGTAAGCTACAGCACCCAATAAATACTATAGTCATCCAGCTACCTCATCCTCACTCCGCTTCCTGGTCTTCTGCATTTGGGTCCTCATACTGCACCCCATACAACATTTATAGGCTTATTTACTGCTTATCAAAGATACAAAAGCCAAAAATAATTTCTAGGAAATCATGCTATAGTGTTTTATAGTTCTTTCTTAATAGGTGTTCATGCCAGTATAGTTGCAAAAAAACCAATGATTTTGGAAGTGAACCCTAAGTACACTCACAGTCCACTCGCCCAAAAATATGTTTTACTATTCAAGATGATGACATTGATCAGGGAAAAAACATCAGCTCAGGCACCGGTTGGTAACAGAACCCACAGGAACAAAGACCAACAAACTGCATTAACAATTCAAGCATAAATAGGCAAAACACAGGGGTAATTTACATTCAACACTATAGATCCGCACACATTTGTTCACATCAATTATTAAATCCACATTAAATTCCCTAGGACTAATGATAAAGACCCTTTGTACTGTCCATGCATATAAATAATCCTGGCTGCAGTATACACATGATTCATAAAAATATCAGTAATGATTGAGTCATGATTTCAGTTTGACCACATGGTCCAAGCTATTCCATGTAAAAATCTGTCTTTGCAAGAGTGTCAGTGTGCGTGTTTACAACAGCACATTGATGAAAGCTTTTGTTTCTGATGATGCAACATAGTTTGTAGTAAATATTAAATACTGAAGGAACTCAAACCATGAAGGAACTCATAAGAAACCCATGATAACATTTTGAACTCATAGTAACGTGTATTTACTGTAGAATTAACTGAAAGGTTGATTTTTGACATTTTGGTAAATGTATTCTATCCATCCATGAGTCATTTCGGTTTTGTGACCATATACTTTGGACAGAGCTCAAACCTGGCAACCCCACAATCTTAAAAGTTAATTTCTCTCTAATGAGAGAGAGAGAGAGAAGCAAAAGCAAAAAATTGTTGTAATAAGACCAAAGCGTTTTTGCATATGGCTATAGCGTGATCAACAACCGATACTGATGAACGTTTGTATCTTTATTGATAAATGTAATTATCATTTTTCTCCTCATGGCCTCTGTGTCATGAAATGAGCCCTGGGAAGACTCAAGAGAGAACATTCCTAAAACACTTTGTTTTCAAAGGACCTCCAGAGGTCCCTAAATGAAAGGTGAATGACAATCTCTATTTACGACAGGTCTGCTTGAAGTCAAACTAATCCGATGTCCTGTTACAATTCACACTATGGTGCAAGACTCATAAAGGAATGTGGAGTTGCAGTTGAAAGTGAAGCTAAGCCTGTTAGTTTATTTAGTATAGGCCCTCAGAGTGCGTGTGTGTGTGTGCTGACCCCTCCTCTCACCCGTCTAGAGGAGCGATATCTGGCAGACAAAAGACATCGTGATCCAAAAATTGCTGAAATGGACATTTAACTTGTGTGATTTTTATTTTACTATTTCATTTATTGTTACAGATGTGTGTATAACTTATATATATGGTGTGTTGTCATAATAGCAGATGTTGTAACATGTATTATGCCTACCATGTATGACATTTAATTAACAGTCTGTTAATTACTTATAAGTGGATAATATCCCGTTTTATTCATAAAAGTGTGCAGTGCCTTCCAATGACTGAGACAAAGCTTTAACTTGGGAGAATTAAACTTAAATCTTTGTTCAATTCATTTGTTTTATTTATATAGTGCCAGTTCAGAACAGAAGTTATCTCACTGCAGTTTCCCTATAGAGCAGTTCTAGATAGTACTCTTTATATTATTTACAGAGACCCAACAATTCCCACCAAGGGCAAGCACTTTAGCGACCGTGGCAAGGAAAAACTTCCTTTTAAGAGGCAGAAATCTCGAGCACAACCAGATTTAGGGTGGGCGGCCTTCTGCCGCTACATGTTGGGTTGAGACACAGAGAGAGAGAGCATACAGTAGCGTAATGCAAATTCCACATAGAATTTTTTAATAATGATATGAAAATTTAATAAAAATAATAATGTAATGGTAGTGATGATGATGATTAGAATAATAATGATAATAACAGTAATTAGACTAATAATAATTGTAGTAGTGGTTGTTGAGCAAGAACATGGGAGCAGTAAGAGGCCCGCTATCATAAATCTAGACTCTGCAGCTCCAGAGGCAAAAATACCTGCTGAAAGCGACAGGAGAGAGGAGAGAAATGAAAAAGCACAATACTATGGGAGAGAGAAGTTGTTGAGTTAGTAACATGCATGGGATAAAAATGCATACAGATGAAGAGGGAGAGAAGGAGAGCAGAAAGAGGTGCATCATGGGAAGTCTCCCGGCAGTCTAGGCCTATAGCTGAATAACTAAGGGATGGTTCAGGACTCAGTCTGAGCAAGCTCTAACTATAAGCTTTATCAAAGAGGAAAGTCTTAAGCCTGCTCTTAAATGTGGAGATGGTGTCTGCCTCCCGAACCCAAACTGGGATTTGATTCCACAGGAAATGAGCTTGATAGCTGAAGGCTCTTGATACCATTCTACTTTTGGAGACTCTAGGTACCACAAGTAACCCTGCATTCTGGGAGTGCAGTTTTCTAGTCGGGTAATAAGGTACTTTGAGCTTTTTAACCTCCTGAGACACTGCATGTTCATATGAGGACATTACGTTTTGGGTTTGCTGCATCTTATACTTCATTCTGCTTAACTTAGACCTGTTGTTCTTATTAGTAAACACTCTAGCGTGCCATCTGGTGGTAGAAAAAGCACAATACACTTATCAGTGTGAAAACAAGATGGTGTTTGGAGTATGGAGGAGACAAAAATGACATTACTAGTTTGGGGTATGGACAGACAAAAAGGACATTACTAGTTTGGAGTATGGAGCAAGTATGGTTCATACAGAGTTACAAAACATTGAACAAATCACAAGGCTTTTAGATGTGTTGCATTGTTTGTGATTTTGTTTTTGCAGAAGCCAAGTTAAGTTTTTTTTTTTCAGGTTTTATACATTGTTACATATTGGTGACTTTATTGTATTATACAGTAAATTAACTGTTTTGCAGCATTTCACACAAACAATAGGTGTGGCAGACTGTTCCTACAGACAAAAATGACATTCCTAGTTTGTAGTATGAAGAAGACAAAAAGTACATTCATAGTTTGGAGAATGGACAGACAAAAAGTACATAGTTTGTGGTGTTAAGACGGTGTAGTCCCTCATTCGTCCAGGAGTGTTCTATCGTAGAAAAGGTTTCAGTCGTAGTCATCTGGACACTGTTTTCAGAATCAAGACGTTTCGGCTCCCATCCGGAAGTCATTCTCAATTTGTGGTGTTAAGCAAGGAAGATTTATACAGTTACAAAATGTTGAACAAATCACAAGGCTTTTAGATGTGTTACATTGTTTGAGATTTTGTTTTTACAAAAGCCATGTTCAGTCATTGAAATAACCAGTTTTATACTTTGTTACTGTGATTTTATTGTGTTATACAGTAAAATAAACCCATTTTACCCCATATGAGGAAATATTTTTTTTTATAAACTACTTCCTGTTCAAAGACAATGCTTAGTTGTTATACTTATCAGGTCTTACTAATCCCAAATAGGTAGGAGAAATTAAAAATGCATACAAAACAAAGCTCAGGACTTTATGATACGATGGTGCCTGACCATTAAGAGCTTTGTAGGTGAGGGGAAGGATTTAAATTCTATTCTGGATTTTACAGGGAGCCAGTGCAGTGAAGCTAATATTGGAGAAATATGATCGCTTTTCCTAGTTCTTGTCAGTACACGTGCTGCAGCATTCTGGATCAACTTGAGAGTCTTAAGGGAATTATTGGGGCAGCCTGATAATGAATTGCAATAATCCAGCCTAGAAGTAATAAATGCATAGACTAGTTTTTCTGCATCATTTTGAGACAGGATTTGCCTGATTTTTGCAATGTTACGTAGGTGAAAAAAAGGCAGTCCTTGAAGTTTGTTTTATGTGAGAGTTAAAGGACAAATCCTGATCAAAGATAACTGAGATTTCTTACGGTGGTGCTGGAGGCCAGGTCAATGCCATATAGAGTAACTATATCTTTAGATAATGTGTCTCGGAGGCGTTTGGGGCCAAGTACAATAATTTCAGTTTTGTCCGTCATCAGAAATTTGCAGGTCATCCAGGTTTTTATGTCCTCAAGGCATGCTCGAAGTCCAGCTAACTGGTTAGTTTCATCTAGCTTGTTACTATTTTTGTCATTATTATTCCTATGACTATCATTCCTATTATTATTACTTTATTAATATTAATATGACCACTACCATTACATTATTACTATTTTAAACTTCTTGGTGAAATTTGCATTGTGCTTCCCTCTCCCCCACCCCCCTTCTCTCTCTCTGATGCTGTGAATACTTAAGTTGTAAATGTATTGTAAAATCTAATTTGAAAATAACTACAATTGTTACAGACTAGGTTATGGAGTCTAGGTCTCCAGGGATACAATTGGCACACACGTTGTTTTTAACGACAGCAGTCTTCTTCCGCAGCGAGGCGCTCTGGTCAGTTCTGCTATTCCCTCCTCTCTTTGTCTCCCAGCTCCTGCTGTTGCTCTCCTGACTGTGGTTGCTCCTCTGCTGGCTGGTGTGTAGGAGGAATGACATTGGTTTGTGGAGCCTGGGGACCGCTGCCCGGTCTGCGGTTTCTTGTCACCATGGTGTGACAGTACCTTGCCCTTTTTTCTCCCTCTTTCCCCGTGAATCCTCCAGGTTCCCATAAATTTTATAATAGACATTTGTGTTGCGATATTTAAACAAACCATCCGCCAATAGGGAAATAAGCCTCTTGTGTAAGAGACCAGTCTCTTTAGAGAGCTCCAGCCAGCTCACAGTGGGGTCTGTGAACATGACTGGCCGGCTGGCTAATTAGCAACCCCCGCACAACACAACACCTGATTGGCTACAGATACTTCCCTGTTAAAAAAATGCGTTTGTGAATCGAGGCATGTCAAGGGAGTCTCAAAAAACCCACACAAAAATGCAGTGAAGTTCACAAATGACACGCAGTTTGTAAATGCAGGTTTATCAGTTTGTATATAAATGTAACAATATCCAAATATGTTTTTGATGAAAATTGAAAACACTTAAATACATATATTTGTGGATTTCTATTATATATATATTTAAAACAAGAAATATTTGTGTGCATCAAAAATACATTTGTGAACCTTATCTTTTTATATGTGGATTTGTTTAACATTTATATACAACGATAATTATTTTGTGTGCATTAAAGAATATTTATGTGGAGAGAGTCATCTATATATAAATCCCAGAATACATTTGTGAATCCTGTGTGCATTCATTATTAATGAGACTGATTTGATTCCATAGTCAGCAAAAGGCAACAATGCAACCACAAGGGGGCACAAGCCAGTGTCTTCTTGTGCCAGTCCCAAGTCTGGATAAATGCAGAGGGTTGTGTCAGGAAGGGCATCCGACGTAAAACACATGCCAAATAAAAAATGCGAATCGTGACAATGACTTCCACACCGGATCGGTCGGGGCCCGGGTTAACAACGACCGCCACCGGTGCTGTTGACCTACAGGGTACCGGAAATTGGACTACTGTTGGTCAAAGACGAAGAAGGAGAGGAGGAAGGTGTGTTCGTAGGCAGAGAGAGAAGAGGAAAGCTAAGAATGTAGGACTGACAGTAGGGACTTTGAATGTTGGGACTATGACAGGGAAGGCTAGAGAGTTGATTGACATGATGCAGAGAAGGAAGGTGGACATACTGTGTGTCCAGGAGACCAGGTGGAAAGGTAGAAAGGCTAGAAGCTTAGGAGCAGGGTTCAAGTTGTTCTACCATGGGTCAGAGAAACGGAGGAGAAGTTATCCTGAAAGAGGAGTTTGTGAGGAATGTTTTAGAGGTGAAAAGAGTATCAGACAGGTTGATGAGTCTGAAGCTGGAAATTGAAGGGGTGATGTTCAATGTTGTGAGTGGTTATGCCCCACAGGTAGGATGTGAGTTAGAAGAGAAGGAGAAATTCTGGAGTGAGTTAGATGAAGTGATGCAGAGCATCCCCAGAGGTGAGAGAGTGGTGATTGGTGCAGATTTCAATGGGCATGAAGGTGAAGGGAACAGAGGTGATGAGAATGTGATGGGCAGGTTTGGTCTTCAGGACAGGAACGCAGAAGGACAGATGGTGGTAGACTTTGCAAAGAGGATGGATATGGCTGTAGTGAACACTTTCTTCCAGAAGAGGCAGGAATATAGGGTGACATATACGAGCGGAGGTAGAAGCACTCAGGTGGACTACATCTTGTGTAGACGTTGTAATCTGAAAGAGACCAGTGACTGTAAAGTAGTGGTAGGGGAGAGTGTAGCCAGACAACACAGGATGGTAGTGTGTAAAATGACTCTGGTGATGAGGAAGATGAAGAGGACAAATGTAGAGCAGAGGACGAAGTGGTGGAAGTTGAAAAAGGAAGAATGTCGTGTTTTCAGGGAGCAGCTGAGACAGACTCTGGGTGGTCAGGAAGTGCTCCCAGATGACTGGACCACTACAGCTAATGTGATCAGGGAGAGAGGTAGGAGGGTACTCGGTGTGTCATCTGGAAAGAGGAAAGTGGACAAGGAGACTTGGTGGTGGAATGAGGAAGTTCAGGAGTGTATACAGAGAAAGAGGTTAGCTAAGAAGAAGTGGGACACTGAGAGGACTGAAGAGAGTAGACAGGAGTACAGGGAGATGCAGCGTAAGGTGAAGGTAGAGGTGGCAAAGGCCAAACAAAGAGCATATGAGGACTTGTATGCTAGGTTGGACACTAAAGAGGGAGAGGTGGATTTGTACAGGTTGGCCAGACAAAGAGATAGAGATGGGAAGGATGTGCAGCAGGTTAGGGTGATTAAAGATAAGGATGGAAATGTATTGACAGGTGCCAGGAGTGTGATGGGAAGATGGAAGGAGTACTTTGAAGAGTTGATGAATGAGGAAAATGAAAGGGAACAAAGAGTAGAAGAGGTGACTGGTGTGGAGCAGGAAGTAGCAAAGATTAGCAAGAGTGAAGTGAGGAGGACGTTGAAGAGGATGCAGAGTGGAAAGGCAGTTGGTCCTGATGACATACCTGTGGAGGTATGGAAGTGTCTAGGAGAGGTGGCAGTAGAGTTTCTGACTAGTTTGTTTAACAAGATCTTGGAGAGTGAGAGGATGCCCGAGGAATGGAGAAGTGTACTGGTGCCAATTTTTAAGAACAAGGGAGATGTGCAGAGCTGTGGCAACTACAGAGGAATAAAGCTGATGAGCCATACAATGAAGTTGTGGGAAAGAGTAGTGGAAGCTAGGCTAAGAGCAGAGGTGAGCAGCAATATGGTTTCATGCCTAGAAAGAGTACAACAGATGCAGTATTTGCTTTGAGGATGCTGATGAAGAGATAGACGAAGTACAGAGATGGTCATAGGGAGTTGCATTGTGTCTTCGTAGATTTAGAGAAAGTGCATGGCAGGGTGCCGAGAGAGGAGCTGTGGTATTGTATGAGGAAGTCTGGAGTGGCAGAGAAGTATGTTAGAGTGGTGCAGGACATGTATGAGAGCTGTAAGACCGTGGGGAGGTGTGCTGTAGGTGTGACAGAGGAGTTCGAGGTGGAGGTGGGTCTGCATCAAGGATCGGCTCTGAGCCCATTCTTGTTTGCTCTGGTGATGGACAGGCTGACAGATGAGGTTAGACAGGAATCTCCATGGACTATAATGTTTGCGGATGACATTGTGATTTGTAGTGAGAGCAGGGAGCAGTTGAGGAAAACCTAGAGAGATGGAGGTCTGCTCTGGAAAACAGAGGAATGAAGCTTAGCCGCAGTAAGACAGAATACATGTGTGTCAATGAGAGGGACCCAGGTGGAATGGTGAGGTTACAGGGAGCAGAGGTGAAGAAGGTGCAGGACTTTAAGTACTTAGGGTCAACGGTTCAGAGCAATGGAGACTGTGGAAAAGAGGTGAAGAGGCGAGTGCAAGCAAGTTGGAACGGGTGGAGAAAAGTGTCTGGTGTGTTGTGTGATAAGAGTATCAGCAAGGATGAAAGGAAAGGTGTTCAAGACGGTGGTGAGACCAGCGATGTTGTACAGCTTAGAGACAGTGGCACTGAAGAAAAGACAAGAGGCAGAGCTGGAGGTAGCAGAGCTTAAGATGTTGAGGTTCTCTTTGGGAGTGACGAGGATGGACAGGATCAGGAATGAGTACATCAGAGGGCCAGCTCATGTTAGATGTTTCGGAGATAAAGTCAGAGAGGCCAGATTGAGGTGGTTTGGACATGTTCAGAGGAGAGACTGTGAATATATTGGTAGAAGGATGCTGAGGTTGGAGCTGCCAGGCAGGAGGTCTAGAGGAAGACCCAAGAGGAGATTTATGGATGTAGTGAGAGAGGACATGAAGTTAATTGGTGTGAGTGAAGAGGATGCAGAGGACAGGGTTAGATGGAGGCACATGATTCGCTGTGGCGACCCCTGAAAGGAAACAGCCGAAAGGAAAATAAGTCAGCAAAGGCAACATATCAGTATGTTAGGTTCATATTAGACACTAAAAAGATGTGAAAGTCTAAAATACAAACTGCACCAGCACAACTACAATAGATGCGTGGAAACGGCAGAAATGTTACAGCTCTTTCTGTACAACAATAATAGGTACATACTGACTACTTAACTGCACATGTGAACCCACAAGAGACAAACAAAAAGGTGAGGTTATTTATTGATGTAGTGCTAACATGGAATTACTCTTAAATCACTGTTGAAAAATAAAGCTGATAGCCATTTTTCAGCTAATTCCACATTGTGCATCTTCCCTCTCCCTGTTGAGTGACACATATGTTGCCAGGAGCAGATCACCTCACAGCTACAGCAAATGTCTCAAACAGTAATGTGAATGGATCTCTTTGGCAGCTTTTCAGCGCTGACCAAAATGACTCATCTTTCATACTGAAGAAGATTTATAGATTGTCAACCCAGCACTTTTTTTCCACATTCCCGCTCTCTTCTCTTGCTCATTGCAGACCAGACACCACATGGGGGCAAAAACAAAACACCAGGAGCCATTTTGTCATCCTTCACAGCTGCCATCCCCAGAACAAATGATGGCTTAAGGTGCGATATCAAACAGGAAACACACAAGCCAAGGTGACTATATTTTTGTAATCCTACAGATCACACAGGGGGCAATAATAAAGCCTCTGTAGCATGATCAACCCCGATCCTGATGAACATTTTGAATCTTTATTAATGAAAAGAATTAGACTTTTCTGAAAGCTGGCTTCTAAGTCATGAACCAGGCCTGCCCAGAGACTGATAAGCCTTCCCCAGCAACTTCCTCTGTCCCATGACCTTTGCTGGACTCACTAATGGGAGGTTGAATGACAATTTCTCGATTTACCTGCAAAAACTCACGAAGCATGAACAACCTAAGCCATTCTAGTAAATTACAATTTACTCTCCCTGATAGTGCATAACACAACCAGACACCACCCACTTTTAAGGAACATCTCATGATCTCTGGTTTTCATCAAGTGAAAGCCAGGACATGTCAAACTTTAAGTTTAAAGGAATATTATGGATCACCATTTTCTGTATTAACAAAACTATTCTTTCAGGACATCCATAATAGTTGAGGGCATGTGTGATAATTTGGGATATAGTTTCAGTAGTGTAAATCCTTGCTTGCCACTCTAATGACATATTGCCAAGCATATTTTCAACTGATCTCTTGTTGTCTTAACCATGATATTAATCAATTGAACATGGCTAAGGTTACTGGATGTTACATATTCACCTATTATGATGTGCTGAATAGCTAATGAAACAGGAAATGTGAATATGTATCTACACAACAATTAATTTATCATGGCTGGTAATAAGAGCAAATGTAAGCCTGAATCCCACAGCCCTCAGAGCGTGCGTGTATATGCTGACCCCCCTCCTCCTCTCAACCCTCTGAGAGAAGAGAGAGACACATTCCTGAGATACATTGCTGAAATATGTGGACATCTAATTTGTGTCTAATCTAATTTTGTCATCTAATTTCATTTACTGTTACAGAAATGTGTGTATAACCTATAACCTATACGTGGTGTGTCGTCCTAATAGCAGATGTCGTAACATTTAATTAACACTGTTAATTACTTAGTTCATGAGTGGACAATATTCCATTTTATTCATAAAAGTGTGTAGTGCCTTCCAACAGCTGATAAGACACGCTTTAACATGGGAGAATTAAACTTAAAACTTTATTAATACATCAGAAAGAATATGATATGGTGGGAGGGGACTAAGTTTCACACCAGGAACACAAACAACCCTGCCTCCTCTTACAGAAGACTTTAAGACAAGGGAAACCTCTTGTCCTTGCTCACTCTGATCTCTTATGTCTCTTCTCCACTGCTCTTCAAGACCGCCTGATCAACAGTAGATTGGGGGGGGTGTGACAATGCCTGACTGAATCCCAAGGCCCAGCAGGCCTCAACTGACCCACAGAGGGAACAAAGGCACACAGAACATGTTGCACACATGATGCAGAGAAGGAGAAATAGAGAGAGATGGAGAGATGTAGCGAAAGAGACTCAAAGACTTAACTCTTAAAGAAAGAAAGGAACTTTATTAGCAAACCTAAATTGCTGATACCAGATTTAAGAAGTTGCTACATCCAGTTGCAGCACCGGAGTCCTAACGAGGGCCGTAACAAACTAACACTCACACTGTGTTGCCATCACAACGAACTTCACAAACTTCATCAGCCTGCTTGTGGAATAAGAGAGCTGATTCAGGCCAGAGTCGACAGCGTGTCCTGAGACATGGAACTCAGGTCTGATGCTTTAGCTTAATAAGAACAATTAGATAACGTAGATAAAAAATTTGGATCTTCCATCAACATAGGTATGATAAATAAGGTAGCTAAATTACTTCAGGTGATTAATAATTCCTAATAATAATCTCCATTGACTTTCCAAAACTTCTCCGTTGCTGAAGGGTGCTATAGTTTATTTAATTAGTAACTATTAAAGTTGTCCACATTGTGGTTTCCTGTGTTCACACAAGTTCTTACCGCTAACAAAAACAATCATTCACTGCATCCTGTGTCAAATGGTCATTCATTCACTTATTAATTATTCATTGCTGTGTTCATATCATTCATTGATGGTTGCATTTATCCGTTCATTTGTGTGTCTAGTAGTATAGTTGTTTGTGTAGTCTCTTAGTTATTGTCCTTTTTGTGTAGTTAGTAGTTAAACATTTATAAAACGTTGGTGATTTCCGATCAAGACTAAATTGATTTCATTAAATGTATGGTGTATGGTGTAAACGCATTGTTTACACCAGGGAACAGCTGAACGGCATGGCGCCCAGGACAACCGATGTCCCCACAGAGATCTGGAGGAGGACACACCGAGGATGCAGAGGTGGAACGAAGCAGCGAGGGAAGAGCGAGGGGTCCAGACAAGAGACTTAAGAACAAGAGATTTAAGCCGTGTCTGCCTTCTCTCGTCATTGGCAATGTAAGATCACTGGTGAATAAAATGGACGAGCGAACAGCGTTAGCCCGGAGTCAGACGGAGTTCCGTGAGTGTAGTTTGATGTGTTTCTCAGAGACATGGCTACACCAGGATATCCCGGACCATAAGTTTTCCATCGACGGCTTTCAGACTGTTCGGGCCGACAGGGATCACACCGGGAGCGGTAAGCGGAAAGGCGGTGGACTTGCTGTGCTGGTCAACAACAGATGGTGTAACCCTGGTCACGTTACTATCAGAGTATCTGTAGCCAGACATTGAACTGTTAGCTGTGGGACTCCGGCCATATTATTTGCCACGAGAATTCTCTCATTCCGTTGGTGTGACTGTTTACATCCCTCTCTCTGCTAACCCAGCATTGACGTGCAACGCCATTCACACCGCCATAGCACAAATCCAGACTCAACACCCGAGTGCACTCATATTAATCTCGGGTGACTTCAACCATGTCAGTGTTTCAACAACACTGACTAATTTCACCCAGTATGTGAGTTCTCCTACTAGAGAGGAGAGGCTACTGGACCTGCTGTATGCTAACATTAAGGATGCATACAGCTCTTCCCCCCTTCCCCCCGGGTAGGTCAGACCACAAACTGGTTAAAAGGCAGCCTGCGACCACAATGACAGTGAGGAGATGGTCAGAGGAGGCCTATGAGACACTTCAGGGATGTTTTGAGGTGACAAACTGGGATGCACTCTGTGAGCCTCATGGAGAGGACATTGACAGGCTTTCTGAGTGCATCACTGGCTACATTAACTTCTGTGTGGACTGCAATGTCCCAACTAAGATGGTCCATTGTTACCCGAATAACAAACCGTGGGTAACAAAGGACATCAAAGACATCCTGAATGCCAAGAGGAGGGCCTTTACTGATGGTAATAGGGAGGAGGTGAGGGCAATCCAAGCTGACCTGAAGGTGAAGATCAGAGCAAGTACAGGAGGAAGCTGGAGTGGAAACTCCCGCAGAACAACATGAGAGAGGTCTGGAGCAGCATGAAGAGCATCACTGGCTTCAGACCCACTGGCAGCAGAGGAGTTGAAGGCAGCTTGGACAGGGCCAACAAACTTAATCTGTTCTTTAACAGATTCGACACACCGGCTCCTGCTCATCCCCCCCTCTAACACAGCTGCTGTCTGCCCTCAGACTCCTCTGAGTCCACTGCTCCCCCCTCCTCCATCTTCCTGGGAGAGTCCTGCTCCCCCCTCAACCGGCTCTCTGGCTAATGGCCCTCTCCAGACTGACGACCCCCCTCCCCCGCCTGTAACCTCTGCTTTGTGCCTGACTGCTGACCAGGTGAGAGGACAGCTGATGAAACTCCACTCAAACAAGGCTGCAGGCCCCCATGGCATTTGCCCCGGGCTGCTAAAAGCCTGTGCCCCCCAGCTATGTGGAGTCCTTCAACATGTCTTCAACCTGAGCCTGAGTCTTCAAAGGGTCCCTGTTCTGTGGAAGACATCTTGCCTCGTTCCTGTGCAGAAGACGCCACGTCCCAGTGGCTCCAAGGACCACAGACCGGTGGCACTAACCTCCCACATAATGAAGACCCTGGAGAGACTGGTGCTGGAACAGCTGCGGCCCATGGTCAGACCCCTCCTGGACCCCCTTCAGTTCGCCTACCAGCCCCGGCTGGGAGTTGAGGTTGCCATCATCTTCCTGCTGAACCACATCTACACCCACCTGGACAAGCCGGCAAGCACGGTGAGGATCATGTTTTTTGATTTCTCCAGTGCTTTCAATACCATCCGGCCAGCCTTGCTGGGTGAGAAGCTGGCAGCGATGCAGGTGGATGCCCCCCTTGTGTCCTGGATTGTTGACTACCTGACTGACAGACCACAGCATGTGCGTCTGCAGAACTGTGTGTTGGACAGTGTGGTCAGCAACACTGGGGCCCCTCAGGGGACTGTCCTCTCTCCCTTCCTCTTCACCATCCACACCACAGACTTCAGCTACCACACAGTCCTGCCACCTTCAGAAGTTTTCTGATGACTCTGCTGTGGTGGGAAGTATCAGCGGTGGTGACATTGGATCATTAACATCACTGCAATACTTGGAATAATTGTGCAATATTCTCTGTTTAATACTCCAATATACTCTGTTTTCAGTTTAAAAATTTCCTATTTATTGATATTTATTCATATTTCTATTACTGCTGTGCAATATCCACCGTCTCATAATCATCTTAATAAGCTACACTTAACTTGACAGTACTCATTATTTCACTATTACTTATTACTTATATTATTACATTGTATTATACCATACATCAACCTCTAAATCCACTTTGGTACTTCCACTTATTTTAGCTTTCATACTTACATCCACTTTGTACTTAATTTATCTTACCTGTATTATAGTGTATTATAGTGTATTATATTTTGATTTGCTTAGTACTTTTATTCCTTCTATTCTCAAGTGTGCATTGATGTGATGGTGAGCAGCTGTAACGAAAGAGTTTCCCCTCGGGGATCAATAAAGTATTTCTGATTCTGTATTATTAATTAATTAATTCATTCATTATTAATAACATTTTCTCCTGGTAAAGGAGTGGTGCCCTGTTTAAAATTAATTTAACGTAAGTTAGACTGTGTTATTCAATATGTACGCTGATTTTATTCTGATAGCCGGAAGTGAGTGTAAACCTGCTCCTTCCTCTTACCAAAATTAAGGTAATTCGATATGATCACTTTAATACATTTAAACCTTTAATCTGCTACACCTCAAATACTGGTGTTGTGTCTCATGAACAAACAGCTGCTGAAATGCCTTTAACCTGCTCTTAGGGGGCATGTGAATGTCTTCACACTCACATCCATTAACAAATGGCTTTGTTAAAGTTTTGGCATTGTAAGGTAAATACACTTGTTTGCCACCTAAATTACATACACCACCCAACCCTCAGTAATATATTCCTGCCATTTTGCACAAACACTTTCCTGATATTCGACTTCAATTTAAGAAGACAAAGGTTCACTCAGAAGAAGTCTGTACTGTATGTGCCATGCAGGACTGACTGTAAAATTAGTTATTTATCAACCACAGGGAAAAAGTAGATTAAATTTAACAACACATAAACACAAATTAATTTATTGATCAATCAGAGAATCAAATCAAATCCTTCAATCCATGAATGCTTATTCATGAAATACATATCTTTAATGCTAATGCTGTCTTATTTCTTAATGTGCATTTCTAAATCTGTCAAAAAAAAAAACAGTTCTGGAAGGTGTTTTTACGGAAGCCCTGAGAGCCAAGTGAGTCTGATCTAAATAGTTTTCTCTCCTTTGTTTATGACTTAAGAACAGGTGGGGAATAATGATTGCCATGATTATTTACTAAGTTTTTTTTAGTAACTTTTTTTACTAAATAGGACTAAAAGCATTCATGTTTTCTTCCAGGTGAGTTTTAATTTCTCCATGCACACTATTGTGTGTAAGCAAATTATGTAACATTACTGTTGTAGGAGAATCAACTACTTTAATCAAGTTAAGGGGCACCGGGAAACAAAAAAACTAATAGATTAAAATTCGACCATTAAATTGATCAGTCTCTTAAGAAGAATTTAATTATTTTCGAAAGATTGAACTTCTCTTCTGCTTCAATGAAAACACACAGACAACTTCTTACTTAATAAATTAGAAAAGGATTTCTTTATAGCTAAATGCCTAATAACTAAATAAATGAAGGATAATAAGGAAAATGATGAGGAAAATAACAAACACAACAGATGAAATAGCAGATATTGAGTGATGAAATAATCTTATTGGCAATAGTGAGGTGAGGTATGTGATTTGAAAATGATTGCAAAATGCTAACATAACGCTAGGGGCAATTAACGTCTCTTAATAGGGATTAATATATTTTAATATATTAGACGGTGTAGTCCCTCATTCGTCCAGGAATGTTCCATCGTAGAAAAGGTTTCAATCGTAGTCATCTGGACACTGTTTTCAGAATCAAGACGTTTCAGCTCCCATCCGGAATTCATTCTCAATTGTGAAAAATGGTCTAAGAACTCAGAAATTTAAGCTACTCTATTTCTGAGTTCTCAGAACTCGATTTAAACAACATCAACTCTTTATCACAGAAAAACCGTGGTTTAACCTACTGATTTGAAGTGCTGGCGAAGATGAGGCGTTTCTGCTGGCTTTCCGACATGGTGTGCAGGGTTAAATTCGTTGTGCTGAGGAATTTGCGGGTGTGTCTGTCTGTGGCTCAGACTCCGTGATTTAGGAGGCTGCTTCCAGGTGAAGCAGTTGGTCACTGAGCTGATGAGGTCTTCTGGCTGGTCTGGCGGTCTCGTTTCAGGGCAGATGGCGACTGTCTGGGCCAAGTCGCTGCTGGTACAGTTCTCTGGGAGATGCAGGATTCAAAGTTTCTTTGGTTCTAACCTTTGTTGTGTTAGAACACAGACGTTGTCCAGGCTTCTTTCAGAAAGACTTTGCTTTCAAAGTTGGCTGGCTCCCAGTGGCTCGGGGCGGCTTCTGTAGAGTTTGTGATGTGCCTTGTTGAATAAAATATCTCTGGCTACACTAAATTTTTCAGCTAGGCTTGAGTAACTTTAAAAGGAAATAATGTTGTAAAAATCGCGAGGCTTAGTGGTAAAGTTAAAATATATAAAAGTCAAAGAAATAACTCTTTAGTTTAATACTGAGGCCTTAAAAAAACTTGCTTGGAAAAAGGTTAAATTGTGAACGGACTCCAGGCGAGGAAAAGAAAACTTAAAGAAATACGTATTAAGAAAATAAAAGGTAAAATAAAACAACCCTTCCACTCAGGGGTGAGGTCCAGCCTAGGCCTGCTATTTCGGTGAAAGTGGTTTTATCCGTTTGCCAAAGGAGGAGGCATTTTGGGTGTGGAGGATGGCTTTCGCGCCAAAACCCTATTCCTTTTATTTGAAACTTTTAGCATGGCTCTTCATGTTTTCTGACTCTAGTGAATGTAATTTATGTTTTACGTGCAAATATCATATACTCAAACATCACTATGGCCATACAATCATGATTTGAGACATAACAATTGCACAGTGGTTATACAACATTCAGAGAAAAATTATTATTATAACTATTTCAGCAGATCATTCAACCAGTAATCTGAGACTTTTCATTAACTTTAACACACATTTTTAACACTACTAATAAGTGGCATAAGGTTAAACAATACAGTTTGCTTAATACAGTATAATAGCTACAATATTATACAGATTCATAAATGGGGTTGGTTGCAGAGACTTCTGTCTGTTAGTCAGTAGGTGGTGTCACCTGGTAAACAAGAGATTATCTCCCTGAATTAATAACTTGCTCATTTCCTATAAACACAAAAGTTGGGTTACACATCAAGGAAACATGCGCTGATTAATGTTAGCTGGATTACTGATTGGTTACTTACCTAATTCACATGAATCCAGACTTGGGTTACAAAGCAGGAATATTACAGTTCTTTCACTTAGGAATGTACTTTCAACTTTTATGATAGGTGTCTGACAAATCTTATCTCAGACCACATAAGTGGTGAGAAAAGAGAGTGTGTTGGTTTGCATATGTGTATGTGTCTGTGTGAGAGAGAGAGATAAGGGAGGAGAAGATGTTTTTAGTTTCTCCTCCTTTAGTTAAAGTAATCTAGAGAGTCAATTCATTGTCTTTAAATTTTGCTGTTGCTCCATTAGCATGGCCATGTCTTTCCTCCGGGGTGGAAAGTTCTGATCTTGTCTGGCAAGTATCCAAATTGACACCTTTACTGTTTGAGATGGGAAGAAGTCAGTTTGCAGGTCCAGAGGTCTGAGCAGAATTAATTCATCCTCTTCTACAGCCACCTCAGCCGGCCTTCCTGGCTGCAAGACTGGCCCATCGGAGTAGCTTCAAGAACAGTGGGATGGCCTGCTCCTGGTCTAACCCTCCACGGTTGCCTCCTAGGAAGCAGAACAGGAGGCAATGATGGGTTGGGGGGGTTGTGTGTAATGCAGTGAATGCTATTGATGTGTCAGAAGGTTTTGAAATAAAACACAAACATCATCCCCTGAAGAGCAGTGTTCCTATGTCACACACACATTCCCCACACTGTGTGATTTCATAGCCTTTAACCTTTCAGTTAATAATATAATAATAAACTTTATTTATATAGCACCTTTCAAAACACAGTTACAAAGTGCTTTACAATAAAAACGGAGCACAAAGAGAATAAAATGAACTAAAAGCCATATAAACTAAGCAAATTATATAAAACAGAGTAAAATTGTCATAAAACAATTTGAGTCAACAAAAATTTTTAAAGTGGGTTTTTACATGTGATTTAAAGGAGGCAATAGATTTTGCAGCCCATATCTCCTCAGGCAGGTCATTCCACATCTCGGAGCCCTGACTGCAAAAGCTCTATCACCTTGGAGTAAAGATCTAAACCGTGGAACAACCAGCAATGAAGCACCAGGATCTCAGAGTTCAGGAAGGGACATAGGGCACTAACAGATCTGCAAAAAACACTTGGGGCAAGACCTCTCATGGCTTTGTACGTAATCAATAATATCTTAAAATCAATTCTAAAAGCAACAGGTAGCCAGTGTAAGGAAGCCAGGATCAGTGTGATGTGATCGTATTTCTTAGTCCGAGTCAAAATCCTGGTAGCAGAGTTTTGGATGATTCCAGAAAGCAAGGAATTACAATAAATAAAGGCATGAATAACAATTTCCAGATTTTTGGCTGAAAGAAATGGTCTGATCCTTAAGATGTTTCTGAGATGATGAAAGCATTGTATTGAATTGAATTGGAGTGAGTGAGTGAGACATGTTTTTCTAAGCTGAGTTTGTGATCAAAAATAACACCAAGGTTTCTGCAATGCTGGGTAATTTTAGGTAGGACCTAAACCATTTCAAAGCAGTATCATTGATACCCACCCAGGTTTCAAGACGGTCTAAGAGGATCTCGTGGTCGATGGTATCAAATTCTGCACTTAGATCTAGGAGAACAAGAATGGAGTTATGGCCATCATCAGCTGCCAGCAATAAGTAATTTAAGACTTTGAGAAGCACAGTCTCAGTACCATGGCTTTCTTCAAAACCAGATTGGAATATATATATATATAGGAAGATATTGTTATCATGATTAAAAGCTAAAAGTTGATCTGCTACAGCCTTTTCTAAAACCTTGGCTAAAAATAGGAGCTAGAAATGGGCCTAAAATTGTTAAGATAAGAGGAGTCAAGAGATGGTCTGAAAAAGTGGCTGAATTAGTGCAGATTACAAAAAATTCAGGGACAGAGCCCGTTGATAGAGAACAGTTTAAAATTTGCAAAATAGAAGGGGACACTGTGTTAAAAATTTTTACAGGCAAAATATCTAAAGGGCAAGCTGAGGGTTTCATTTTCATTACCAAATCAGTTAGTGTAGCTGGGAAGGTAGTATTATATGAGCAGAGGGAGACTGCTGTCACGGATACGCCAGGCTCCACCATCCACACCTGCTCCCTATCATACTCCTGCTCCCCATCAGCATAAAAAGCCCAGCACTTACCTCAGCCAGTTGTCCGACCACGTTTGATGCAAGGACTCCCAATAAAACAGTGCATATTCCCTACGTCCCTTCTCCAGCGATCTCTATCTCCAACAATCTCCATGCCAGCGAGTCTTCCCCATCTCCATACCTGCACACCTGTCTTCACATACTATAACCTAATAAAGAGCCAGCTATCTCCAGATCGGTGTCTCCTGTCTGTCCATAACAACTGCACGGGGCTTCTCAACAGTAATTGAAGAATCTGGCGGTGAAATGAGACTGCGTATATTCATGATGTTCTGAGAAAAGAAGGAAAGAATTCTTCACATTTCTCAGGGGTGGCATCTAAGATCTGGCCCAGGGGAGGATCAATGACATGGTTTACAATGTTGAACAACATTCTTGGATTTGACTGATTATTGTTGATTAGAGTAGCAAAATATGTTCTCGAATTTTTAACCTCTGCGTTAAAGGTCTTAAGTAGATACCTGAGAAGTTCCAAATGAACTGTGAGTTTTGATGATTTCCACAGCCTCTCGACCTTGCAGCATTTTTGCTTCAGCACCCAAATATTGTCATTTATTCAGGGCTTCGAGAGGCGACTAGATTTTTTGTTTTTTAAGGCTGTGATATCATCTAAGATCGCAGAACATCTGTTATTAAAATTATTTAGCAGCTCACTTGCAGACAGCGGTGATGTAGAGAAATTAGTAGGGATGTAAAAAGCAGTATTGAATTTGGCAGCAGAGGCTGAGTTACAAAATCTAGCTCTAGTTCTGGGGAGTGGGCTACAAGTAACACAAGGCAACACTATATTAAACGTAAGGCATTGCTGGTCAGAGATATAGGCATCTATACATTTGACACTGGGAATCCTTATGCCCTGGGATAAAACTAGATTGATGGTATGGCCTTTAGATTTAGTAGGTCCAGTCAGAGCACGTGATAAGGTAAAGGTAAAAGGTTTAAAAACTCAAGGCCCAGAGAGTCGTCAAGGCAGTATACATGGATATTAAAATCTCCAGGTATCAGCAACTTATCGAATCTAGTCAGAGTTTCAGACAGAAGTTCAGCAAATTCACTGATAAAAGTGGGATTATATCTAGGTGGTCTATATGTAATCATGGACAGGCACTGAGATTTTCCTTTAATCAGAAAAGGAAGTGCTTCAAAAGAGCTAGACTGCCCTATTTGAAGCTTTCTTTTATAAAAGAGCAACCCTACCACCATTGTGGACTAGCGTCATTAAAGCAGCACATTTCCTCTGTCACAATCAGAAGCTCCCCAGAGGTCAGAATGTATGGTAACGAGCCCACAAGCGTCGTCATTAAGGCTTGTGTGGACAACACACCCACGCCTTTGGCTGCGCTCAACATCTCCTCTCCTCACCCTATGGTGTTTAAGAGAGTAAACACACCTCAATATCACGTTTACGAGCCTTCTCCTCCTAAACGGAGACTTCTTGAAGCTGCTGTCCCCGCACAATATGCGCCTCCTGTAAGCTTGTGTGTAATGCAGTCTTCGGCGGCTTCCTCTTAGCCCTTTTAGCCTGAGCCAAGCATGTGTTGCACCGGAGAGCATCTGCAAGACAACCGCAGCGCATCAAGCACATGTACGCCCACTTTCAGAGCATTACTCAGAGTGGCAGCGCTTATGTTTAATGGACCGCTGGATGAATAGGCTTGATCATCAGAAGCTACACACTGCAGAGGAAGCTGCGTTACAGAAGATGAAACTAGTAACACATCTGGAAAAAGAGCTCTCCTCTCCCCTCCCAGCTTATCATTTATCTGGAAGTGGAACTGAACTTGCAGCAGAGTGGAGACACTAACAGCTCTTCTCCGCTGTGTCGCAGCTCACAATATTGTGACAGCACTCTCTGTCATGCAGCTGTTAGGCATGATGTCAGCAGGCCACATGGTGATTCCCCTGGGCCTCCTCCACATGGGATAGCTACAGAGGTGATTCATTCCCCTGCACATCGATCCCGTGCATCAGCGGAGACACATGGTTTCCATTCCTCCCTCAGTAGGTTCTGATGTAGCCTATTGGAGAAATCCTCACATCCTGCCAGCGGTAGTGCCTCTGTGCAGAGCTACGTCACACATCTCAGTGTTCACAGACGCATCTCTCTCAGAGTGGGGAGGAACGTGTGTAACACACATGGTGGTGGGACAGTGGCCAGCTCACATGTCTCCACATAAACACGCTGGAGCTTCTCACAGTGTGGAAAGTAATCCCCTAAGCTACAGAATCAGCACATGCTGATTCACACAGACAACAAAGCAACGGCAGCCTACATAAATCGCCAGGGAGGACTGTGTTCAGCGCAGCTTCTGAACATAGCCAGATGGCTGCTGTCCTGAAATTTTTTTAAAGAAATTTATAAGAAATAAAATGTTAGTTACATATGGTAACTCCAGATTCTATGAGTATAGGTGCAGCCCTCTACGTTCTGGGCCTCACTGGCTCCTTTTTTAATAGCTGAAGGAAAAAGCTGTTTTTTGGGATCCGATTGTCAGTCCAATGTATACACAAGGTGAGCCCGAGGTGAGGCCCACGCAGCAGGTGGATGTGGATTAAAGTAATTTCAGTGGATAAACCCACTAGCGATAGCCTTCTAAGGCTATCGCAAACCCAAAAAGCTTTTCCTTAAGAAAATGCATGTGAATGCTGCAAGCTGATTGGTGTGACTTTTGGAGGAATTTATAATAATATTAACTCACTGACCTTAATATATTGGCTGAGGTACAGATGGCATGGAAGTATGTGGGGACTTGAGACAGTTCTGCATTTGGCTTTAATGCATTACAGCATGTAACTCAAACTGTACATACCAGCTCACCATAATGAGCTTACTCACAGCTGAGCAGAGTGCAGCAGTGAGTATTTTCATAATTGGAGGTTGTACTGTGTACAGGTACTGAGTTACAAATGCAATAGAACTGAATAGTACTCTATAGACTTTCATGCAATATATAACTCATAACTCCTAAACTGTGCATGTCATCAAAATAAACTAATCTACAGTCAATCAGTATGCAGTAGTATTTTAAAATGTAAATGCCAGTTCTATTATGGGTGCCGAGTTATGATTGCAATGCAACCAAATGGGCTTCCATAGACTTTAATGCAATATATAACTCATAATAATTTAACTGTACGTCATCATGATGACCTTTTAAGTACAGTTGATAAATGTGTCATACTGAACATTCTGAAATATGAATGGGATTTGTAGTGTATACAGTGACTGAGATATAAATACAATAGGCGCTTATGGAAATGTTTTTAAAACCTAATAACTCATATCAGTAAGAGAAATCATAGCCATTGTGGAAAATATTTTCTTTGATATAGACATATATTGACAATCAAGTTCAATAATGATTCAGGTTGTGTTGCTAAGTGAAAGCACCAGCCTGCCTATATTGCACCTAGTATGGAGAAGATCTCTGCCTCTCCCATGCAATGGCACCCCTAATTGTGTATGCACTCTGGAGCACACAGGGCAGAGTGACCTTCCCCTTCCCTGTGTTCCTAGTGCATGTAGGATATACTGTAGATTATAAAAACTGTCTACATTTGATGGAAATACATGAGAGTTGTGAGAATAAAATGTGCATGCTCTCTGTACACACGTAATACCAACAGCTGTGGGCTTTGATGTGTTTTGCCGAAGGTCGGAGGGTACTCGTTTGTTGCAGAGTTATGATATGCTCAATTTTAATCAAAAATTCCATTGAACAGAGCCTGGGAAGTTTTGTGATAAACTCTTTCTGTCTGATAAAGAGACAAAAAAGACGTTCTTCTCAGGAGTCATGTCTCTCTGCCCGGATCCTCCTGTTTTAGTTTCTCACAAACAACCTTATCCTTATCTTTACCCAATGTATTCAAGGACAGTCGAGGTAATCATGTTTTCGTGTCTTTAATCAGAGGTTTCCTTGTGTAATGGCACCCTCACATGGGTAAAAGCGTAATGGCACAATAATTCATAACCAGAGAGTGTCAATGATTTCCTTGTTTTGATTATGGACCAATAGGGAACATCCCAACAACCAGCCAGGAGGAGCATGTTTTGACAATATAAGTGAATGTGCAACTGAGCCTGTTCAGTTGCTTCATGAACCAACTCGGTTTTACATGTACTTTGTTTTGATATTACAGTAAAATCTATATTGCACTGGACTCTATTCGACTGTTTTATTGCTGAAGGTTTTTCTCCCACACTGTCCTTAAAGAATTGCACACAATTTAACATTGATCGTCTTGATAGCATTAAAACTGAGAGATTTGTATCAAATTGGTCTGTTATCCAGGAATATCTAATTAAAATTGCAAATTTAGCCACATTTTATGAAAACAAACTACATACAATTACACACATATTGATATTTGTGCTGTATAAGTAGCATAAACAGTGGCAGACTGAGCAAGTGAGCAAAAAAATAATAAAGAATAATAAGAAATATGCAAAACAACATTGTGATTTCTGTGACCAGCACTAATGACAGTTTTTGTAGCATCCAACCAAATATGTATTTAAACATTTGAATATATAAAAAACTTTGTCCTTCACCCTCCGCGGGTGGTCTCATTCTTTGAGCTCGGGTCCTCTACCAGAGGCCTGGGAGCTTGAGGGTTCTGCACAGTATCTTTGCTGCTCCTAGTACTGCACTTTTCTGGACCGAGATGTCTGGTGTTCTTCCAGGGATCTGCTGTAGCCACTCCTCCAGTTTGGGGGTCACTGCCCCGAGTGCTCCGATGACCACGGGCACCACTGTCGCCTTCACCTTCCAAGCCTTCTCCAGCTCTTCTCTGAGCCCTTGGTATTTCTCTAGTTTCTCATGTTCCTTTTTCCTGATGTTGCCATCACTTGGTATTGCCACGTCAACCACAACGGCTTGTGCAAGTGGCTTGCCATTGGCCTCAAGGGTGGTTTTCCACAGCCTCATCGAGTTTGCAATGAAGTCTCTTAGAGTCCTGTTGATGTTGTACATCTCCAAGCATTCAGTGATCCATGTGTGTGGCATTGAGTCATATGCTTTCTTGTAATCAATCCAGGCAGTGCACAGGTTGATGTGTCGGGTTCTGCAGTCTTGGGTGACTGTACTGTACACCAGGAGTTGGTGTTTGGCTCCTCTGGTTCCTTTGCCGATGCCCTTCTGTACTTTGCTCATGTATTGATCCATGTGTCCACTTATCTTAGCCGCGATGATGCCTGACATGAGCTTCCATGTTGTGGAGAGACAGGTTATTGGCCGATAGTTGGATGGGACTGTACCCTTTGCGGGATCCTTCAGGATTGTACGCCCTTCGGTAAGCCATTCAGGGTGCGTCCCATCCCTTAGCAGCTGGTTCATTTGTGCTGCTAGGCGCTCGTGGAGTGCAGTGAGCTTCTTTAGCTAGCCTGTCAGGGCCCGGTGCTGTCCAGTTTTTCATACCTGAGACTCTTTCTTGGATGTCTGCAACTGTGATGGTGACTGGATTCTGTTCAGGGAGGTTGCTGTGGTCCTCTCTCAGAGCCACCAGCCACTGTCTATCACTGTTGTGTGATGCCTTTGTTGGGGCTTCGTACCCAATCTCTGGTTGCAATTTTTGTGTTGTATCTCGTCAATCTCAAATTGTGATAGTTGTGGATGTTGGAACACTGAGTTACTAGTTGCTTCGCTGTAAGCCTTGATTGTGGGTTTCGAAGTAACCATTCTTCCCACATCCTTTGCATGTAACCCCTCTGACTGACTAGGGTTACTGGAGTATTCCAACAGAGCCTTGTTATCGCATCTCACCCATCTCCGTCTTGTTCCAGTAGCCCATTTATCATCTCGGTGCTCTGGTTCCCCAACACCTGATGCATCTCATATATTTCATTGTCACTCATCATCATCATGAGGTAGGCAGTAGCGTGAAGGGTCTTGCCTAAGGACCCACACTGGATGATGGGTCATTGCTCATTGCGCCCCGAGGGGGGATTCAAACCCTGTACCTGTTATAGATAGATAGATATAGAGATAGATATAGAGATATATAGATATATAGCGCGACTGGAAAAAAAAAAGAATATTATAGGTCACCTTAAGCTTTCATGAGATTCCTAAATCCTTTTCTCTTTCAATTACACCTCTACTGTAACTCAGTGTTTATGGACCTTTGCTTATTAACCTAAGCACTCTCACCTGTTTAAAAATACTGAGCTTACCGTTGTATAATGGTGAAATTGAGAGCCACTACTTCCCCAGAGCATTGTAAATATTAGAATATGGTAATACAAGCATTACATGTCTTTTTACATGTGTAGTACTATATACTTATTTTCAGATACAAGAAAAGCCACGATACACACATTTAGTTCCACAACTATTTATTTATCTGTAGAAATATAAATGTGCAAACTACATCTTTCAGCAGGAGGCATGGGACAAGGGCTGCTGTTGGTCACAGGAGTAAACACACTAGTGTCTGCAGCCTGCAGTTAAGTGTGCCTGCACGTTTCATCTGAAAAACACATTGGAAAAAAAACAAATGACATTAACAAGATATCATTTTGTACAATCAATTTAGCCAACCCTTGTCTTAAGGAACACGGATTTTACAACATTAGCGGTTGGCGTTAGCACGAAAGCCAATGGTGTTTTTTTATAGGGTATCAACAGCATAACAACAGTTAGCGTTATAGCATTCAATAAGCAGCATGTGGGCCTTATGCGATTTACCTTCAACCGACTGGTTATCCGTTTCCATGTCTTCCACCACGGCTTCCAGCAGCACAGTAGCTGAGCCGCTGCACCAGAGAAGGCTCGCCTGTGACCCAACAACGCATCGATCCATACAGTCAAACCACTTGCTGCTCCGCCGGTCAGAGCTTGACCAATCTTTGGTTCCTCCAAAGATTCCTAGTTGCTGGGGAAAGTTCCTGCCTTGGAAATGCAGAAAAAAATTACTGTGGTCTATGTTAAACTTCAACCTATAGAGAAGTGCATTATTAAAGCCCTTACACTCATCTTTGGTTTGCACAAAGCCAGAGAGTTATCTTGTTGAGATTGGGATTTGGAGAAGAGCGTTGTATTTGTTAACCCAGATGATTGCTTGCAGGTTTTGTCTTCCCTTCTCTGCTCTCTCTAACCAGACAATGTAGGCCCAGTGCTGAGATGTCACAGCGTATCTCCCCGGTTTTTCTCTTTGGGTTGTGGATTGACACCGGGTGGCTTAAAAGCATCTAACCCTAGCTGACAGTTAAGTAATTTATTGTGGAGGCAGGCTTTGCCCAAGACACAGGGTATTGAGGGCTATGGTAGCTATTGACAGGAGATGGGGGAATTGTAAGCCCACCTCGGCCAGTTTGAAGTTTGACCATTTGTTGTGGATCAAGTATTGTCATGTACAAAGCGATTGGTTCTACTTTATGTACCCGCATACATACTGTACATGTACATACATACATTACAATGCCATAAAAAGCAAAAAAAAAACAAACAAAAAAAACTTTCTTTGGTAGAATGTAGTTCCAAAAAAAACTGTAATCTCCTCCCTACAACTAATGTGTGGTGTAAAAATGTTCCACTTTTTGGATTGGAAAATGCTGCTAGTGAACATAATCCAGGTAGGAATTATGTTTCCTCGAAAAATGCATTTGGCAAAGCAAATTAGTTGAAAAGAAACATGCTCTGTATGAGACAGAGTTGGATGTTCATAAAGTGAAGTGTGGAGCCTGAGTGGTGGATGGGTGTATAATTGTGTCTCATACTACCATGACCACAATCTTTCGCTAACCATACCTATCTGGGTGTAGTTACCTAACCTTAACCATGCTATATTTATAATGAAAAACCACCAATCCAGTAGGTATTAGGTTCCCTCAAAATATAATTTTTAAATATATTTTTCTAAACCAGAATATGGCTGAAATTTGTAGGAGATAAGGTTGCTTTCATGTTAGTTCATCATTGAATTACAGTTCAACAGGTGACTGACAGATCTATGAGTTTGCCATGGTTGTTCAGACCCAGAATGCATTGTGGCAGGTTAACCTTAACCCTAACACAGCAGTGCATATGATTAAATGTTTCAGCTGCAAACTCTGACAAAATGAAAGGAAGATAGGACCCTGTATTAGACCACTGCATCCTGTCAATGTAATATTAAAATGAGATCTCCTATGGAATTAATAAATATTACTTATAACAATCATATTGTACTCTATAACCAGCTGCTATTACTGCTACCAGACCTGTGCTCTGTGCAGAGTTTACTTTAGCGCATTTTTGTATATTCATCAACAATTCCAGGTCTTCATGTCAGTTTTATGGGGCAAATATGAAGTTGTGTGTACATAATTTCAAGCACTGCATCTCCTCCTAATATGATTATTTGTCCTCTGCTTTTGTCTACATTTCAGGCAGGGTGATATTCCATTCATAAATCATGAACACAGCCGAGCCCCTGAATAATAGGCCCTCCAACAGAGTTGCTGTCCATTTATAATGGGGACACATAACACCACGCTTGCTTGGCCTTGTGTTCAAGTTAAGGTTCTCCCCATATCATAGATCACATATATGGCTGTAGGCACTTGGAAACTAAACAGCTTTGCCTCCTCCCACAGGCCATATTGTGGATGCAGAAGTGCCAGTTAAGCCTGATTGATTGTATAGATGCAATTTGATTTTAGATGCATTTTGTCTTCTGAAATCAGAATTGCTGCCAGTTGCTGGTGGTGGTCAGCTAGTTTTCCCCGTTGTTTGTTTTCTGCTCTGGTTGTGGTTGGGACAGTTCCTAAATTGCACTGAACTGTCCTCAAATAAAGGTATCATGTCTTGTCAATAGAAGTTCTTGCAGCTGTCATGTCCTTCATATTCTCATAGAATGGCTCTTTTTTGCTCATCACTGCCAATCAGTTCTAAAGACTATTCAACCGTAGGTGGATAAATCTTATCGTCTCAGACAATGACTCTCTGATTTTGAAAACAGTCTTGCACATCGGCACAATGCCTGTCAAATCTCAATAGAGTGTACTGAAATAAAATTCAGATTTTATTTTTTTCTTCCTCACTCCTTTCCCACCCCTGTTGTTTTTGTGATGCCAGGAATGATGTATGTTTTAGGCTGCAAGTATTCAAGTGAGTAGACGTTTTTGAGCTTGAGGCAGACTCCCAATGAGTGTGAGGCTTTGTTCTTCTGAAAGGAACATGATGGGGAGCACTTATTCCTCTCCCATTCTCTCCGTGCTACCTGTCAGCGTTGACTGGTGGCTGCCGGCTGAGTTTGCCTGAGCCTAACTTTGTCTCATTGGCAGGCAGCACATCTTCCTCTGCACTAGAGCCTTTACTGCCTCTGCTCCACGCAGCCTATGCTGGCTTTAACACGTGAAAACAGTCCATGTCATGGGATTGTCTTAGGTAGGTGGCAAAGAGAATAATAAACATTACAACGAAGGGTCCATTCAAAATGGAGATACATGGAAAAAAATATTTTGTATCCATGTTGTATAAGACCTCTATAGAAAACCTCCAAAGAATAATAAGAATTATCAGACCCCAATGGATTACCCTATTAGAATTAGAACTGGAAGACACACTGAAGGTTCTGCAGCACCAAAAAGCATGTGGGCCTGATGACATCTTAAATGAGATGTTAAAATAGACCAACAGAAAATGCAAATTGGCCATCCTAAAGATATTCAACTTTGTACTAAATGTAGGTCATATTCCTGAAAGCTGGAGTGGAGGGCTGATCACACCCATCTGCAAGAATGGAGTCAAATTAGATCCCAACAACTACAGAGGCATCTGTGCAAGTAGTAACCTGCAAATTATTTGGCAGTACTTTAAATTCAAGAATTATAGACTTCCTCAACGAGGACAGTGTCTTAAGCAAAAGTCAGATTGGATTCCTTCCGAATTATAGAACAGCTGACCACATGTTCACCCTACACACACTAATAAATATATAAATCAAAATAGAGACACAATTCATGCATGCTTTGTTGATTTCCAAAAAGCCTTTGATTCAGTCTGGCATGAAGGATCATGTTTTAAACTAATAGAAAGTGGTATAGGGGGGAAGTAATTTGATGTAATTAAATCAATATATGAAAATATCAAATTGGCTGTCAAAATTGGAGATAAACACACAGACTTCTTCCCACAGGGATGAGGGGTGAAGCAAGGCTGCAACCTCAGCCCCACCCTCGTCAATATTTATATTAATGAACTCACATTGTTATTAGAACAATCACCAGCACCTGGTCTCACTCTTCAAGACACAGAAATTAAGTGTCTGTTTTATGCAGATGACCTGATCATACTGCTGCCTACTGATGAAGGTCTTCAGCAGAGCCTAAACCTTCTCCATCAGTAGTGTCAGACCTGGGCCCTGACAGTTAACATGAAGAAGACCAAAATGATCACCTTCCAAAAAAGATCAAGGTTACAGACAAATGACCTAACATTTAAAAGAGGTGAGACCCAAATAGAACAAACAATTACCTATACTTTACAAATTAGTTCCACAGTAAACTTCTGCTCTGTTGTGAAGGAACTTAAAAATAAGGCAAAATGGGCATTCTATGCATTCAAGCGTTCAGTTCAAATCCAAATTCCAATTAGGACATGGTTCAAAATATTTAAATCAGTTAATTAGTTAGTCCCTTACTACAAAATTATTGGGAAAAATGGGCCAAAAATCCAATTGAAACCCTGCATACAGAGTTCTGCAAAAGTATTCTGTGGGTACAAAGAAAAACCCCAAACTCTGCATGCAGGACTGAATTAGGCCAACATCCTTTACTTCTAAGTATTTTTAAAAAGATCTATCAAATTCTGGAGCCATTATAAAGCCTTTGCCTACCAAGATTTGAACATAGAAAGGAGTCCCCTCAGCAAACTGGTCCTGAGGTTGACTGACCTTTCACCTTCTGACATCACAAACCCCAGTCAGCCTCAGGGCAGTTACACGATCACTCAGAAGATTAGACCTAACCAAATTATAACTAAAGAAAAAGGAAAAATACATAACCTATTGGAAAGATATTACACACTCACAACACAAACTAGAAACATATTTGGCCCTAAACAGATAGTATACTGTGGCATAATACCTAACCACAGTAACTGATAAGAACCTGAGAAAGACATTGGCAGTGTACAGACTGAGTGACCACAGTCTGGCAATAGAGAAGGGCAGACACAGGCAGACCTGGCTGCCCAAAGAGGGCAGGCTGTGCTGTCATTGTAATGAGGGAGCTGTAGAGACAGAATTATATTTTCTAACACAATGTCACAACTGTCAACCCAACCGTCAGACTATATAGACAGTCTATTATATCTATTTAGTATAACCAATAAATAGACTGTCTATATAGTCTGACAGTTGGGTTGTGCATACTCTGTGGACCCTCCAGAGGCACAGAAGAAATTGTACAATTGTTAACTGGCCTGGCCTCCAACAGGTCCTCAGCCACCATGTCCTCTCTCTCTCTCTCTCTCTCTCTCTCTCTCTCTCACACTCACACACACACACACACACACACACACACACACACATAGCAGTGGGGACTTGTGAGTTTCTATATGTGAAGTGATGGAAAGATGGAATGGCTTCATACATTAGTGTTAATCTGAGTGGGGTTTTTTTCTGTTCTCTTCCAGTTGGCAGGATAAACATAGGAGCTCAGAGTAAAGATGTATTGAGCTGTGGAACAGTAGATGTGTGACCTCTTCAGGATTTCTATTTAAATTCATCACCCACTGAAATAATAATAAAGTGCAAAATCCAAAATAAGAGTGAGTTTATACTATGCAAACTTAGGCTTGTTGTCTTTTGGATGAATTTTTACTTGAGGTATGGTGATTGATATTGGAGTCTGTTTTTTGCTGTTATTATTTTAGCTTTTCTTTTTTTACATGTCAGGGTCCACACTGCACTAGTTTATATATAAAGTGGGCTGTAGCCTACACAGGATATATATATATATACACATTTTACAAACATTGAAAACAATGTGATGATTATACACGAGTGAACTCCAGACCTTTTAAGAAAGCTCATGCAGTGTCCAACATGGAAAGACTTGTTAGCCCTTAACAAACTAACTATTCCAACCATAGTTGACAGTTTTGTTTGTTTGTAGGCTCACAACAGGCCAAGTCCAGCTATAGTTTGAAGTGTTGCAAGGTCCTGTGGTTCTCTAGGGATTATACAGTAGAAGTCTCAGGCAGACTTTTTAATTTAATGGTTTTATTTCCCCAGGGTTGTCAATTTCAATTTATTATGTATGTCAATTAATAGGACCAAAGACTCTGCCATCCTTAGAGACATGCTGCTACTATGGAATAACTCCTATTTTTTTCCAATATGTTTATTGGGGAAAACAAACACCTTTATTTTTTACAGCAATCTGTGTATTAGATTTTGACATTTCTTCTTCTTGAAGTTGGTGTTTTGGACTTATTGTGGCACTAACAAATAGGAATCATCTTCTGGGGACCTTTTGTGCTTGTGAAAACAAAGTCTCAAAACTCCTCCAACACTGACATCTAGGCAATATTGCAGCAGTGGCACTAACTACCCAGTTAATTCAAGCACAAAATAAAACAGATATCTTTCTCAGTGTTTCAGCGTGATCGAAAGCCTCATAATAAAGGCTTAAATATTTTATGAAAAGTAATTTATAAGCTCTGATTCGAAAACAGTGATCCCAATCTACTGTGTGATTTAATACATACTAGTTAAAGAAAGAAAAATATATTTTTTAAATGGTGTAATTAGAGTTCTTGGAATTTGATGCTATTAAGGCAGAAGATGTATCATATTGTCCTTTTTGTCCTTCCACTCCCATGCACATAATACATACAAATCACAGACGCATAGTCCTGACTTTACTGAAGCCCTTTGATATTTATTTGGCTGAAAAATGTGTGTAGATGAATGCTTATGTCAGTAGCTGTATGTCATTTTCCAGGGCATGATGAGGTGATGGGGGCCATTTTAGGCCAGCTGTAATCAGGCAGAAAGAGCCAATTGTTGCAGCAGCAGTGATGGATCTCTTTGTTTTGGTCGTCCAGGATTTGGAGCTGCCAAAGGAAAGGGCATTTTGATTCATTTAAGGGGTTGCTGCCTTCATCACAGCCTGTTATACTGGCAGTGTGTGTAAGAGACACAGCAAGAGAGAGAGACAGAAACAGAGGAAGTGAGAGATAGTGTGTGTGAGTTTGCGGTTTTGTCATTCTCTTCACTCTTATTTATTGTAGCAGTGAGTCTCTTCTCAAAGCAAAGAAAGGCTTTAGAGTGTTACTTCAGTTTTGTCCCAGTGACACATGAGGATATGAAACATTTACCACAAGATGTCACTCAGACATGTAAATATCATTGCATTGTTTCTTAAAGGAGCACTCCACAAATTTTAGACATAAAGGTCAATGCTATAGTAGAGATTCGCTGGCTCTGGAGGAACTTAGCAAGTCTGAGAAAATAACCCTGATGATGTCATCAGGGTTATCTCATCTTGGGCTTAAAAGCCTGTGTTACAAAGTGGGGGTGTGAAGTTTGAAATATGCAGATGTTTTGAAGGTTGAAAAAAAAAAAGATGCTATCAAGTTGCATTATTTATATTTAAAAGAGTAGCAAGAGTAGAGTTACTCAAAATAAAAGGACAGAGGCATTGTTGCAATTCCAAGCTTTTTACTTTAAAACCATCAGCAGCAGGTAGAAGTGTCAGGAAACAACAGTCAATAAATACCAGCTGTGCTCAGTTGCATCAGTTAGTTTGATGATGTCACAAGCCTACACTGCCTGTTCAATTGGACTTTACACTTGGAGTAATGGAGACAACTCATGGAAAAGACATTTGTCTATTTATCTTAAAAAAATACTGAAGTAATTAACCAAAGTAAAAAACATCCTCCTTAAAGAAGCTTTTGTCATTAGCCGATAGAAACCTTCCTTGAACAGTGGTCTTGAAACTAAGGAACTAAAGCTGTTTATATTATGTTGAGGGTTATGGGTGTTGATAAGTGTTGATGTCCTATCTTTCAAGCAGTTAAGGCAACACATGCTATAGTTCTTGAGAGTATTAAATTGATCTTGGAAATACAGGGAAATATAGATTCAAGATTTAATACATTATTGCCATTTCAACATAGTCGATAGAATTTGGTTTGGTGAGCTCACAAAAAACTAAATATAAATAACAAGAACCCCACCTCACATACAGTGACCACCTTAGGACATAAAAGCAAATTAAGTAATAAGTAATAATAATAAATAATTAAAACAAGCATTACAGTGTCTTATAGACAGGAATAATAGCAGCACATTAATGATTTAAGAGTTAAGGGCACTAAGGGCCTCTGGGTCGGTGCTGTTGTAGAACCTGGTTGTCCTGGTTCTGATGCTTTTCAGCCTTTTAAAAGAAGGGAGGAAGTTAAAAAGATGGTTAGCAGGGTGAGAAGAGTCATAAAGAATATTGTGTCCCTTTTTCTGCAGTCTAATGGTATAGATTTCAGCAAGGGATGGCAGTTTCTGTCTGGCCTATGATTTTTGATGAGGAAGAGGAGATTTTTACACCCAAGAATTTGTAGTGCTCCACCTGATTAAATGCTGAGGTCTAATCAACAAACAGAACCCTTGCATAAGTGACAGGTGCCTCAAGTTGTTGAAGAACATGTGCAAACATAACGATACTACATGACTGACAGACCCATATGCAAACTGATTTGTCCAGTGTTGCCCTTGAATCACTGGACAAGTGACTGTAAACCAGATGCTCAAAGATCTTCATTATAACAGGTAAGTTAAGGCAACAGGTTTTTAAACATTCATTCATCAATCTGTCATTGGGTTAGATTTTTTATGCACAGGAACAGTAACAGCACACTTAAAACATACTGGCACCCTTAGCTCTAAAAGAGATTTGTTAAAAACTTATGTGAAAGCCTGTCTGCACACCATTTCAGGGTAGCAGCTGAGATTAAGTCAGGGCCTGCAGCCTTTCTACTGTTTTGCCTACAGAGGAGGTTCCTAACCTCATGTTCAGTAATTAAAATAACTGGAGGCATAGCAAGATCTGATGAGGAAGGAGAATAAGACAGTGGGACCAAGCTGGTGTCAAATCTGCAGTAGAATCTATTCAACTCATCTGTCAGGTTGGAATCAACATCTGTGATGGCAGGTTTTGATTTATAGTTTGTGATTAATTGCATGCCCTTCCACAGACCTCTGCTATCATTAGAGTTGAGTTTATTATTTTGTTTTTATACTTTATCTCAGGTCTTTGCACTGTCCTTCTCTGAGATTGACTGATTTGAAAGCTGGTTTATAGTAACAATAAACCATGGTTTATTGTTACTATAAACCGTAACAAATTTTGATGGAATATATGCATCTTCAACAAATTATATATAAGAAGCGACCACATCAGTAAAAGAGTCCAAATCATCATTTGCCTCTTTAAATATGTCCCAGTTAGTTGTTAGAAGACAGTCATTCAACCTTTCTGTGTTCTCAGGGGACCACTGTCTGATAATCCTCTTTCAGGGTTTTACCATTAATAAACAATGTAATATTAACAGTTTACAGTATAATAGCCTACTAAGAAAGACAAAAAACATCTAAAGCGTTGAAAATACTTGAATCACTGTTGGTGTTTTTCAAAGGTTAAGCCAATTTACAGCTCACACTGGCAATTACAATGTGCCAATTCTCATAATTTCATTGCAAAGGGCTGATTATGAAACAGTATCACCTCTCACCCTGGCTTCTGCTGACGTTTGAAAATGCCAATTGATATTTTTCCCCAACCTTTTGCAGTCATAACCAACACTGTGACCTTTGACCCCCAGCCATTTGGTGGAGTCACATTTTGATGTAAATCTCAAATTTTTTTAGATCACACTAAACAGAACACTAGCTGCCATTTTAATATTTCCAGCACTCAAAAACGAAGAAAAAACCTCAAGATTGCTTGTCTGGTTCTTATCATGGGCGCAACTGTGGGCACACCTATTATTTATCTATCTCCCTCCACCCTAATCTGGCTTCACAAAGCATAATGAAAACTGGGCAGGGAAGATAACAAGGACCTTTGAGAATGACTTGGAGGGGATGTTAGTGTCTGGTAAATGTCCCATAAACACAAATCCATAGTATGTTCTAAATAATAATAATAATGTTAAAAGTGCCAATTTGGCAACAGATCAACATACTTAATTTACCATTTTCCTCTAAAAGCAGATTAATTTACAGTCGGTAACTGTCGACATTAGTACATTGTTTTCATTTTTCAACATTAGCATCGGGACACGGTAGTATACATCAACACCACATTCCCACATGGGGCAATGTTATCCTGCATAAGGCTATTATGAAGTCTACTTCATTTGGCTATTTGTCAGTGTGAACAGCCCACAGAATCAAACTATATTAGATTTAGTATATATTGTGATATTGGTGTGATACAGACAGAGGGGAGGACGGTCACTGAGAGAGGTTTTTCAGGCTCAGGTGAAGTCATTGTAGTAATGTACAAACGACAGTGTAGCGTTGGGAAAGGGGATGGGAATGGAGTTGGGGTGTGAGGGGTACAGGGACAGATGTTTTCCCTCAAAGAAATGATTGCATTTGCAATGTAAAACCAATCTGCAATACCTTGTTCTTATTACATGCACCACGACCCCTGGAGTGAATCAGACAAAACCAGTCAAATAAATGTTGTGACAGATAATAATGGGATATGAGCAAATGGTTTTCTCACTATATGGAAATGCTTGGGCTCTTCAATCTCATCCTTCAAATCCCCCGACTGGAGCAGCCGGTCGGAGACGGGGGAGAGGCTGTTAAGAGCTGAAGATGAGATTGGCCCAGGCAGAGACATATGGAAAGCTCTCCTCTCTCTTACCCAGACAATAGTTGTGGGGATGAAATCAACCTCCCCTGGCACGCTATAGACCCAGGCCTTTTGGGATCCCCTGAAAAAAGGTTGTGTTGTTTGTGTGTGTGTGAGTGTGTGAGAGAGAGAGTGTGTGTGTAGATACATATTGAAAGGTGCTGTGTGTATTGGCATATAGTGAAAGGAGTGAGGGATTGGCACCTTGTGAAAAGTCACTGTGTTTGCAAGGCTTGTGTATAGTCTGCTTCCTGATTGGGTTTTGGGCAGCCAAGGACGGTAATGTTCCTGCAGCCCAGTGTCATCTGAATTACCTTCATATTGGATAATTCTAAAACAGGGATTTATGTTCAGTGCCAATGTTCTATGACAGTGCAGGGAGTAGCGTGTAGCTGACTTCAAGAACTCAAGAACATGAACAACAAACGTTGAGAGCCAATTCTGACAACATAAGCCACTTTAGTAAATTACAACTTGCTTGGCCTAACCGTGCCTAGGATAACCTGACACCAACCTTTTCAGAGAACATCTCATGATCTCTGGTTTCCATCAAGTGGAACTCAGGACTCATAAGACTTCAATTCAATTAAATTCAGTTTTATTTATATAGCTCCAATTCATGACAGAAGTTATCTCATTGCACTTTTCCTAGACCGCAGGTCTAGACCGTACTTGTTACCGTACTGTACTCCCACCAAGAGCAAGCATTTGGCAAAGGTGTCAAGGAAAAAACATCCTTTTAAAAGGCAGAAACCTCGAGCAGAACCAGACTCAGACTGGGCGGACATCTGCTGCTGCCGGTTGGGGAGAGGGAGAGGGAGAGAGAGAGGGAGAGAGGGGAGAGAGAGAGAGAGAGAGAGAGAGAGAGAGAGAGAGACGAAAAGGTAAGAGCATACAATAGCACAATGTAAATTCCACATAGAATTCTAAAATAATAATGTAATGGTAGTGGTAATATTAATACAAAAATAATACTAATAATAATGATAGCAATAATAATCATGATAATAATAATAAGACTAATAATAATAATTGTAGTAGCGGTTGAGCAGGAACATGGTAAGAGGCCCTCAATCATAGATCCAGACTCTACAGCTCTGGAGGAAGAAATACCAGCTGACAGCGACAGAAGGAGAGAGGAGAGGGACGAGAAAGCACAAAACTATGGGAGAGAGAAGATGTCCAGTTAGTAACATGCATTAATGGGATAAGAATGCATATAGATGGAGAGGGGGAGCTCAGTACATCATGTGAAGTCTACTGGCAGACCTATAGCAGCATAACTAAGGAATGGTTCAGGACTCACCTGTGCCAGAAAATAGTTTTAAGGTGTATCGTAGCAAAGCGGTTAGCATTAAAGTTATTAATTAGTATCTTTTTACATGTTTGCTTTGAGGTTTTCAATGATGTTAGGTTGATGTTATTACAAAAATTGTTGTGACATTCAGGCTGACATGTTTGGTAACTTTGGAAACCTTGGGACGGATGTTGGGAAAACCAGAAGGATGTTGAATTACTTCTGAATCAATACAAACTATAGAGTTCAATATGATATATGTTTAATGTAACTTCAAACAGAGGACATGTTTAAACCGAGTTGGGTAACTGAATTGGCTCCAATGTGCACCTTCCTTATATTATCCCTTTACTCCAACCTTGTATTTGTCAAGATTAGCTACAGCAATTTTATTTGATAACTACCACTTTAAGCCCTCATTGTCTTACATTAAGAGTTGCTATTGCTGCTAGCCATCCAAGTTGAACCTACTCTGTAGGAATTGTAGAATGTCTGTTCAGCATTTGAATACCCCATATTCAATGCAATCTAGTCAAGCTGTCAGTTGTTAATTTAAGTGCTCCTCCTTTTTATAAAGACACAGCATGCCACCTGCCCTGTGTAAGATAAAGTTTGTTCCTGGCTGTCACCGTGCATTTCAGCCTGATTAAGAATAGAGCCTGAGATAGTGCCACAGCGTGCTACCAGCCCTGTGTAGTTTTGTACCCAGCTGTAACTTCCACGTGTTTCAGAAACATCCTCTTACTGTTAATGGTCTGCATCTCAGTTAGTGCATGTTAAAACTTTGGAAAAGCAAACCTACTTTTGTAAACCTGCTTTTCCTTTAGTGGCCCCAATGTGATGCCCACTAGAACCACTAGATGGTGCTGTAGCTTCCCCTCTTCCACAGAGAGCTACTTTTGACAGTGTAGGCTACATTGTTAGGTTAGGCCAGTGTACTCCCCAAAACTACACTACAAGGTGTCTGCCAACACAACACCATAGCCAACCACATTGCTTCGTTGTACTATTTAAAACTGCTGGCTAAGAATAAATGTAAATACAGTAAGATTATTATTCACATCTGCGGTAACAACTCCTGATTACGCCAATCGGAGGCCACTAAAGTTAATGTTGAGTCAGTGTGTACTTATGTAAAGACAATGTCGGACTCCGTAGTTTTCTCTATGCCCCTGCCAAACCTGACCAGTGATGACATGTTTAGCCACATGTCTTCATTCCGCCACTGGCTGTCCAGTCAACGATGTGGGCTTTATAGATAATTGGCAGACTTTTTGGGGAAGACCTGGTCTGATTAGGAGAGACGGCATTCATCCCACTTTGGATGAGCAGCTCTCATATCGAGAAATCTGATTTTATTAGTGGACCCAAACCATGGCAACAATGACCAGGAGGCAGAGTTGCAGTCCTACACACTTCTCTGCGCTTCCAGAGCAGTTATCCACCCAAAACTCCTTAGTGACGATGTTTGCCACAGAAGAGGAATTATACATAAAAACCTAAACAAAAACGCTGAAATAGCACAACAAAAGAATTAAATGTGGACTCTTAAACATCAGATCTCTGTCATCTAAAGCTGTACTAGTGAGTGATTTAATATCAGAGTATCATATTGACTTATTTTGTCTTACTGAAACCTGGCTGGGTCATGAAGAATATGTGAATCCACTCCGCCCAGTCATATTAATACTCATATTCCTCGAGGCACCGGCCGAGGAGGTGGAGTTGCAGCCATCTTCGACTCAAGCCTATTAATCAACCCTTAACTCATTCGAAAGCCTTGTTCTAAGTCTTTCACACCCAACCTGGAAAATACAACAGCCAATTCCATTTGTTATAGTGTACCGCGCTACTGGTCCTTATTCTGAAATGTATCTGAATTTCTGAGTTTTTATCAAGTTTAGTCCTTGACAGATAAAGTAATTATTGAAGGTGATTTCAATATTCATGTGGACGTTGAAAATGATAGCCTTAGTACTGCATTTATCTCATTATTAGATTTGATTGGCTTTTGTCAGAGTGTACATGAAGCCACTCACTGTTTTAACCACCTCTAAAAAAGAAGATAATAAAACAAAGAAGGTTAGCTCCATGGTATAACCCCCAAACCCACAGATTAAAGCAAACATCACAAAAACTTGAAAGGAAATGGCATTCCAACAACCTGGAAGAATCTCATTTAGTCTGGCAAGATAGTCTTAAAACATATAGGAAGGCCCTCCGTAATGCCAGAGCAGCGTACTACTCATCATTAAGAAAGGAAAATAAAAACAACCCCAGGTTTCTTTTCAGCACTGTAGCCAGGCTGACAGAGAATCATCTCATCTCAGCTCTATTGAACCATGTATTCCTATAGCGCTCAGTAGTTATGACTTCATGAGCTTCTTTAATAATAACATTTTAGCTATTAGAGAAAAAAAATCATCAAGTCCTGCCTTCAACCAGTACCGATTTATCTTCAAACACAGGAACCTTAGAAACAACTGTAAAACCTGATATATATTTTGACTGCTTTGCTCCTTCAACTAACTTCAACGATTAAGTCATCTAAGCCATCAACCTGTCTGCGTTCGACACCATTGACCATCACATCTTATTACAGAGACTGGAACATGTAATTGGCATTACAGGAACTGCACTAACTTCTGTGCTTGGACCGATTCTATTCACCTTATATATGCTTCCTCTAGGCAATATTATTAGGAAACACTCCATACGCTTTCATTGTTATGCGGATGATACCCAATTATATCTATCAATCAAGCCAGATGAAACTAACCAGTTAGCTAAACTTCAAGTATGCCTTAAGGACATAAAGATCTGGATGACCTGCAACTTTCTGATGTTAAACTCTAACAAAACTGAAGTTATTGTACGTGGCCCCAAACACCTCCGAGTCACATTATCTAAAGATAAAGTTACTCTTGATGGCATTGCCCTGGCCTCCAGCACCACCGTAAGGAACTTCTGAGTTATCTTTGATCAGGATTTATCCTATAACTCCCACATTAATGTATGCAACATTGCAAAAAGCAGGCACATCCTGTCTCAAAATGAGACTGAAAAACTAGTGCATACATTTGTTACTTCTAGGTTGGACTATTGCTATTCCTTATTATCAGGCTACCCGAATAAGTCCCTTAAGACTCTCCAGAATGCTGCAGCACGTGTACTGACAAGAACTAGGAAAAGAGATCATATTTCTCCAATATTAGCTTCTCTGCACTGGCTCCCTGTAAAATCCAGAATAGAATTTAAAATCCTTCTCCTCACCTACAAAGCTCTTAATGGTCAGGCACCACCAGATCTCCATAATACCATATTACCCGACTAAAACATTGCGCTCCCAGAATGCAAGGTTACTTGTGATTCCTAGAGTCTCCAAAAGTAGAATGGGAGCCAGAGCCTTCAGCTATCAAGCTCCTTTCCTGTGGAATCAGATCCCAGCTTGGGTTTGGGAGGCAGACACCATCTCCACATTTAAGAGTAGGCTTAAGACTTTCCTCTTTGATAAGCTTATAGTTAGGGCTGGCTTGGGTGAGCCCTGAACCATCCCTTAGTTATGCTGCTATAGGCCTAGACTACCGGGAGACTTCCCATGATGCACCTCTTTCCTCTCTCCTTCTCTCCATCTCCATCTGTATGCATTTTATCCCATTGCTGCATGTTGCTAACTTAACATCTTCTCTCTCCCATAGTTTTGTACTTTCTCGTTTCTCTCCTCTCTCCTTCTGTCGCTTTTAGCAGATATTTCTGCCTCCGGAGCTGTAGAGACTGGATCTGTGGTTGTGGGCCACTCTCTGCCCGTGTTCCTGCTCGACAACTGCTACTACAGTTGTTGTTATTGGCTCTGTTACTAATACCGTCATTATTATTCCTATAGCTGCCATTATTATTATTATTAATTTATTAATATTAATGTTACCACTACTATTACATTATTACTATTTTAAAAAATCAACATGGTATTTGCATTGTGCCTCCCTCTCCCCACCCCACCCCTCCCCAAAACCTCTCCTCTCTTTCTTTCTTTCTCTCTCTCTCTCTCTCTCTCTCTCTCTCTCTCTCTCTCTCTGTCTCTCTCAAAACCTAACATGGCAGCAGCGGATGGCCACCCACCATTCTGTCCAAGGTTTCTGCCTCTTAAAGGACGTTTTTTCTTGCCACTGTCTACAAATGATTGCTCATGTTGGGATAAATACTATGATAAAGAATACGGTCTAGACCTGCTCTATAGGAAAAGTGCAATGAGATAACTTCTGTCATGAATTGGAGGTATATAAATAAAACTGAATTGAATACTAAACAACCAGCTAAATTTATCCTCCATTCCAGACTAAGCAATGGAGAGCCCATGTGTAGAGCAGTTTATTTCTTCCCTAGCATAGAGCCTAAAGCCTGGCTACCCTGAATTCATCAGTAGGTTGAATTTCAGTGAGTGTAGCAAAGAGATAGACGTGCTCCTCAGTGAAAAGTGTCATGTGCAGACCACATCCACAGGCCCCTTGTTGACATGTTTGCTTCTGAACTTCCACAGGCAAACCAGCTCTGCCTTTCAGAGCAAAGCAGCCCTAGAAATGCAGATAGAATCCCTTAGAGCGCAAAATGCTTGTCTCCCCCATGAAGTTCAGACAGCTAATAAGAAAGCCATGCGCTACTTGGAAGACCTGCATTTAGCAGAGTCAGATCTCTTTTCACACAAGGATAACTTGTTACGGATTAGATCAGAACGTCCTTCCCCACCACAGACGTTCAGCCAATGTGAATCAGGTTACTCCGATTCACACTCCTCCACCTTCCAGCCGGCAAGCTATGTCCTCTGCCAGTTCCCAACAGACCCTGGTCACAACTAGGAGAGGATTTTATCACCGATCTACCTGCCTCCGACAATAAAACATGCATCCTGGTGGTCGTTGACCGATTCTCTAAGTCCTTTTGCTTGATTCCTCTCAGCGGACTACCCACTGCCATGGAAACTGCCGAACTCATGTTCAACCACATCTTCCACTATTATGGCATTCCAGAGGACATCGTGTCAGACCGGGAACCCCAGTTCATCACCAGAGTGTGGAAGGCCTTCTTCTCCCTCCTAGGTGTGACTGTCAGCCTCTCTTCCGGATATCACCTGCATACAGGATACAGGATATTGGCAACTTCCTACGTACCTTCTGCCATGGCCACCAAGACTCTTGGAACCAGTTCCTGGGTTGGGCCGAGTACGTCCAGAATTCCCTCTGCCAACCTACCACTGGACTCACTCCCTTCCAGTACGTACTCGGTTACCAACCCCCTCTCTTCCTGTGGTCGGGAGAACCCTCTGAGGTTCCACTGGTTCAGAGAGAGCGAGAGTGTCTGGGACGCAGCTCATCATCAGCTGCAACGAGCACTTTGCAGGCGCAGACTGACAGCCGACCTGAGACGCTCCACTGCTCCCTCCTACCAACCCAGTCAGAAGGCCTGGCTGTCGACCCGGGACATCAGGATGTGCCTGCCCTGCAAAAAGCTCAGTCCCAGATTCATTGGTCCCTTCACCATCACAAAGCAAGTCAACCCGTATCAACGTCAACGTATCAGCTCCAACTGCCACCACAGTACAGAATTCACCCTACTTTCCATGTTTCACTCCTCAAACCTCACCACCCTTCTGTTCCTGTTTCCACAGACCCTGGTGCTGCAGCGGAACCCCCCCCATCCTGGAGGATGGAGCAGCGTACCAGGTGAATGATATCTTGGATTCCTGCCGCCATGGTGGTCTATTAGAATACCTGGTGGACTGGGAGGGCTATGGTCCTGAGGAGCGCTCGTGGGTACCCAGACACGACATCCTCGACCCCTCTCTGCTCGACGCTTTTCCACGCTGCCCATCCAACTCGACCTGCTCCCCGTGGAAGAGGACGACCACTACGACGTTGGGGTCCTCGGCCCTCAGGAGCGGGCCGTGGAGGGGGGGGGTACTGTCATGGACACGCCAGGCTCCACGCTCACCCAATCATAATGCACTCCCTCACCAGAGTACTAACCACTCACACACACCTGCTCCCCATCAGCACCTCATCTACACTAGTATAAAAGCACACTACTCACCCCAGCCAGTTGTTCGGTCTCGTTAATACTAAGGACTCTCCCAGTCAATGGAAGAAGCCTTCTTCCCTTTCCTACGCCAGTGTGCGCTTCCACTCCAGTGTTCCTTCATCCAGTCGTGAGTTTACCTGTCTCCAGTGTGTGTGGCTCCGGTTCCCAATCTCCAACCCTATTCTACAAAGGACGGTATCAGTACTCCACTCGTTATTCTAGACTGCTCCATCACCCATCACTTACCCGCTTACTCTGTGCTCATTATTGTGTTCAATAAAAACCACATCTGTCTCCACCTCGGTGTCTCCTGCCCTTCTGTCCGTAACACCAGATGCCAGGAGACCAAATACCAGTTTACCATTAATAATCATATCATTGAAGACAGTATGAGTTATACCTACCTTGATATAATCATAACAACATCAGGGAGTTTCAACATGGCAGTGAATGCACTAAATGCAATTAAGATTAATTTTAAAATTCCAATTAAAATTGGGCTTAAAATATTTGATAGTGTCTTCCAGCCCATTCAGGTCCACTCAGTCATCATAGCTATACCCGTTGGGACAAACATCCAAGAATCGTTACATGCAGAATTCTGCAGATACATTATACACATACACAGAAAGACACCAACAAATGCTTGTAGAGCAGAATTAGGCAGATATCCACTGATAATTAACATTCAAACAAAAGCGCTCAAATTTTTTAATCACCTTAAATCCAGCCCCCTAGAAACCCCCCGTTCCAAAGCCCTCCAAAGCCAAGAGTTGAGCCCAGAAAAGTGTCCCCAATGTCAGTTGGTAATGAGACTAACTGCCCCCCCAAAACTCAGACAGAGTTTTGTCTGTTTTACTCTGACAAAACTCACTTTACTCTAATTTGTTTTACTCTGACTTGTGTCCCTCTCTCTAGCTCTGAACATTTCGCCCAATACACACTCTGTGATTGTGTAAAAAGTTGAATTAATGTGAGAAAGTTCGAAGGATTGTGAATGTTTTAAAGTTTGAACGGAGTTTCTACGTGAATGTATGAATTAGTGGGAAGAGGTTGAAGATGAGTAAGTTTGAAAGCTTTTCTCATGGCTTTTCTCATGGTTTGTAACTTCAAACAAAGTTGAATATTTTGAAAGTTTTAATGGGATATTAAAAGTTGAATAATATCTAGAATGTTTGAAGGAAGTAGCTGAAAGTATAAATGAATAGATAAGAATTGAAAAACTGGGTAAATGTGGAAATGTTTGAAGTAGTTAAGTTGCACAAATGTGGGTGGATTAATAATAATAATAATCATAATAAAGATTTTTTTTGTAGAAGAACATAGGTTGTGAATGCTTTCAGCATGTAAGACTTCAGCGAGATGAACTCGTTTAATTTGTTTAAGTCTTTCAGGAGCAGATTCCAGGCAGAAGGTGTAGAATGCATAAACACCCTTTTTCCAAGCTCTGTACACACATTTGTGACCAAAAACATAAAAACATCTTGAGAGCGCACAGAGAATTGTCCACTAGTTTTCTTTGAAATATAAACACAGAGATAAGAGGGGAGCATGCCAAGAATTACTTTATAAATGAATATACACCAGTGCACAAGCCCACGGGTGGCTAGAGCAGGCCAACCTACCTTACTGTTTAACTCAGTGGTGAGTCAGGGCTTTACAAATAATAAACAAATAATAAACTTGCATCAATTTGAGAAGTTCAGCTCTGTACATCTTGGCAGATAGTGAAATAATATTTGCTACAGTCCTGTGAAATATTCAAACTGCGGGGCTCAGAGGGTTAATGTGGGGTGTTTGGCACAAGTAATGATTAAGGCACAAGGACACAGCCAAAGATCAGTCTTATTCTGAAAATTATTGAGTTAAATGAATGTCAGAAATCAAAATGGCTGACGTTAATCCAGATTAATTCAGTAATGTAATATTAGTATTACGGATAACACTCATGATGTACATATGAAAACTACGCATTATGAGGCTTGTGTGTCTCAGTTTTTTCATGTAGTCACTAGAAGGGATATGACATTTTAAACAAATACACCCAATGTTATATTTACATACAATAAACATTTTTACCAAAAACAATATGTCATGAACCCTTGTTTAACGTGCTTGTATCCTCTGATACAGCATCAGCAAGATCTGAGATGGTTGGTGTCAGTTCTGGTGAACTGACGTGCAATACCCCAATTTTCATTTGGCAACAGTTGTAACTGAATAAGCTTCCTTTGAGACATTGCTCGCCCTGCGACGAGTTGGCCACTGTCCAGGGTGTGCCCTGCCTAAGGCCCAAAGTCACTGGGGTAGGCTCCAGTCACCCGCGACCCCCTAACGGGGACCAAGCGGTAGATAATGGATGGATGGATGGATGGATGAGACATTGCTTTGAACATAATGCTGATTTCACCTAACTGGCTTCACCTCCAAAATATTTTAGTTTTTCCTTTGGTAGATCAAGGCAATTTGTGTTGTGTCTACCGCATCCATTTTAACAAGAAAAACACTACAAAGAAGTGGCTTTCATGCCGCCAATCATGGTTACACACTGCATGTAGTTTTAAAAGCAACATGTGTCTTCACTGCCAGTCACAACACCCTGAAACATGCATCAATGTTAGGAAACATAAGATTTACTGCATTGCAGGGTTTATATTTTGAGTTGTTTTTTGTTTTTACTGTCAACTGTAAGAAGAAAACTGAAATTTCACTTCACCCTAATTAAGAAGCAGTCCAATGTGCAGAATTATGTTTGTTTCTGAGCCACAAATGTAAACAATGGATGGTTGTAATGTAAACAGAAATTTTTCACACAGTCCCACTGTTTGGATTGTTAAAGAGTTTCACTTCGGAGATCAATAAAGTATTTCTGATTCTGATTGATTCTGAATTTCCTTGTTGGATTGTTACTGGTAGGTAAGTGGATATTTAAAGGATGGTTTATGTCAGAGCAGTAGTGAAATTTCTGAAAACTATGGCTAACAGTTGAAGACTAAAATTATAATGGTAAGCCAAAAGTCATGGTAAAGAAACAGGAATGCTTAGTTTTGGGATAATGTTGATGTGATGTGTTGAGACTATGATTTAGCTGGAGGATGCATGCACCACCTTATTCATTGCACCACAGATTCACTGTAGGGCATCAAATTGAACTTAAGCTTTTAATATTTTCAGCGAGGTGCTTTTGCTGCCCATAAAAGAGTAAAATCCATCATCCAAAAGGCAAATTGTGTAGAACAGCAGGTACAGTACCACATGTCCCTGTGTTAGTATATAGTTTTGGTTATGGCCATCAGTTTTAATTATTTCTCATTCAATTCTGAGAAATAAAGTTTTTTTGTCCTATTCTTTTCTATTGGCCTGCATTTTATTTTCATAATCTCCGTTCCGTGTATGTATATGATCCTTAGTTTTGTTGCCAGACCGTTGCTATGGTGGTTGCTATGGACGCTGCTACACGTACGTAATGTTGTGGGTGGACTTGGCACGTTCGACTCCTGTTTTGGGCTGTCTGCTGTCAGTGGGCTTCATTCCATTTCAAATTTCTGCTGGTCAGCCATAACCTAAATCCAAACGCCACCAACTCTGTTAAAAAAGCCGTTTTAAGGCGTTTTGTAGCCTGTGATTGTAAAATGTGAAGTTTTATATACCATTTCAAAACTATTACTATTCCATTCTGTAAATAGATTTGAAATGTCAATTAAATTTTAATATTACTTTGTTTATTTCATTATTATTACCTTCTATTTTTAGTTATCTGTGTTGTGTTTTTTGGGAGTAAACACCAAGACACATTCATGCATCAGTATTTGAGAACTTATGAATGAGAACCGGTTGATCTTCTCAGCCCTACCCCAAGCACTTCAGGCCTTCCTACATTCCTGTAAATGCCCTAGATTGTCAGCAAAAATGTCTGAAGAAAGAAGAAACAACAAACAAACATTCAAAGGCCTCTCTGAAACCACATCTAGGATGGCTTGTGTCCATAAAATGAGAAATGGCTTAGAGCTAAACTAAATACATCGTTGAAAAGGTCTCAACCTGGACAGTAACATATGTCAGTATGATGATTCTTCATGGCTCCTGCTTTGAACTACTGACCTTTAAACCTTGACCTCAGTGCATGTTTGAAGGCTTATAATTCAGCAACAAAAGGGGCTACAGACATGGGACACCTGTTATAGAGAGCGCTTGACCTCAGCTACCATGTAAATATAGTCAACAATTGGGGGCACTGTCAAATATGGGTAAAATATGTATAAAATTAATTTTCACCCATTTAACAATTAGATATTTAAAATATGATTACACAAATGTGTTTACCCTGCCCTGAAACTCCCCATTGTACTCTCAATTCAGTATTTACAACTTCCAATTCTAGAAAAAAACACTAATATTTTCTAAAAACTACAATTTCATAGAGGTCATCTGCAGCCTGATACAAATTCAATTCAATTAAATTTATTGATCTATTCCTATTGTCACAGACACGCCAGGCTCCACTGCCTAGACCATACTCTTTATAATATTAATTACAGAGACTCACCAAATCCCACTATGAGCAAGCATTTTGCGACAGTGGAAAGGAAAAACTTCCTTTTAAGAGGGCATAAACCTTGGACAGAACCAGACTCAATGGTGGACGAGAGAGAGAGGAGGGGGAGAGGGAGGCACAATGCAAAGACCACATAGAATTATCTATTTTTTTTTTTTTTTTTTAAATAGAATGGTAATTGTAGTGTTTATTAATAAATTAGTAATAATAGGAATGACAGCTATAGGAAAAATAACGTCAGCATCAGTAACAGAGCCAATAACAACAACTGTAGTAGCAGTTGTCGAGCAGGAACACAGGGGCAGCAGGTGGTCCACAACCACAGTTGCAGTCTCTGCAGCTCTGGAGGCAGAAATACCTGCTGAAAGCGACTTCCACATTACGTCAACGACTGACACCGAAAGCAGCCAATGGGAAGAGAGAAACAGTTGTTCATCTACACAGGCCTGGATGAGGGAGCATTTCATACACACCTATGTAACAAACTTTGTGGCACACTATGTTTGGCCAATTATTACTGTAAAATCATTATATAATAATTAAGTAATTGACTCTTATTAATTTCTCAAGTGCGCTGTGAATAACTGCCGTGACAATGGCAGAAAACATGGCTATAACTCATTGTGGGAAAGCTGTATTGTAGAGTCAATACACCTGCACCTGTATGTTCTTTTTCATCTTTATAAACTAAAACTGAGTAGCAGTAATCTTCATTTACACATGGAAAACATAGAGGGCAAGCCCTCTTTTACAAATGTGTCATTTTTACAAAAACATGGTATACAGATACAATAATATGGTTACTGTTAATTGTAAGGTTATTCATAACACCAAAGCTGGCTATATCCTGTGTACTACAAGACTTTAGAAAGTCACTCAGACAACAGCTTCTACAAAAAACAGTGTTTATTGTCCAAAAAGTGAACGTTTAAACCAAGTTTTTTGGTTTAGTTTGACAGGACAGTTCACAGCTCAAGAAAAACAAACATGGACCTTGTTGAGGTTAGACTAATCAACTGATCAGCAACACAGCATTAATTAGAACCTGACCAGTTACACTGAAAACACACACAGAACATAAACTGTCTGAGTTTGATGCATTTTGGTCAGCCCTGAATTAAGGAGACATTTTGAATGATAAATAACAAAAAATACAAGCTTGCTTAAAGTAATCAGGAAGCAGCAAAACAGCCCCTGTCATGAGTGCTAACATTGCTATCATACAGTTATGATGATGATAATATCAGTGTGTGTATGCTTGACATTGGGAGGGCCTGAGACAGGCAGGGGTTGTCTGGGATGATGTAACCATGCGTCTGACGTACCATGTCTGGTACATGTTGGTGAAACATCAGTGGCATGATGTAGCTTTCTTTCCTGCTGTTTAAGATGTTGGATGAGAGCAGCCTTTGCTGCTCTGTGTCATTGATGGCAGAGAACACAAAGGCATGCTGCTGATGGAGGTGGTCAGTTACAGTTCTCATTTTCTGGTAAAGCATGAGCTTTTACTCAGCTGCCCAAGTCTTCATATGTAAGGCATCAATCCCTTGCCTTTTCCAGACTCAGATTCATCATCAATCTGGAAGAGGACAAAAGAAAACAGAGTGCTATGTCATGTTACCAGGTGGTTTCTAAAATGATTGGTAGGTAGTTGCCAGGTGGTTAGTGAGTGGTAACAGACAGATACGGCTTACTTACTCTGTTTCATCCTCAATATATATCTCTATATATTACAGAAAGTACAGCACAAGAATTCTGTAGTTACAAATCTAAAAGCATTACTGTGGTACACCTGACCAAACATTGCATAAGTTATAAGGGAGGCTTTGGTGGTAATTGATTATTAATCACACCATATTCAATTACTGCAGCATTATAGCATCATCATTGTGACACTTTCCTACAACAATATGCTATGTTATTGTCTGGCTATTTAATCACACCTAGGCTTCCATGTTGAAGCACATCAGTAGGGCACTTAAAGATGGCTGTAATTACCTTATAGTCTTAGATAAACACATTGAACTCTTACTTGAGTTTGTTGAATTGAATCCGTCTGATGATGTAGTTCCTTTTCCATCTAGAGTCAGTGTCTGGAGAACAGATAAAGACATTATTACAGCTCTAATAAAGTGCTTCATTTCATGCTACTTCACCCACACAGCTTACTGTTACAACCTGTCATGGTCTCACCAGCCACTACACTAACCACACCGCACCTCCTCACCTGAATACTAATCCCCAGCACCTGTTACTCATCACACACCTGTACGTAATCAGCCACTCTACTCCTCCATAAATTCCCACTCCTCACCTCAGTCTGGGTCCGGTCTCGTTCGTATGAAGGATAGAGCTACGCTTGCAACCTTCAATACTCCACGGACTCACTTACGACGTTACGTCAAGACTACCGCCAATCTGAACCCCGACCCCCGAATCCCGACTCCAGAAATCTCCGGTCTCCTGAGTGTGTCGCTCCAGCCCCAGCTCCCGTGTGTCTCCAGTCTCCTGTGTGTGTCGCTCCAGTTCCCGAACTCTTCTGCCATCCGCGAAATAAGGGACGGTATCATTACCACTCTCATCCATTCCATATTACCTCTGTGTATAAATAAACTCTCTCAGTCTCTTCACCGTTGTCTCCGGTTGTTCTGTCCGTAACACTTACAGGATTGTACTCCATTACTGTACATGGAGAGGTAAGTATAACATATTTGCAATATTCTTTGTTAATATTTGTGACCTTATTACAATATTCAAGACATTCATGCATTCACTTAAGTTGCTCACTTATTGGTTTTGACAACAAAAATAACAGGAAACAAGACAATCGTCAATGCTACATATTCTACTTGGTGCAAAATGAGCTTGTAAATGAAATCTAAAATTCTACTGCTCACAACTATTGTTACCTGCTTCTTATGTGCATGGTTTACCTAGTGCCTCTCTGATGACAGATTGATATTTTTCTCTGCTTTGTCTAATCTCTGCAGGAGCTGCACTACTAGGACTACTAAGCACAGTGGTTAC
>CM050843.1:5261804-5414304 GCA_027580175.1 Siniperca scherzeri | reverse complement strand
AGCCTAAATGAATCCACTCCGCCCAGTCATATTAATACTCATATTCCTCGAGGCACCGGCCGAGGAGGTGGAGTTGCAGCCATCTTCGACTCAAGCCTATTAATCAACCCTTAACTCATTCGAAAGCCTTGTTCTTAGTCTTTCACACCCAACCTGGAAAATACAACAGCCAATTCTATTTGTTATAGTGTACTGCACTCCTGGTCCTTATTCTGAAATATATCTGAATTTCTGAGTTTTTATCAAGTTTAGTCCTTAAAACAGATAACGTGGGTATTGTAGGTGATTTCAATGTTCATGTGGACATTGAAAATGATGCCTTAGTACTGCGTTTATCTCATTATTAGATTCACTTGGCTTTTGTCAGAGTGTATATGAAGCTACTCACTGTTTTAACCACACCCTCAACCTTGTTCTGGTATATGGCATTGAAATTGAACATTTAATAGTCTTTCCACAGAATCCCCTTTTGGAGTGGCCTAGTCAAAGTCCTGACCTGAATCCTATTGAGATGCTGTGGCATGACCTTAAAAAGGCAGTTCATGCTCGAAAACCCTCCAATGTGGCTGAATTACAACGATTCTGCAAAGATGAGTGGGCCAAAATTCCTCTACAGCGCTGTAAAAGACTCATTAGAAGTTATCGCAAACACTTGATTGCAGTTGTTGCCGCTAAGGGTGGCCCAACCAATTTTTAGGTTTAGGAGGCAATCACTTTTTCACACAGGGCCATGTAGGTTTGGATTCTGTTTTCCCTTAATAATAACAACCTTCATTTAAAAACTGCATTTTGTGTTTACTTGTGTTATCTTTGACTAATATTTAAAAATGTTTGATGATCTGAAACATTTAAGTGTGAAAAATATGCAAAAAAATAAGAAATCAGGAAGGGGGCAAACATTTTTGCACACCACTGTAAATCATATCTATCAGATTGATCTCAGTTTGTACATGTTAACGGTGAGTCCTCTGTGCACACCAAAGTTAGTCACGGAGTTCCACAAGGTTCTGTGCTTGGACCAATTGTATTCACCTTATATATGCTTCCTCTAGGCAATATTATTAGGAAACACTCCATAAACTTTCACTGTTATGCAGATGATACCCAATTATATCTATTGATCAAGCCAGATGAAACTAACCAGTTAGCTAAACTTCAAGCATGCCTTAAGGACATAAAGACCTGGATGACCTGCAATTTTCTGATGTCAAAACTGAAGTTATTGTACTTGGCCCCGAACACCTCTGAAACACATTATCTAAAGATATAGTTACTCTAGATGGCATTTCCCTGGCCTCCAGCGCCACTGTAAGGAATCTCAGAGTTATCTTTCATCAAGATTTATCTTTTAACTCCCACATGAAACAAACTTCAAGGACTGCCTTCTTTCACCTACGTAACATTGCAAAAATCAGGCACATCCTGTCTCAAAATGATGCCAAAAACTAGAGCATGCATTTGTTACTTCTAGGTTGGACTATTGCAATTCCTTATTATCAGGCTGCTCGAATAAGTCCCTTAAGAGTCTCCAGTTGATTCAGAATGCTGTGGCACGTGTACTGACAAGAACTAGGAAAAGAGATCATATTTCTCCAATATTAGCTTCTCTGCACTGGCTCCCTGTAAAATCCAGAATATAATTTAAATTGCTTAATTGCTTTAAAATCCTTCTCCTCACCTACAAAGCTCTTAATGTGTCAGGGACCATCATATCTTAATGATCTCATAATACCATATTACCCGACTAGAACACTGTGCTCCCAGAATGCAGGGTTACCTGTGGTTCCTAGAGTCTCCAAAAGTAGAATGGGAGCCAGAGCCTTCAGTTATCAAGCTCCTCTCCTGTGGAATCACATCCCAATTTGGGTTTGGGAGGAAGACACCATCTCCACATTTTAGAGTAGGCTTAAGACTTTCCTCTTTGATAAAGCTTATAGTTAGGGCTGGCTTGGGTGAGTACTGAACCATCCCTTAGTTATGCTGCTATAGGCCTAGACTTCCAGGAGACTCCCCATGATGCACCTCTTTCCTCTCTCCTTCTCTCCCTCTCCATCTGTATGCATTTTTATCCCATTACTGCATATTACTAACTCGACATCTTCTCTATCCCGTACTTCTGTGCTTTCTCATTTCTCTCCTCTCTCCTTCTGTCACTTTCGGCAGGTGTTTCTGCCTTCGGAGCTGCGGAGGCTGGATCTGTGGTTGTGTGCCACTTGCTGCTCGACAACTACTACTACAGTTGTTGTTATTGGCTCTGTTACTAATACTGTCATTATTATTCCTATAGCTGTCATTTCTATTATTATTAAATTAATTAATATTAACACTAGGGTGCACGGTGGCAGAGCGGCTAGAGCTCCTGCCTCCCAATAAGGAGATCGTGGGTTCGTGGGATCGATTCCCGGACCAGACCAACATCACACAATCTCTCTGGGTGGAGTCAGCATGTCCTCCCCGTGTTACCGTGGGTTCTCTCCGGGTTCTCCGGCTTCCTCCCACCGTCCAAAGACATGCATGTGTAGGTTAATTGATAACTCTAAATTGCCCGTATTGAATGAATGTGTGAGTGAATGGTTGTCTGTCCTTGTCTGTGTCTGTGTTCGCCCTGCGACGAGTTGGCCACTGTCCAGGGTGTGCCCTGCCTAAGGCCCAAAGTCACTGGGATAGGCTCCAGTCACCCGCGACCCCCTAACGGGGACCAAGCGGTAGATAATGGATGGATGGAATATTAACACTACAATTACATTTCTGCTATTTTAAAAATTCTAGGTGGTATTTGCATTGTGCCCCCCCAAAACCTCTCTCTCTCTAAACCTCTCTCTCTCTCTCTCTCTCTCTCTCTCTCAAAACCTAACACGCAGTGGCGGATGGCCGCCCACCATTGAGTCTGGTTCTGTCCAAGGTTTCTGCCTCTTAAAGGAAGTTTTTTTATGCCACTGTCGCCAAATGCTTGCTCATGCTGGGATTTGTTGGGTCTCTGTAAATAATATTATAAAGAGTACGGTCTAGACCTGCTCTATAGGAAAAGTACAATGAGATAACTTCTGTTATGAATTAGCGCTATATAAATAAAATTTTATTGAATTGAATTGAACATCAACCCAATTTAAAAGTAAAGTTAAAAAGATAGGTCTTAATTTATTTTTGAAATTCGCAAGGGAGTTTGCTGTCCTGAGATCCAAGGGGAGGGTGTTCCACAGTTTAGGGCCATACATGTACAAACGTTAAACAGTCCTATGCTTAGCTATATACACTGTTACTCTATGCTATGCCTATTTGTTACGTTACCCATCTGTGGGAGGGAAAAAGAGGTTGGTGTGCTGCTCCGTTAGCCGGCAGTCCGTCTGTTTTGGACAGGACAGGCGGGGAAGAATTGTGGTCTGATGCAGTCTTTTGTTGTGCAGTGTCCGTTTATGCAGATGGAGGAAGCCGGTCGCTCCATCTGTTGTCCTCAGAGTTAGCCACTTGGCACTAAGCTACTTTGTTTCTCTTGTTGTTTGTTAAAGTTAGCTGGCAGACTTTGGGTCATAGCTGCTCATGCTAGCTAAACTTGTTGCAGGGATTTAGCAGGCTCTCATGGCGCTGCTGTAAGATCAGACAGATCGGTTCTGCGGCACGTATGCTCCAAGCAGGACATGCTGGAAGACAGCTGCTGCTGTCCAGCTACAGTGAAAAGGCCAGGAGAACAGAGGAAGAACAATGGCCAGCCAATCCTTTTATTGACCTGGTGACATCACGGGTCACACTTACTAGAGTTTATACACAGGTGTGACAATTGTGGGAAATGAGTTTCATAATAAAATATTAGTTAGTCACACAAATGAACAAATTTATCTATGGAGTCCCAGTGGTCCCAACAATATATATGATATTTTCAGGATATTTGACCCTACCTGATGACCAAACATTACAACATAGTAGTTAATCATATTCTAGTCTTCCGACCTCTCAAAGCACTTCACACACTGCATATCACATTCACACACTGATGGCAGATGCTAACTGCTCATCAGTCCAAAGAAACTAATCATTCACACACACATACACACATCGAAGGCACAGCGCTCAGGATCTGCCCAAGGACACTTGGACATGTGGGCTCAAACCATGGTGGATGACCCGTTTTACCACTGAGCCACATAACAGCCGCCCCATAACCATGTTATTCAAAAAGAATAAGTAGTAATTTTCTCCTGTGCTGTGCACTGTAAGCTTGAAGCCTTGCAAAACCAAAAACATGATTTTTACTCGGTTGCCAGTTTAATGAAGGTTAAAATGTTCAGTTTTTGTTGAAACTGTTTTAGAGAGGTGTTGATTCACCTGTATGATCATTTTGGAGGATATAGTTTGTGGTGCTGTTGAACTGTATTGCATTATACAGAGAGGTGTTTCTGTTATTCAGCCTACCCTCATTGATATAAATGGGGTGGTCAAAATAATAGACACACCTGAAATCTGAAGTCTTTTTCAGCTTCATCAGAATTTCTGTAAATAAGTTAAAAACATAAAAATATATTTACAATACAACTCAACTTTTTTTCAAATCTGTCTTAATACAATAGTCACATGTCATATGAACATTGAGTTACTGGTCGCTGTAACCATACCTCCTCTACACAGGCTATGAACTGATAACTTAATAGAGTGTCTACACTGTAAGAAAAAGGGGACCAAACTCACAGTTTTACACAGTCCACATTCTGTGTAAGAATGAATTCAGCTGAAGGTAATATTAGGCTTTAGCAGTCTGAGTTAGACAAATCAAATGGGTATCTGCCAAAACTGCAGTCTTTTTAGAACAAAATTCCTGCTTTGTGTTTCCACAGACAGTGTTTCTTTGCTGAGCTGCAGAGGAGGGATACATTAGAGTAGTAGTAGTTTCATGTAGGTTTGTTGCCGGTACAAAACACAGGCAATAAACCAAGACCACAAGGATTCAAACCTAATGGACTTTATTCTAAATTGTCGTGGAGATCCCAAAGTTTCCAAAAATATGTCAGACTAAATTGTGATGACATCTGCATAAAATACGGCAGATGTCATATACTGTGTATATATATATATATATATATTTCCATTTAATTAAATCGGACAGACATAGAAAACATGAATTGAACTTGCTTTCAGTGTAAATATAGTTTCAATGAAGAGGTGGAACAAGATGATACTGTTATATGGGACAAAATATGTTTCAGTCACATCTAAAGAATAGAGCAGACCAGTGTACTCGAATCAAAAAAATAAGTTGTGTTTGAAACATGTTAAAATAGTCACATTGTATTGGCTGATATTTTTACTTGTATTGGCTGATTTTTTTTTTAAAATAAGATTTTCAAAACTCAATAATAGACTAAATTTCTTGAAAAGATGGAACTTTTGGCTCAGCAGCAGAGCAGAATGAGGCCTGTTAGAATTTTCAGTATAGATCAGCTCTGCTGTATGATGAAAGCTAAATACAGAGCTGACTCTGGCACCCAGACAGGCTCTCGTCTCAGACTGAATGGTCTATTCTGCATAACTGGTGATATATATGCTAATATCAAAAAAGTACCTAACTCGCTCTGTGGGCCTGTCAGAGAAAATTGTTTCACAGGTTAGGAGAGAGAAGGGAAAAAAAGCAGAGCAGAAAAGAGTAATCTTTACCTGGATATAATTTTCTTTGACTGGGGAGGTGATGAGAAGTGATGATAGGAGATTAGTTGTGACACCTCCCGGGTTACAGCCAACACATTAAAGGAGAACTCTCTGCGGAAGGGGGCAACTGTTCTCTGCAGTACCTCACTCCTGTGACAAATAATAATATCACACAAATTAAAGTCACTGGAGGATTGGTGTTGAAAAGAAGATTTTTGGATGACACAAACGCTCTATTTTTCCTTCATCAATGCTGACGAATAACAATGCAGTTAATCAGATTTTATTTATTTGTTTATTCACTTGCCACTCTGATGTGTGTTGTGTATAAGAACCATGCAAATTCCACTTATCACCTTCTTCTAACAAATAACAAAGTATAATTTCAATACATTTAATCACACCTAATACGACAGTCTGAGAAGAAAACAAGTGTTAAAACGTTTTATTGTCAGGATATTAAGAAGTATTTTAGGTCTGGAGCAGCCAGTCTCAAAGAAAGAGAAAGAAAAAGAGTATAACATAAAAAAGGGTGTCAAGATAAGAACATATACCGTTTCTACCATTTTCATTATAATTCACATCTAAATGTACCCCTTTACTAGGTGATGGTGTTGTTTTCACCTGTGTTGATGTTGTATTTGCTTAAAATCTGTAAATATTACATCTAGGTTTTGGGATGGAACCCTCCTCATGTCAATATTGTTTACATGTCAGACTCCCATCCACACTTGCTTTAGATAATTTTCTCAAAGGTTGCTGTCCTCACTTAAATCCAAAGACCATAGAAAAACAGTTAAATGTCTATGTCTTCCTTTTTCTTTCAGTCAAACCGGCCGATCACCATCATATCATTACCTCTGTGATTCTATATTTAGTGTTTCAGTATAGCCAATCACACAATTCAGTGTCAGTGTTGTCATTGACTTATCTTTTTGTTTCTGTGCAGACAACTGGATAAGTAAAAAATAGTAAAACCCTGTCTCCTATAAAATACATTTTATATCCTACTAATTTGCTTCAGAAACATTAATTGCAGCTGGGATTACATTCACTGGCCACATTAAACAAAACTGTAGATTTGGCGATAATTCTCTGTGGGTTCATCACTATGAGCAATCTCTTTATCATGCAGACATATGAAAACATTGATTAGTGCAGCTTTAACCAAGTGCTTAGAGTTGCCCACACCAAACCAGACGTTAAATGTGCTTCAGTTACCAGGAGCAGATGTTGTAAGCTAACAAATTAAATGCACTGTCAGTGAACATTTGGCAGATACATTATATAAAAATGTACATTAAAAAAGGAATTTGTCTTGCTTTATATTCAAAACATATGCAAATTAGTTGTAAATGAAGATGTATTTTTTAGGAAAAGGAAATATCAAATAGTGATTCGAACAAGGATCATTTATACTATCTGCTAGCCAAGGTAAATGGTGATTTCTTGGCTACTGAGACCCCCCCAACATCTCTGTTTGTGATTATGATTGTGTGATATCAGCCAAATTGACATACAAGAAAAGTGATTCCAGAGACTATATATATATATATATATATATATATATATATATATATATATATATATATATATATATATATATAGGGAAACACCTCAAAGGTGGTAGAGAATGACCGAGCCAAGATCCTGTGGGACTTCCAGATATAGACTGATAGAATGGTATATACTATATGTATATACTGTATGTATGTGTGTGTAGTATATATTTGTCTTTCAACTTGAATAGAAATTTTATTTAAATTGGTCATTAAGAAATACATTTCAGAACAAAGGAGGCAATGAAACAAACCAGGAACTTTTTAATTGGAGGAAGGAAGTGAGGTGCTGTAACTCATCTGAAATTAAAATCTCTCTCTGAATTATTAATGTTAATATTTCTGAATTCCCAACTCTTCTAATTACCTCTACCTGTTCCCACTAGGATGGCCCTGAAGCCGGACAAACCGTGAAGGTGAGAACTTAATAATTCACCACCTTTTAAATATGTCATGAGGCCTCTGCAACAGTTATACACTATTAAATAATCATCACATTTGCAGTCCTAAACTCTTGGCATGGCTGAATAATTTAGAGATTTTTTCTAAAGGATTTAAATCATTTTTGGTTCGGTTGGAGGCTGTATCGTATGATTCAAGTGGCTGACTGGGGCACTGTGTACCATATAGATTAAAGTGAGAGGGAAAGAATCATTACCAATCACTAAAACTTTAAAGCTCTACTCAACCCTCGATACATAACTACACTGTACTATTCTGCTATTTTTGGTACCAGATGGATTATATTACATTGCATTCATTTTGAAGACACTTTTGTTCATAGTGACTTACAGTAGATACAGTGTGAAATCCCTTACATGAGTAGCTTTAAAGGACATTAAAGGCCATTTAAAATTTCTCTTTCAGTTAAGTCTGACATGAAGACACAATTTTTCTGCCAAAGTTGCAACAGTTTTGGTTATTTCACAGGAGAGATTTGTGTCTGTGCTTGTTTTGTTTGTGCTCTTCTCACTGATATGAAGTGGGCTTAGTTGGAAAAAGGTGATGTCATGTACGTCTGTACAGAAACTTTGGAGCAAAAGAAATTTGCCTAAGAATTTAAAGTCCTATTTGCTCAGTCTGCATTTCCACTGCAACACAGTTAAGAGTAGGCAAATTAGTCAGATAATGGAACACTAATTAGATGAGGATTATAACCATAGACAGATTATCACTTGGGCAAAGTGGGCATGTGCCCAGTGCTGTGGTTCTAATGGGGGCCCCTGAAGAATTTAAATTTTTTTATTTTAATGTGTAAAAGATTTTTGTTTTCAACATATTGGAATATATGTAAATTAAAAAAAAAAGTAGTATAATTATAATCTTGTTTTGATGTTTTGTAAAGTAGCCGATTAAATAGCGTAAGGTCATATGTCAACCGTGATATCAACATGGAGAAACGTGCTCCTAGTGGGTTGGGCTCCATTTAGACATTTTTCACTAAAACAGGTCGAAGGTGATGGTAGTGTCAATGTAAGGAGTGGTGCTAAAAGCACTGCTTCCTGTGGACTACCTGGTGGAAGCTAATGCCTGCACAGGGAGACAGCAATGAGAAGTTTGGTAGAGGTAGATCAGCACTGCTTCCTACGAAGCCTGTGGTGGATGCTAATGCTATCTCTACCAGCTCTACCAGTTTCTGGATTTTGAGCCAATTCATAGCTATATAGGACATAGTTTGGCATATTGTCATTGCCATGGTGGACAGTCTTGGACAGGACTTATCTAATTGTAGAGGCCAGTTATTTAACTATGTCAGGACCGTACAATGGGCTGCAGGTGCAATTGGAGCAAATAAACCCATTAATCCATTATATACCTTAATAAACATTCTCTCCAATGGACCTTTTTTAGAAAATTTTTTTTTTACAGCAATGGCGGATCGCGGAGCTCTCTACATGACTCTGGGTTGCTCCCTGCTTCCGCTCTGGAAAGGCAAATCAAAACCAAACCAGTCATTGCTGGTTGGCATAAAATGCATCATTACTGGTGCACCAGTGCTGGAATGTCGCCAGAGACACCAGATTTAAAAACTCTGTATACTGTGAAATACAGAGATTTACCTGGCGGTGATAGGCTTAATCAGCATTGTGTGAACTCGTTTGGTAACGGCTTGAATGTAACGGACGTTAATTTATATGAAAAGTCCTAGCTCTAACATTGCCTATAACATTAAGGTGCTTTAGACCCCGTTATATAATGTTACTTAGCAGAAAAATGACGCTGAAGCTTTCGGTATGAATCAGCACTATCATTGGAGGTGCCATTTACCTGTGTAGTTTATTTTTGTGTATAACACTAACTGACGTGCATAAGGATGACAACGTTAGGTTTTTAAGCCTATTTAAATCAGAAGTTAACTAAGTTATATCAGTCCTATTATCAAGAACATTATTTCTAGACAGACAGAGGCTGTCAAGAAAGGAAGTACGGAAGACAGTGGCAAGAAAAAAAGGAAGTTTTTTTCTTGCCACTGTCGCCAAATGCTTGCTCATGGTGGGATTTGTTGGGTCTCTGTAATTAATATTATAAAGAGTACGGTCTAGACCTGCTCTATAGGAAAAGCGCAATGAGATAACTTCTGTTATGAATTGGCGCTATATAAATAAAATTGAATTGATTGAACCTGTAAATCCACTTCTGTACTTTACACTTATTTTAGCTTTAAACTTTGTATCCACTTTTGTACTTAATTTATCTGAGCTGTATTATAGAGTATTATATTTTGATTTGCATATCTCTTATTTCTTCTAGAAATAATTGTCTCGTTGCGGACTTATTTTATTATTATTTCTATTTCTATTCTATTAGTACTTCTATTCCTGTGTGCATTGACGTGATAGTGAGCAGCTATCACTATCACGTCAGAGTTTCCCCTCGGGAATCAATAAAGTATTTTTGATTCCGATTTGATTAAATTGAGCATAGTATTTGTGTCTGTGATGATTGGGAAAATCAAAGCAATGTCTGGCTCCAATTCAATTCAATTTTATTTATATAGCGCCAATTCATAACAAAAGTTATGTCATTGCACTTTTCCTATAGGCAGGTCTAGACCGTACTCTTTGTAATGTTATATAATATCCAGATTGCATTATTCTTTTCTGAGCATAGGAATTAAAAATAGCTAGTATGCATAAGCACAAGTTTCAAGATGATCCCTTGTAAGTTTGCCCACATAAATTTAATACTGTTTTGGAATATGTCACGCTCAACCAGGCCATACAGGAGTGCGGTAGAGTCATCATTGACGTCTTCAAGAGCAAACCCACAAATTAAGCTGTCAAAAAAATCCTGTCCACCGAAGACAAAAAAGAAGTTGGACCTTTTGTGATTCAACTCCTCCTGGCACATTTCTGAGAGGATCAGGATGAACTTCTGATCCTAAAGTACATAAAGTACAATAAAAGCTTCGTGAGTAAAAAGCCAGTAAGAGTAATTTATCAAACCACCTGTTCCACAAGCATAAACATATTTACATTTGCTTGTCTCTCATCCACCGCCAGTATGTTTTACACGACCACAGCGTGCTAGCTAGGCTAATAGCGAATTGTTATGAACAAGCTAAAACCAAAGCTGTCTGTATGTAGTCTAACTGTTTATCTTAGTTTGTAATGTACAGTATCTTAAAACTAGTCAAATCCTTGTAAACTTAGCTGCTGGCTGAGACTGGCAGCCCACCCTTCCAAACCAGAACCCAAATTCATAAGTAATGAAAAAGAACCAGGTAACAGTATTGATAAAGAACTGGACCGATAAGAGTATGGATAAGATAAAGATAAAATCCTAACTATACCCGTCCCTACAGCTGGTTAGTGGCTTCACCCTGACTATAGCAGGATGAGAAAATCGCAGTTTTAAATTCCTTCACTTTAAGCCTTGTTTTACCAATGTTATTTTGTGATAATTATGACACACAGTGCTATCACTCAAGAAAAATATGAGGGATAACTTCAGGACATAGCATTTACTTCATCAGTGAACACTTTTCTTCTTGGTAATGTCTAAGTGCATGTTGAAAAGTACAACAGGTGTTGTTTTCTTTATAAATATTGTAATGATAATAGTCCAAAATTATGTGAAAATGCATAGTTACACAAAGTTACATCAAATAATGTCAAACCACAGTACCTAAGCTCTCCAGAAACCTAGGGAAAACCTTGGATTTGTATGTAATATTTTTGTAAGGGTCTTGTATAGGATTACATTTGAGTGTACAAGTGTTTCTGTTTTTCTGGTATACTCTGTGTACACTGCTCGTTTGTTACCAATGCCTCTTGTTAACCCCAGTTCAAAGATCAGTTCACTCCCTCATAAATACTAAAAGATCATTTAAATGTCAAAAGATCAAACACACATACTACATATCCAACCTTGACTACTAGGACAAGGTGGCGTGTACATTGGACTTCAGAACCTGCCTTTTACATATGTACACGGTTCGAATAAAGTCTTAAAAGTTTTGAAAATGCTTAATTTCAACCGTTTTCAAGATTAGGAATATGCTTGAATTCAAATATACTTCTTGAAAAATGCTTGATTTTCAACATAATCTGTTTTTTAATCAACACAATCACTCATGTACATAATGTAGATGTTGACTCCATAAAGAATATATGGTGGGAGGAAAACTTCCAATCTATAAGCGTGAGTATATGCATCATGAAGCTGAAAATATCTGCATTAAATGTGTATGTTTCCTGACACTTTTCAGGCACGAACCCTGAGAGAGACAAAAACGTCAAAAGGAAAAGTGACATCTAAAACCACAGGGTGACTTGTACAGGGAATTGCTGTGAACCCTCATGTTTCCACTCTACTCTGCAAACTTATGGACTACCAGTGGAATTTCTAAAATGGTAAGAAGAAGCATACACACACACACACCTCTTTCTTTCTTTTTTTGGGGGGGGTGATTTAATATGTTGTCCTCTTTGTTCTTTTCAATATGTCTTGCTACTCTTTGGACCCTCTGGGTCAGGATCTGGACCTGAAGTACTCTCCATTTTATCCTTTTCTTGTTCAAAAGTTTAACAGAGACTCACTTGGGGCGTTATTGTTGGCTTTGGCCGAGTTGGCCAGTTCAAGTGTTGAAATATCTTCAATGCCTATGTGGCTTTTTGTATTGTTTCATGACCATGTTGGTCAACTTATGTAGTAAAAAAATGCACTTTGTATCCTTCTCTATTGTGAAGTTAAAAAAAGGACAAAACTAAGTTATGTATTATTTTAAGACCATATTCTTAAATGGTGTCGTGACCTTTCTTTACCTCAGTGGCAGGGGACCAGGCCTTTATTTGGGGTTATTTTAGAGACATGCCTTCCTTTCTACATGTATCATATTTTCCCAACCCACTCAGTGTATTTTTAACCTGACTTATTTGAGACCATTATTTGAATATTGACTTTTATATGGGAATATACAGTATGTGAATTTTTACAAGATCCTTTATGCACTTGAAGGACTTTGTAGGACCATTTTGAACAGTTGTGAAGGTAAGTTATATTTTAAATAAACTTTTTTATTATGGTATCCAGATATTGCAAATGATTTGTTAACATATGTTAAGTGAAATAATAGCTGACTTATATGCATTATACAACATAGATGGTAAACCTTAAGTAGCTAAAGTAATTTGTTTAAAATGTTTGTAATTAACTGTTAAATGTTAAATTAGCTCAATATACTGGATATACAGTATTTTACGTATTTCTTCCAAGTTACTTGTCAATTGCTGCCAATAAATTGTGCATTTCACAGTAAGCTTTATAGTGGGTGTTTTGATGTGTGGCTGTGTACTTCAGTTGATTGTCACATATGACTGTTCTTTCAGTTATTTGTAGGTTGTTTTATTTATTTATCTATTTATTATTCAGGTGTGTTTTGTTTTGTCTCTTAAAGATGAATAATAATTTAGGCTATGCTGTACATGGTATGTGTAGAACTATTAAATCTCAAAAATTTGAGGGGACACATGCCCCTCAAGAAACCAACAATCCCAATCGACAATCTGACAATCAGGCCCACTTCATGCTGCGATTGGCATGCAGAGGTGTGAAAGTAGGCAGGGTTTGTACTTCTCTCTCAAACTCTTTTTTTCATTTTTTAAACAACTACTGTCTGTTTTCATGTAAACAAGCATGAATGCCTTAAAGGAGAGACTATCCATCTTGCCCCATCTTCAAGAGTGGCCATTTGGAACATGTCTAAACACTTTTGCTTTTAGACATGGTCGGAAGAAACCATATGAAGTACTTTGTGTTTGGAACGTAAGGGTTCGGTATTCTTGAAACAAAGTACAGAAGTACCCAAACCTCTAATATAGGTTTGTGTATTTTCCCCAAAACTGCTCTTGCTGTGTAACTGCTTACTTAATCAGCTCTAAGTGCCCTATCTCACTATCATTCAGTTTGTACCAAAGGCAAAAGTCCTATTGTCTAGCAGAATCTTTTTAAAGCCACCCAACTCCCTCTCACTAAAAAAGCAGTCCTCACTGTGTGCCCTAAGAGAACAATGTTTTTTTTAAATATCTTTATTTTTCCATTTCCACAACAACCCCCATTGTTCATCTATAGAGAGATGAGATGAAATGGCTTTCATCAAACCTACAAGGTCAAAGAGTAATGCATTTTGCTTTGTTCAATTAGATTCACACATTAGGTTATATTTCAGCATTACTGGAATATCAGCAGCTCTGAAATATTGTTGCAGACCCTTTTGTTGAGGGCCTTTTCTGCAGGAAAGCATATCAGTGGAGCAGGGAATCAAGGCAGTAATAGAGGAGCTATTGTTTCCCACTGATCCTTAACTCACTGAAATAATCTACATATTTTATCAAGTAATTTTAACACAACGCAACACTTGATGTGTAGACTTGTCTGGTCTTTTTATGAAAACAGATTATCTTAGCGTATAGAGCACACCTGCTACAGTAGCGGCCCACCCCCATCTATCAGCTGGGTTATTGCAATCAGTTGCCTTCACGCCGGCAATAAAAATGGTCCTTTGATTGAATAAGAGCGAGGCAGGCTATAAGAGAGAAGCAAATGCACTCTTATAAACTCACTGCCTGAAGTCGCAAGACACAAGACAAATATCGGTGTTTTAAATGATGGAATTGGATTTTATTTTTGTCTTATCAAAAATGCAGAGTGATTATAGTGATTTATCGTGTGGAGGGCTATGTATAGATTCCTAAAAATGTATTTTCTTAGCAGTGAATATGGAAGGCTGAGTGTGTGTGAAAGTTTGACCTAGTCAGGCCTTACAGCAAGCAAGCAAGAAAAAAGATTCATGTCCAATCCAAAAAAGAAGAATAAACATGAACAAAGCCAGACAATATCTTGCAAGCTCAGGTTTCATTTTGAGATATAACAAACCAGTGACAACTGATTTGGTGTGGTTATATACCAACCAATCAGCAAATGATTCACTGATGTGGCAACTTGCCACCTCGTCAAACTCCTGAAGCTTGGTAAAATAGTTCAACATCTTGAAGAAATATGCTTATTTGATTTCTTTCTGAGAGTGAGATGAGAAGACAGATATCACTCCCATGTCTGTGTGTTAAGTACGCAGCTTTCGACTTCAACTGTCAACTTTATCTTGTCCCGGGAGGGCAATTGGTTTTCCAGCAAGGAAGTTTTTTCTTGCCGCTGTCGCCAAATGCTTGCTCATGGTGGGATTTGTTGGGTCTCTGTAATTAATATTATAAAGAGTACGGTCTAGACCTGCTCTATAGGAAAAGCGCAATGAGATAACTTCTGTTGAATTGGCGCTATATAAATAAAATTGAATTGAATTGAATAGTACAATACATAAAAGAACATAGACATACAGTACAGTAAGATGTGGAGCTGAGGTAGCACAGATACTAATTTTGGAACCCAGAATTCGCTGCGTCGCCGCAGCAACACTGCTTGAGAAAACATAAAAAGCTTCACAATTTAGCATCAGAACGGTCTTTAGATTACACTGCCCAAATTTGAAGTCAATTGGATTCATTCTCTAGGAGCAGTTCAACATAAAATTGCTAAAATTTCCCCGCATCGCCATGGCAAGTCCGTTTGAGGAAACCTATAAAGCTAAGCAATTTGGCGTTGCAAAGGTCAAAACATACTGTGGGGGCTGTTTCATTGAAATTTTGTAGGGGCAGAATCAAGCCATTTTGCCACACCCAAGCCCCAGACTATACCAGAAAACAAAAAACACCCCTTCGGACGCGTATGCCAAGTTTTGTGGGTTTTCGACTATCCCTAGCCGTTTTGAACGCTAAAAGTCATTAGGGACACTATAGAGCCGACGTGCCACCCCCAAGCCCAAGATTGGACTCAAATTAAAGTATTTAGTTTTGTGACTTTTTTTTGCATCCTAAAAACCTCAAACGTGTGTTTAAAGATTTAAAATTGATGCAGGAAATCCAAAATGGCTGACTTCCTGTTGGGTAAACTCTCTCAAAATAAACTGAAATATGTTCTTTATGATGAGAGCAATGAATCCCAAAAATCTCATGAAGATCAAAGCAACTTTTACCCAACCATGGCATGTGTTTGGGGGCGCTATAGAGCCCCCTGGCCATACCCAAGCCCACTCACTGCAGAACTTTGCGATTTTGTTGTGATGTGTGTGTGTGTGCAAAATTTCAAGAATTTTCGAGCATCCTAAGCCCCTCAAATGCGTTCAAAGGGCCATAATAATAATAATAATCTCCTCTAGAAAAACAATCGGTTGCTTGCACTTTCTTCATGCTCGGGCCGTAATAATTAAAGCTGCAAGCAGCAATGATTGGGCCCTCGCACCTCCACACACGTCAGGGCGTGCTGCAGCTGTTGACACAGCTCTGAATTGTGATGTGTTTTGGTCACTGCACGTATGAGTTAAATGTCACTTCCTGTGTCCACTATGTGGTGCTAGACAGCACACTTGATGCGTCATGTTGAACGATTTAATGCGTAGACCATGAACATTTCGTGCAAATTGGATCATCTTTGCCATGGAAAGCTTACTTCCTGTGTCCACTATGTGGCACTAGAGACCTAGCGAACACAGACTAATGCTTGCTGGATATCATGTGTAGACCACACCATGTAAATTCGATGTAAATCTGATGATGTTTGTCACAGAAGGCTGGCTTCTTGTTGCCAGTAGGTGGCACTATGACAATAACTAAATATTGTCTTATAGATGTGTTCAGGGCGGGACATACATGTGAAGTCTGTTTCAGATGGAAGCATGTACAGTAAAGTAACAACCACTTGTTACTTTACTGTTTCATGGTTAAACATTGAAATTTGCCGCCTCTAAACAGCCACATCGTTCGACAAAAACTCAAGCTTTTGATTATTTTAATCTGCAATCTGTTATGTATGTGTGTGGTCTGTTTTGGATAACGGTGCCAAGTTAAAAGGAGTTAGTTAGCATGCATAGACTGTCTGTGTGGAGCATAACAAAAACTAACATCAACTTGTGGTGGCTGAGAACTATACAATAATAATTAATAATAGTTACAATAATAATCTCACGTTAACCATGGAGAAGATCACAACAATAAAACCTCAATAAAAACACATCAGTAACCTCATATGTACAAAAGTTAAACAGTCCTTTGCGTAGCTATATACACTTTTACTCTATGCTATGTCCAGTTTTTACGTTATCCGTCTGTGGGAGGGAAAGAGAGGTGGCTTTGGTTTTGCATAGCTGGCGGTCAGTCTGTTGTAGACAAGTCAAGCTTAGAAGAATTGTGTCTTTTGCTGTGCAGTGTGCGCTTGTAGAGGTCGGAGGAAGCCGGTCGCTCCGCCTGTGGTTGTCCTTACAGAGTTAACTGCTCGGTGTTGACTTGCTTCGTGCTCCTGTTAGCATGTTAGCTGGCAGGCTTTGTGTGTGGCAGCCGTTTGTGCTAAACTTTGTTGCAGAGATCTAATAGGCCTTCACAGCGCTTTGGTAGATCAGGAGACTTCAGTTTTGCTGCGTGTTTCTGCTCCGAGCAGATTACACAGTGAAGCCAGGAGGAGAGAGTTCAGGTGGGTGTCTGCTGGTGAGCATTGACTTGGTGACATCCGGGTCACAGGTCAGACTGGCCAATGCTGTGTTAATTGGCTCTCAGAATTGTGGGACAAAAGTTCAGTTAACAATCACCCAAATGAATGAATTCATCTGTGGACTCCCAACAATAAGTTTGAAGTTGATCAGATTAACAGTCAAGGACGAGTTTGTTAAAATATGACCCCTATAAATAGCCAAAAATATGAAAATGAATTAAAAACAACTTCCTATTGGGTTTAGGTCATATCACTAAGATACTTTTTTGTTGGTCTTGGCATCTAACATGTGCCTCCCAAATTTCATCCATGTGGGTGAAACCACAAGGAGGGACTGAATTTTTGAAGGCTGACTTCCTGATGTCTGTAGGTGGCGCTATGACTATGACTCAGTTTGGGGATGTAGATGTGTTCAGGCCTGGACTTTTATCCAGTATGTGAAATTTGGGGCAGTTGGGACAATGTAAAGTGAAGTTACAGCTTTTTGTGTCATGGCGAAGCATCAAAATTAGCCGTGCCCCCATGCCAAGGCCATTTGTGATGCTTCATTGTAAAGACTGAGTTTTTGGCAAAGGTCTTAAGTCCATTTCTGATGACATCTGAAGTGGATGTACTGAACCTGTTCGCTGGAGTAAATCAATGCGTAAAACATGCCATTTCCTGTTGCCAGTAGGTGGCACTGTGATAATAACTGAATATTGTCATATAGATGTATTTAAGGCAGGACCCTTATCATACATAGGAAGTTTGGTTGAGATTGGACCATGTACAGTCGTGTTACAAACCACTTCCTGATACAAGGTGAAACAACAAAATATGCCGCCCCATAAGGGCCACACCGTTCGACGAAAACTCAAGCTTTGAGCAACTTTTCATCATGAAGATCTTTTAGATTGCTATGCAAAAAAGTCGATCTGGACATGATACATGTGCCCTCCAAATTTTGTACATTTAGGTGAAACATGTTGCAGGGGCTGCTCTTTGGGGGGCGCTAGTGATTCATTTTGCCACGCCCATGGGCAAGCCCTAAATAAATTTTCACCACTTCTGAATTTTGTGCAAAGTTTCGTGACTTTTCGAGCAACTTTAGTCCCTCAAAAATGCGCTCTGAACTGTGAACTGTGATGTATTTTGGTCACTGCACGTACGAGTTAAATGTCACTTCCGGTGTCCACTATGTGGCACTAGACAACACACTTTATGCGTCATGCTGAAGGATATCATGCGTAGACCACACCACGAAAATTTTGTGCAAATTGGATAATCTTTGCCATGGATGGCTTACTTACTGTTGCCACTAGGTGGCGCTATAACTTTATGTCATTATTGGCCTGTAGATGTGATCAGGGTGGGACTCTTATCAAACATGTGAATTTAGAGGCAGATTGGATAGTGTAAACTGAAGTTACAGCAACTTCCTGTTTAAATGTTACTTTCTGTGTCTACTATGTGGCGCCAGAGAACACACACTAATAATGCTTGCTGGATATCATGTGTAGATCACACCATGTAAATTCGATGTAAATCGGATGATGTTTGTCACAGAAGGCTAACTTCCTGTTGACAGTAGGTGGTGCTATGACAAGATACCATTAGTGACATTGCATGCCAATATTTATTTAAACAGTATTCAGAGAGCTGAAGAACTATCATATTGACTTGCAAATTGCCTTTGGAAACTGTTTTCTTTAGTGCTCTGTCTAGAATGAGACTTCCTGAAAAAGTTCAAATCAGCAATGCCACCAGCCACTTAAAGGACATGTAGGCCAGAGTAGAGTGCACTTTATTGCCATGACATGATTGAGTGATGAAGCCCTCAGAGGTCCAGCAGTTACCTCTGGCTGCCATCTGCCAACATTCAAAGCTGTGTATTATAGCATTGACTTTATTACTAGGAGCTGAAGGTGTATAACTACCCACTCGTGGTTGCACAGCTACGCCTTCATGTGACAAATAAATTCCTGTCTTTGACATCAGGAGAAGAAATTTGTGTATTTTTTGCTGCTTAAGATATTCTCTGCTCTTTTCTTCTCCCCCTTCTCCTTGTCTTGATTGTTTTTTTATTTTTGCTGTGTGTCAACTGCTGTTGCATCAAATCAAAGTAGATGATATATATGTGTTGCTATTTAAATGCTAATTTTACTTCCTCTGCTGGAGAAAAGTTTTCTTTCTCTGGTGAGGTGGCAGTAAATAAGTCAGCTTATCTCTAGCCGGGCTCCATTTTATGTTCAGGTAGCAGGAGATAAAGGTCCAGTATGCAGGATTTAGTTGCATCTAGCAGTGAAATGGCAGTTGCAACCATTTGAATACCGCTCATCCCACCCTCCTGTTCCAAGCGTGTGGGAGAACCTACGGTGGCCGCGAAACTCGCAAAAAACGCGAAATTGAGATTGGTGATTGGTTTGTTCTTTCTGAGCTACTAAGCTAAGCCCCTCCCACCAGATGAGCACAGGCATATGCACATGCTTAATACACGCACACACACAACACAAGCCTGATCAATAGACTTGACCAGAGGCAACCACTAGCAAGCCAGCCCAGGAGTTTGTTGGGTCATCCGGTTGCTTCAATTGCCATGGGCAAGTCACAGGTGAGAAAAGACTTTGTCACAGATCACAATAAGCTACCGTGAACAAATTTGAACATATGAACGAACAACAAACAGTATTTATGCTTAGTGTAAAGCAACGTTAGCCGATAGATCTGCCATTGTTTATTTTCTAGACGAACTGACAAGGTAAACTTTTGAAACATATGTCATATATACTGTATGTCATGTCCGCAGGAGTGCTCTGGAGTGTATGTAAATTTCGACTCCAAATGAAAATGAATGAAAGGTGGTGTATGCCAGAATTGGTGTGAAAACATGGGAATTGGGTTTCTGAAGAAGGAATATTGAAAGAAATTAGATACCTTGTCCTCGGCTGACTTGTGTCTGCAATAGCTCCTCTGGTTTGAGGTGGAATACCACATAGCCCACCATACTGCCGTGGGTCATTAGGCCTCTGGCTCCCCCACATGCGGAATGCGTGCTGTGGTGCAGCTTTGGAGGATGGACCTCACTCTCTGCATGATCCTTACCAAGATGTACTCCAAGACTTTACCTTTTTTCCTCCCTATGTGGGTTTATAGGGAGTTTTTTCTTGCCCGCTGTGAGGGTTAGGCCAGGGGCATCATCCTTCCACTGAGATGGAAAGAAATGGAGGGCTTGGCCTTGTAATTGAGTAATATTGAAAGTCCTGATGAAGGTTTTCTTCTCTATGATGACACTGTTCTGCACCATTTCTCGTTTATCCACTGTCACCATGGAGATGACTTTTTTGGAGTCATTCTACATTACACTATGTGTGCAGTACTGTGCACAGAATGCACCGGGACTGTCCATCCCACCATCTCCTAAATAATGTAAAAATATTTTCAGAAATTGGAAGACACTTTTTTTATGCTTTACTCCAGTGGATGTGAAACTGACCAGTACCGGTTGTACAAACAAATCTCTCTATGTAAAAAAAAAAAAAATTGAATTTACCCAGGACCACAACACTGGCTTTTGGCTGTAGTTGAGAAATAATTGCACCTCGCTTCTCTTCCCAGAACTGCTTGATGGTGTCCAACTAGTAGGTGTCCTGTATTTTGAAAAATGTCGACCTGCCCACCATCCCCAAGTTTTTGAAGAGTGATGCCACCTTTGCATAGCTGTTTCAGGAGATATTCATAGCCAACATGAAGTCCCCTATCAGCATCCCGTACTTGAGAGTGGACTGTGAAGTCCACTGCCACACAATGTGACCAAAGGGACACATCTGGGGTTAAAAAAAAGAGTTAAAGGAAGCAAAATGTGTTTTATTGGGCATATCAAAGCTTACTGTAAGGGTAGTGTAGTAGCACATTCACCAAGTTATTACATATAAATACAGAGGCTGTGACAAGATGTGCTGCATATATTTAGCACCATACATGATATGGACAAAAAGAACCACACACTCCAAAGTCATGAAGTTTATCTACTTTCCAAAAATTGGCTGTTCCAAGCTGGTGTCAGCTCAGTGTACATGGTTCTTCACTGCCTTGCCCAATTCCCACCAAGGTAACAGTTTGTGATGTTGCAGTTGCTTCTCAAAAGGTGTGCTGCTCACATGGTTAAAATATTTAAAAGACAACATAATATCAATATTGCAAAATAAGTACCCACCCACTGAAGGTAGGCAGCTGTGGCCCTGGATTTGACCTTCACCTGAAATGGTCCAGGGGCCTGGCACTCAGCAAAGGTAACAGGGTCCTTGGCAGTACACATGGGGATGGGCAGCAGAAGGTACTCAGCCAGCAGCTTCAAGTTTAGGTGATAAGCAATGGAATCTGGCGGGCCAATGACCTTGTTTTCACTCAGGGCTTGGAGCTTCTCAGGGATCTCAGGTGCATGTGTGAGTTGGACCACATCTGAGGAATCATGCACAGTGTCCTCCATACTGATGGCTGGAAGTGCATCCAAGTGAATGCTAGTATGGAGAACACACCAGTTTTACTGGGAAAATATTAGGCATTACAAACAAAGCACTATCAAATCATTGCAGACATGTAGGACACCTGTTATGTAGTTACATTCCTTGCACTCAGTGAATGTGAAGATAGGCTCTAACCCCCTCCCTTGACACAAATAAAGACTAAACAAAGAAAATGGATGATAGATTACATTACATACACCAGAGAAAGGGTGTTTGTGACTCACTGAACACACAAAGGGGCACGTAATCGCCATCTCTGTTGTCATCACTGTCGAATTCCCTGGTCGTCTCCTCCTCCAATTACGAGACAGACTCTGCCCCATCACCGGGGCATCAGGTGTCATCTGCCCAGTCAATGCTATAGACAGGATAAATAGATTTAGTAATATTATTTTGAGTTAATATATCAAGGGGCCCATGCCCAAAATAAAAAAAAGAAATTCACATACAGATAAACTTCAAATTCCGAGTGTCGTTGAACTCCTCTACATTGATGCTGTCAGCTTTCAAATCCAGATAATATGAGAACAACATCACATGACTGCACATCACTAAATTTGAGACCAGAATATAACCACCAAGTATGCAGGATATAATCCATATGCTACTGTATTTGTCACTGGAATGGAAAATATACCTTGCATCAAGTTGGTGTAGTGATGTGTCTTCATTGTTGCTGGTATCCAGCTCATCAACACCAGCAACAGAGAAGTCATCATCTCTGAAAATAAGGGAATCAAGTTTAAATCAAAATAAACCAGAGAGAGGGCATCTGTCTTGACAAGTTCATCTGGTTTCCAGATGATGACAATGGAACAGGCTCTTTGGGCCAATTCTGATTTCACATGATAGCAAACAAATAAGTTAGACTCACCTGTCAGAGAGCAATCCAGCCAAAATGCAAGATGCTGCTGGGTCTGGCAGTCTGGCAATGTATCTAACTTTCTGCGAGGTATACGTTACCCTCATCTTCTCATAACTGCAAGACACATACATACAATACCACTATAGATTTTTATAATACATGTCATTGCAAAGGAATATAAAACAAAGTATAAATAACAAATGAAGACATCCTAGGCTGAGATTACTAAGGATTGAGTGTACAGGTTGTGAATGGGTGAAACAAACAACCCCACTGGTGGTGGGGGTTGCTGTTGTAGGGGGATGGTGGAGTTGAAGCTAGTTGTTCAAGTTTTTTTGCTTTTGATAGGTACAGCTGAAGAGAGACAGGAAATGTAGGAGAGAGAGAGGGGAACCCAGGCTGCTGCGGTAAGCCTTGTACATGGTGTGCACACTCTACCAGGTGAGCTACCGTTGTTGTTCAAGTTTATTGTTGAAAACCAAAAATAAACTTTGGGGGTAGTTAGAGGGCTAAACTCATTGATAACAAAATAGAGACTAGATTATCTCGGGGGTCCCCTCACTAAGGGCTGAATGAAGACCATTATGCCCCAAACATACTCTGTACATAGGTATACAATTCAGAATCAGAATCAGAAATACTTTATTGATCCCCGTAGGGAAACTCTTTGTTACAGTAGCTCGTCTTTACGTCAGTGCACACAGGAGAAAACGATATTATACACTATGAACAGGTCAGAAATAAATTAAGTAACATGTTGGTATAAGTATAAGATAAACTAAGTGTCGAGTACCAAGTGGGTTTACTGGTAGATGGTGAAGTACAGTATAAATACAATGTCACTAATTATGTAATAAATAATAGTAAAAGCGGAGGTGCATGTTCTGTCGAGAGTAATTGAGGTATATCCGTAACAGTAAATAACAAAAACTAACAAGGAAAACTAATATTGCACTTGAGTAGTAAACAGAATATTGCACAATTATTATTAATTATGGCGGAGATGTAATGCTCAATGTCCAGTTTAGTGACCTAGGGTCAAACAGACTAATCCTTAGAGGAGGAGTTAAATAGTTTGATGGCCACAGGCAGGAATGACTTCCTGTGGCGCTCTGTGGTGCTCTTTGGTGGGATGAGTCTTCCGCTGAAGGTGCTCCTTTGTTTAGCCAGCACGTCATGGAGTGGGTGGGAGACACTGTCCAAGATGGCGTAGTTTGGCCAGCATCCTCCTCTCTGACACCACCGCCAGAGTCCAGCTCCACCCCACAATGTTACTGGCCTTACGGATCAGTTTGTTCAGTCTGTTTGCGTCCGCTACCTTTAACCTGCTGCCCCAGCATGCAACAGCATACAGGATAGCACTGGCCACCACAGACTCATAGAACATCTTCAGCATTGTCCGGCAGATGTTGAAGGACCTCAGCCTCCTCAGAAAATAGAGGCGGCTCTGGCCCTTCCTGTAAACAGCCTGAGTGTTCTTGGTCCAGTCAGTTTATTATCCAAGTGTACTCCCAGGTACTTGTAGTCCTCCACAATGTCCACACTGACCCCTGGATGGAAACCGGGTCACTGGTGCCTTGGCCCTCCGTAGATCCACAATCAGCTCCTTTGACTTTGTCGCATTGAGCTGCAGATGGTTCTGCTCGCACCATGAAACAAAGTTCCCCACCACAGCCCTGTACTCCGTCTCATCACCACCGCTGATACATCCCACCACAGCAGAGTCATCAGAAAACTTCTGAAGGTGGCAGGACTCTGTGTGGTGGCTGAAGTCCGTGGTGTAGATGGTGAAGAGGAAGGAGAGGACAGTCCCTGAGGGGCCCCAGTGTTGCTGACCACGCTGTCTGACACACAGTGCTGCAGCCGCACATGCTGTGGTCTGCCAGTCAGGTAGTCCACAATCCAGGACACAAGGGGGGCGTCCACCTGCATCGCTGCCAGCTTCTCACCCAGCAGGGCAGGCCGGATGGTGTTGAAAGCACTGGAGAAGTCAAAAAACATGATCCTCACCGTGCTTGCCGGCCTGTCCAGGTGGGTGTGGATGCGGTTAAGCAGGTAGATGATGGCGTCCTCAACTCCCAGTCGGGGCTGGTAGGCGAACTGAAGGGGGTCATTATGTGGGAGGTCAGTGCCACCGGTCTGTAGTCCTTGGAGCCACTGGGACGTGGCGTCTTCGGCACAGGAACGAGGCAAGATGTCTTCCACAGAATGGGGACCCTTTGAAGACTCAGGCTCAGGTTAAAGACGTGTTGAAGGACTCCACAAAGCTGGGGGGCACAGGCTTTTAGCACCCCGGGGCTAACACCATCGGGGCCTGCAGCCTTGTTCGAGTGGAGCCTCATCAGCTGTCCTCTCACCTGGTCAGCAGTCAGGCACACAGCAGAAGTTACAGGTGGGGGAGGGGGGGAGTCGTCGGTCTGAAGAGGGCCGTTAGCCTGATGGGGAGGGGGGAGCAGAGTACTCAGAGGAGATTGAGGGCCGACAGCAGCTGAGTTAGAGGGGGATGACCAGGAGCGGTGTGTCGAATCTGTTAAAGAACAGATTCAGTTTGTTGGCCCTGTCCAAGCTGCCTTCAACTCCTCTGCTGCCAGTCGGTCTGAAGCCAGTGATGGTCTTCATGCCGCCCAGACCTCCCTCATATTGTTCTGCTGGAGTTTCCGCCCAGCTTCCTCCTGTACTTCTCTTTGGCCTCCCTGATTTTCACCTTCAGGTCGGCCTGGATTGCCCTCACCTCCTCCCTATTACCATCAGTAAAGGCCCTCCTCTTGGCATTTAGAATGTCCTTGATGTCTTTTGTTACCCACGGTTTGTTATTTGGGTAACAATGGACCGTCTTAGTTGGGACATTGCAGTCCACACAGAAGTTAATGTAGCCAGTGATGCACTCAGTGAGCCCGTCAATGTCCTCTCCATGAGGCTCACAGAGTGCATCCCAGTTTGTCACTTGAAACATTCCTGCAGTGTCTCATAGGCCTCCCTGACCATCTCCTCACTGTCCTTGTGGTGCAGGCTGCCTTTTAACTAGAGGCACATAGCAGGGTTTAAGGTGAACCAGGTTGTGGTCTGACCTACCCAGAGGGGAGGGGAAGAGCTGTATGCATCCTTAACGTTAGCATACAGCAGGTCCAGTGTCCTCTCCTCTCTAGTAGGACAGCTCACATACTGGTGAAATTAGTCAGTGTTGTTGAAACACTGACATGGTTGAAATCACCGAGATTAAAATGAGTGCACTCGGGTGTTGAGTCTGGAGATGTGCTATGGCGGTGTGAATGGCGTTGCACGCCGATGCCGGGTTAGCAGAGGGGGATGTAAACAGCCACAACAATGGCATGTGAAAATTCACGTGGCAGATAATATGGCGAGTCCCACAGCTAACAGTTCAATGTCCGGCTACAGATACTCTGCTTGATGGTAATGTGACCAGGGTTACACCATCTGTTGTTAACTAGAACAGCAAGCCCACCGCCTTTCCGCTTACCGCTCGGTGTGATCCCTGTCGGCCCGAACAGTCTGAAAGCCGTCGATGGAAACGTTATGGTCCGGGATATCCTGGTGTAGCCATGTCTCAGAGAAGCACATCAAACTACACTCACGGAACTCCGTCTGACTCGGGCTAACACCGTTAGCTCGTCCATTTTATTCGCCAGCGATCTCACGTTGCCCATGACGAGAGAAGGCAGACACGGCTTAAATCTCTTATTCTTAAGTCTCTTTTGTCTGCACCCTCTCTTCCTCGCCGCTTGCTCCACCTCTGCATCCTCGGTGTGTCCTCCTCCAGATCTCAGCGGGGACATCGGTTGTCCTGGGCGCCATGCTGCCCGGCTTCAGCGCGATCAGCTGTTCCCTGGTGTAAACAATGCGGCCAAACAGCTGATCTGCAGCGGTGCCCCGACCGAGTAGCAGAAGAAGAAATTCCACGGCGAAAAAAAGTACAAAAACACTTTCTACCCTCATTTTCGCAAAGAGCGTAGTTTAAATTACACTTACACACAAGTTACAAAAGTTTGGAAGAAAAAAGTAAAGTTAAAAGTTGGAAAAGTAAGACGACGAGACGGAGCTACAGCAACAGGCAGCATGCGGGCTGGCGCATGCGCACTCTTCCCATTCCCATGCATTCTTGAAAACCTGTATAAAATGGAATACTTTAATCTGATTTCCAGTCATATATCTTGGAAAACGACAGAACAGAAAATAATGTGGTACATCTGGTAAGGATTAGGACAGACCCAGCCCAGCTCTGCTGTGCACAATTTATATCCAGTGCCAACATCCAATACCAATGCTGGAAGTCCAATATCAACGTTAGATATGGTGATAGGGTTGAGACAGACACAGAATCAGCTATTTAAACCTCCATTCTGTCTCCTCTTGATCTCTGTGACAACCTATACTGTGTTATCATACAGCCAAAGTCAGGATTTAGTTGTTGTTATTTACACATTTCTGTTGTTAGATTTGAAGATGCAGCCATGCTGAGATTGATGTTATCGCTCTGATGATAAGTTTGGTTTCAGAGTAATCGGTCCAACCACCACTAAATCATTGGGCTTCAATGATTGTGAGTATTTTACACTTGGAACATCTGTCCCAGCGGGCCAGTCTTGAAGCGGTAGGAGTTTTCATGATTAGTTATCCCTTGATCAAGGCCTGTTTATGTTTGATCTATCAAAGTGGAAGCTTGTCTAAGATGAGGGAGATAGAGAAGCTGATTCTTTCTGATTAAGGGGCCATTGCTTGCCCCAGATTCCTGTATCACATGATATACTGCTAAGGATTGCCTTTATCAAATAGAAGGAGGTGATTGATTAATCATGGATCTGAAGTCTCTGTATATGTATGGGGATGTCTCTTTGGGGGTGCCTCTATGTATGTTTTGATAGATTAAGAATTTGTTTATACATTGTATCCTGATGAGAAAACTCCTTGTTTGGTGCTTTTAGGATCATTTGAAGATGTAGTATAGTCTATTATCACATAAATTATATAAAGCTAAAGCATGATGTAGCACCACGTACAATTAATCACTACAAAGGAATCTGTAGCATCACTAAAGAGACACCCAGCCAAAAGAGTAGAAGCCCTTGATTCCCTCAGCAGAACACTCAGATGACAAGCACTAAGTAAGTGAAAAGTAGGGGAAATTGACTGGGAGTGAATGAGGCTAATCATGACATTTTAATCCAGATTTTTGTCACAGATTTGCAATACGTTCTGTGCAAATCTACGCAGTTGTCATATGTATATGTAGCATAAATATTTCTTAAACCTGCAATAACTGATTATTCTGACCACTTAGGGACAGCAGAAACAACTTGTGAACACAACATACATTTAACTGCTCTCATAGGGTTGTTTGGGCTGCATCAGGCAGCTGTTTTCAGTGAAAAGGCTTGAAAAACCCACTGTACGCTACCCACTCAGCACCAAACAGCAGACAGCCAAAGTTAGCTACTAGCTGGTGAACATAGTGGAGCATTTAGCAGCTAAATTCCTACCCAGTTAGCCTGCTAATTTTGGTCACACACAATCCCACAGCACATATTATAACAGATTGATGTTTTTTTAAAATGACATCGCATCTCTTACTAATGTGATCAATCCCCTTGATTCAAGCTTACAAACTGTGCAGTTCACATTTTAACACAATATGTCAGTATAGGTCTTCAGCCTTATTCACTAGGTCACCAAAGCCAGCACACAGTGCTTTTTTCTTATTCAGTGCTATTTGTAAACTTGATGCGTTCTGTTTTTAGCTACAATGTCTACTGCATATCATTACAAATTGTATTTAAATAGATAGTTCAGAGTCTTACCCACAGTCATTTGTTGCTCTATGCAAGTGTAACACAACTACCAAGTTTGGTCCATTAACTCCTTCCTTGATGAAGCTCCCATTGTTGCACCAGGAGTGTACTGCTGCAAAATAAATGAAGGAAGACTTAACCCCACCCCCCAAAAAAAAAATTTTGAGCGCCAAAAAATAAAAAAAATAAATAAAAATTGAAGGATGCACAATACCACATTTGTTTTACATTTCACTTCCAAACTATTCAGTCCCCTGGCTTCCAAAATGGCCAAACTATTTTCCAGCACCACCACTGTCACTAAGGAGCCGCAATCCGGACTGGTAAGAATAGGAGCTGGTAGCACCAGTAGTAGCTGGTAGCTGGCTTACCAGCTATCAAAAACCTAGCTCAAACTGGTCAAGCTACCAGCTCAAGCTGGATTTTCCAGCAGGCATAAAATTCTTGCCATCACGAAGACGGAAGTTATGTGTAAACATACCTGTGCACTGATTTTTTGGCTTCTCTCTGCTCCCGCTCCGTCTTCTCCATGGAACTCCGTCTGTTGTCAAGATGTTGATGTGTGGATGTTGACAAGCTGTCACTCTATTTGAGGCTGGCCAATAGGTACGTGTCTTACATCTTTCAGCGTGGGTCCCGCCCACCAGAGTCAGCTAACAGCAAGCAAAGCTTTTTGTTTCAAAAGTAAAGCTTTTTGTGTAGTGTTTTTAAGTTCAAACAGTTTATTTCACACACAGATAGCTGAGTGGCTTGAGTGTAGACTGAGATCTCACAGTGGTGTTGTCTGGTTTGGCAGGTAGTTGACACAGATTCTAGGCAGGCAGGCAGGCAGGCAGGCGAACAGGTCAGCAAGGCAGGTTATCAGCAAATGAATACACATAAGAGTGTAAGTCCAAGCAGACGACTGGCAGGCAGGCAGGTTCGTAGGCAGATGGTACACAGGTGAGTATGATCCTGAGGCACAAGGAGAAACACAGGTTGCCAGGATATTCAAAGACACAAGGAACCGACAGGACAAAGAATTGGCCAAGTGTCTGTACCACTTAACTGACAACCTGGTGAAAACTGGAGAGGAGAGCCTGGGTTATAGACTGCTGGAGCTGGATGATTGGACGGATCACAGGTGTGCAGAAGGCTTGGCAGCAAGGCTAGATTGGTAGTTGGTCGCATAGTAATGAAGGCGACGCCTCAACCAGATCACACACACACACACACCGATACAGACAGAAACCAACTGGGGAAAAACAGGAAACACAAGGGAAGGGGGAGAACTTGACTGAGAAACAAAGAACAGACAACAGGCGCCAAGCCGACGCAACGTTAATTCACACCTGAATGTGAAAGTGAGACAAGATCTCATTTGAACCCAATGTGAGATCTCAGTTGAATCTAAACAACGGACTCCTATTGGATGAGACAAACAAGACAGGGCATGAAACCTCGGCGCACAGCTATGACGACACCAACTCTATAAAGCCTGGCGCTCCACACTGCCCGTTGCCATTTCCACAGTAACCCGTTTAATAAAGGAGCCATATCACGTCTCTCTCCACGAAAACTGCCGTTACCACATGAAGACGCTTTTCACGTGAGCTTTAATTTCCCTAGGAAGTGTCTTAACTTGCTGCACGATAAACTGTTTTGTGTTTGCTGAACACTTTTTGGATCCTGATCATTTACTCCCCATAACGATCCCGTACCTGCAGAAGGAACAGACACGGACTGACCGTTCCCTTCACAGAGAGCAAGATCGCCGCTGAGCCCCTCTGCCTATCGACATTGACCGCTGTTTACCTTTGCTGCCCTGAAAGGAACAGTTTCGCCAGTGGACCCTGCTTCGCCAGCGTCTGAGCCTGAGAGAAACTCCAACGGACAACTCCAAGCAAACTGACGCATCCATCAGTCTAACCGAGAGCGATTTCAAATAAGAGGCTTGTGGGCAGAGATATGTTTTATAACTGTGTGTTATTTTATTTAAGTTTCATTGTTGTGAATTGTGCTTTGCTTTTTAGAAAAGTGACGGACAGCTGCATTCAAATTACTGTGTTTTTCTTTGTGTTAAGAACATTCCATTTTGTGGCGTTGTACCACGCTGTTGTTTACGCTGTTGTTTTAACTGTGTTAGCTTTAGCCGCTGTGGGAGTTAATAACTGTGCTTTATCAGACTAAGGTCCAGTAACACGGCCATTGTACGAAAGTCTACTGCTGGATTACTGTGTGACAAAAGGACAGCTATTACGCTTTGCCACGGCATTTGAGATTCCTTGTGTCTTACTCTGTGTGCTTCACTCTCTCTTCTCTCTCTCCACTGACCAACACATCTCTACACATACATTTACACGCTTACACACATCTCAAACAGCCCAGATAACGTGGTAGCTTAGCCAGCTAAGCTGCACGTTATTTTGAGGACAAATAGAGCTCATCCTCCCATTTTAGCTCTCTTTATTTGTTTAAGATTCGCGGGTCTGCCCACCATTTGGCTTTGTGTGCGACGGCCACCCACATGGCTGCCACCTTCCACCACCTTCTCTATTGTGTGTACATGTTGTGATAATAGCTGTTTGCTGCGGTCAGTGCTCAGATCTGTGTTTGGTCATTGGTCCCTGATCCCAGGGTGCCCCGTAATTACTAATTTATATTAATAATTTTGATAATTGTATTAATATTCATAAATATCTTTGATATTTATGCTAATAACCAAATCTGCCCTACCTGAATCCCAACACATTTATGCTTTCATTTTCATTTTTTATAACTTTTATACTTAAATTTTTTTTTAACACATTTTATAATGTAAGTCAATGGAGCAATCCTCAAATCCTCTTCAAACATACTCCACTTTGAAATGCTATTAACTCTGCACACTTTCAGCTACAGACGTCATTTAAACTTTAAACTGGTCACAAGACTTTCAACTATTAAACTTGTATTCAGGTTTTAATATCTTTTACAGTTTTTCAAATTATCACAGTTTAATGCTTTTTTCAGTCCTGTTATGAGTTTATAATGAGTGTGTATTGGGCAAGCTAGAGTGGTTGACATCATCGCTAGAGTGTGGGGTAGCTGTAAAACCATTTCTGTTCAGCTTGCTCCGATGCCCACAATTTTCACTCTTCATACACAGTTTATACATCAGTTAGTAAAAACTTGTCCTAGTTCAGATCATGTAACTATTTAAGCCACAGGACATACAGTTTTTGAATTATCTGCCTCAAAGCACCAAGAAATGCCTTACTGTCATGATATTTTACCTCTCACAGTCTCAGGGAAAATCTCAAATGTGCCGACTGTTAAAATTGTAATTTTGCTCTAATTTTTAACTTTATCCACACAAATTACATATCTAAATGTTCATCAACGCCTTCTGGTGGTGATGGTGAGCTAATTTCACCAATATGCTTTTTGTGTCTTCTTTGATGGGAACTTTTACAGATTTCTCTTTCTTTACCCATATACAGTTACACACAGGTGATGTTGATTACTTTGTTAAACATCAAAGCAGTTTGCTCTTTTGATCTGATTGGTGGATGGTTGTTGAGCAATTTTTGGCAGTTTACACTTCTGTCTGTTTTTCCTTCTCTTCTCTTTCTTTCTGTTTTTCCCTCTCTTCTCTTTCTGTCTGTCTTTCTGTCTTACTCTCACTCTCCCTGTCTGTCTCACTGTCTGTCTGACTGCTGATTGCTGTTACTACTACAGACTATACTACAACTACTTTTACTAATACTATAACTACTACTACAGTCTTACTACCACTACAGCCTTTAAAATTACTAATACTACTAGTTTGACTGCTACTAATACGACTACTACTACTACTACAGTCTTTACTACTACTACAGTGTTTACTACTACTACCACTACTACAGTCTTTTTTATTACTACTACTACTTTACTACTACTAGGACCTACAACTACTACTACTAATAATACTACTACAGACTTTACTGCTACTATTACTAGTAATACTACTGCTACTACTAATACTTCTACTACTTAAAGAGTTTCCCCTTAGGGATCAATAAAGTATTTCTGATTCTGATACTACAGACTTTACTGCTACTATTACTTGTACCACCTCTGCTACTACTAATACTTCTACTACTACAGTCTTTACTGCAACTACTATTACAGTCTTTACTACTACTACCTCCATCTGCCTTGTGATCCTAAAGGGAAAGAAGATGCCTGGCTCACAGGCATTCTTCCAACCCCTGCCCCACTTCTGGAACTCAACCTGACAGTTTGTGGCATGCCCCTGCTTGAGTTGGACCAGCATTCAACATACTTATTGATGCAGAACCTGACATATGCCCTAGTCCAGGTGTCAGCACGACAACCATTGGGAGTACCAATCGACAGTTTGTTCCACGATTTCAAACTAATGATACCAGTCGTCGGAGAACTGCATCCATCCTTGACCAAGAACGACAACCTGGATAATGTTCTTTTCACTTTCCTGACCAAAATCCTCTCCATTGCCCCCCATGAAACGCTCCAGGATGATGCGATCTGTGGAACTGCCCTAGGCAGCAAAGGTGACACGTCGTGTACGCTCTTGTGACCCAACCAGTAGACACAACCCGTTCTCCTCCAGTGGAGTCTTCCTCCGGCTTTGAGTCCGAGGTTGAACAGCTAGTGAAAGCAGATGCTCTGACAACAGAGGACCAGAGAGTTACGCTCCAGAAATTGTTCCGCAATTTCCAGCCCATCTTCTCACAGGGCCCTCATGATTGTGGAGTCACCGACCTCCACACAGTCCACATTCCCACTGACCCAAAGGCCCCACCAACGTTTATACGCCGCTACAAGATTCTGTTGGCTGCCTACGAGTTGAACTAAGAGATCCTCGATCAATTGCTGCAGAAGCAAATCATTAGGGTATGCAACTGGATCTACAAATCGCCAATCTGGCTAGTGTTGAAACCAAACAGCAAGCAGCGCCTTACGATCAACTACTGTCTTTTGAACAAACAGGTCCCACTCTCCCGCTGGCCGATGATCCATTTGGATCAAGAATCGGCCATGGTGAAAAGAGCCCGCTTCTTTTCCACGGTGGACATGGCCAACGGTTTCGGGAGAGTCGATCAATACAAATTTGCATTTTCATTCTGTAACCACCAGTACACTTGGAACCGCTGCCCATTTGAGTGTTTAAACTCCCCAGCTGAATTTAAAATCTTTCTCCACAAGGCAATTAGCAATGCCGTCACCTACGGAAACCTCATTTACATGTCAAACTCTGTGTCAAAAACGTTCCCTTTGTCAGACCAACATATGGGAACATAAATAGCATCAAAAATGTTCCAGTTTGTCAGCGCGACACCTGGGAACATGGTTTGACCATTCAAAAGTATGCCAAATGTCAGAATTTGTCATTCCAGATATTTTGACATTTGGCACGCACTTGAATGGAGTGGTCAGGAATCCCAGATGTCAACAGCTAATACATGCATTTTAATAGGCTGGTACTGGTTCTGCATACATTTGGAATGCTGGAACCAGTTCAGGATTCAAGAGGAGTCTCTGTTATTGACACATATGTCAGTGTACAAGAACCACCAAGTGAAAGCATGTGATTGCCTCAGCCTCTGCTCAGCCTGGGGTTAGAGAGAGGACACCAGACATGACAAATGTCAGAAATGTCAATTCCATATTTTCATAAAAAATGGCCCTATTGACTTGAAAAGCACCTTGCCTCAGAACCTTCTTTTAGCATGTGGGGCAACCAGGAGGATGACAACATAGAGCTCTGGAAGTCAGGCTGGAGGTAGGCAGCAAAGGTGGAACCCCTCTGGATGCTGGTGGCCATGACAGTAGGCCTCTGGAGCCCTCATAATACATAACTTTTCCTTGTTCACTTTCAGAACCATCGCATTAAGAGGATTGGGTCAGATGTTTGTATTTTTACACAATAGCTTTGCCAACTGTTTGTGTACATTAAAGCCTTGACTTATTTTTACATTACAGTATGATTAGTTTATGAACAATGCCTTCTTCAACAAATGAGTTTTTTTTTCTTAGTATGAACTATCAAGGAATTAGGTATTGCTACTGGAATACTGCAATATCAATTTACAAATAGATCTGTCCAACAAAATATAATTTTCATATATGCATTGTTTCCTAGGTAATCAATATAGTTAATTACTCAATTAAGGCCTGCCTGACACATTTGATGAATCAAGAGGTCATCCAACATGTCCTCATACCTAAATGACAGAATAGGTCATTTGCTAATGACTCCCAAAATGACCGTTCCCCAAAATGACATATATGACCATTGGAGAATACCAGCGACAAGCGTACCAGACCTTCGTCATCATGGTAACAATAATAAAGACATGGTTAACGTTGTGAAACAGTTGCAGTTTGGTTAGGTTTAGGCACCAAAACTACTTGGTTAGGTTTAGGAAAAAAGTAAGCTACGTTAGTAAGTCACATGACGGAAGTCACACAGAACACGAACAGCGGTCTCCTGGGTGAAAGTCCTCTGTTTGACACATCCATCCACCCTGGCGTCCTCCCTATGTGGACTTTGTTGCTCTTTATACTACCTGTTGAAGAAAAAGTTGTACTGAAGAGAGGTCCTCAATTGAATAAAGGAATAACTCGTTAAGCCCCAGTTGTTGTTACATGAATATATGGATTTATTACAAACAAATCTGTTGACAGAGAAGCAATGTGGCAAAAGAAAAGACAAAGAAAGAGACTGTCTCCATCACAGTGTAACAGTATAAGAAGAACAGAACACAAATTGTTACCTGTTTGCTGCCTGTCTACCTGCCTGCCTACCAACCTGTGTACCTGCCTGCCTGTCTACTGGTCTACCTACTTGTACCAACCAGTATGCAACTAACAAATCACTCACTGCTGCCCCGCTCCTTGTTCTCACCGCTACCCAGCTCCTCATCCTCACTTCTGCCCAGCTCTTCATCCTCACCGCTGCCCAGCGCCATGGAGGTCCCGCTGCCCAGTGCCCCAGAGACTCAGCTGTCCAGCGTCCCAGAGACTCAACTGTCCTGTGCCACAGAGATTCAGATGTTCAGTGTTACAGAGCTGTCATCAGTCCTGCCTGGTCCCCAGTCTGTGGTCCGGCCGACTCCTGCTCCTGATTCCCCGTCGGTGGACCGGCCGACTCCTGCTCTTGTTCTCCAGTTGGCAGCCTGGCCAACACCTGTTTCTGCGCTGTGGCGGTCACCAGTCCCAGTTGGGCCACAACCATGTCTTGTCCCGGTTAGGCTGCAACCATCTCCTGTTCCAGCTGGGCCACAGCAACTCCATGCTCCTGCTGGGCCGCAGCCATCTACTGTTCCTCCTGAGCTGCAGCCGTCTCCTGTTCCTCCTGAGCTGCAGCTGTCTCCTGTTTCTCCCGAGCTGCAGCTGTGTCCTGTTCCTGTGCTGCAGCAGCCTCCAGAGGGGTTCCATCCTTGTCACCAACCTCCTGGTCACCCTCCAGACCCGGTCTGCACACCTGAGTACTCCTGCTCTGCACCTGTCCAGCCTCCAAGCCGTCCGCTTGAGGTCTCCTGGTCTGCCTCTGTCCTGCCCCCAGGCCGTCTGCCTGAGGTTTCCAGCAGGGCCCCAGTCCATCCCGAGGCCGTCTGCCTGAGGTCTTCTGCTCGGCCACTGTTTCGTCTCCAGGCCACTCAGCCTGAGGTCTCCTGCACCCTGGCCACTTGCCCCCTCACTTGTTTCATTCTCAGGACTCGAATGTACAACTACATTACAAAATTTTGTTAAGGCTGCCTCAATTTTACAATTCACCGGCCTCTATGTCTAACTTGGATCCCCATTCTTTGCCTTGTGACAGTAACCTTGTTATGTAACTAAACTTTTAACATTTTGCAGGCAGACAGATTCCCACTGTATGGCTTCAGGTGGCTCATCCTTGACCAGAGTGTAAACTTTTGGAACTGATCCTTTTGTTTCTGTAGAGGAGAGAGAGTGGGCAAGAAGCCTTTTCATGGAGACTTGGAGATCCGTCACTGTTGTTTGACAACACGGTCAACAACAATTCTGGCCAATGCAGGATGCTCTACAGCATCTTATCTGTGTTCCATCCTAAAGTGAGCAACATACAAGACACCATTAGAATACCATTGTAGTACTGGTGGTAGTGGGAGATATTTTTAATATTTTCTTAAAACATAGGTGAATTGAACATGTCTTGTTCAACGTGGCATTTGTTGATGAGATAGAGATAAAAACCGGGTCAGATAACTGGAAATAGGACTGTTACTGTGCACCCACAGTGTGTATATGTCCTTAGTTTTTGAGTCAAATTTAGTTAAAATGTTATTAGGGTGAAATTTCACTTTATTCACAGTATTTCCTCCATAATTCTATGCAGCTGTGGTGCTTTGGGCAATAATTCTAGTATATGCTGGTCCAATTTGTGTTTCAAGTTGAGCTTCCTGGGCTTCCAGTGCTACAAATGTTTTTAAATCTTATTATAGTAAAATCATTACTGCTAAAACATTTGGACTACACATTTTTGGTTTTAGATAATAAGAAGCCTGAATTTTTTTTATTTTAATTTCACATTTTCTCTTGCAGTGGTAGGGCTTTCCTTGCTGTGGTGGCACACCACTGTTAAATGAAGACAGAGGAAACACTTATATGTGGAGTCACAAAGGATTTAGAAGGACTATACAGTAAAGTATATGATCTCCTTCATCAGTTTGAAAGAAATTTGTCATCTTTGTTGTGTTAATGTCATTACAGCTGAGATGGAAGGTGTACGGCTGGTGCTGTGTTGCCACAGCTTCATTGGATGCCAGGAATGCATTGCTGCCCTACTGACCAGAAGCAAATCCTGCCCAAAGTGCAGGAATCCAATTAGTCAGGAAAGAACTGTTGCTGTGGCTGGCCTGTTGGGGGGTATAGAGACTGTGAGAGGCCTTGAGCAGTGATAGATCTTTTTCTTTTTTTGTCTTGATTGGTTTTGTTGTTCATAATGTTCATTATGTGAAAAGGTGAGTTTGTTCAGGTGCAATTAATTAAAAATGCGTTGGTTTTTCTGCAGTGTCATGACATCACTCAGTAGGATTATTATATTGTATTACATGGCCCATTCATTTGTGAAGCATGTATTAAATGTCTGCTGCTGTGTAATTTAATTAAAAGTTATGTGGCTCTATGTTGTGTTTAGGTATGCATGGTGTGATGTTCACTTTGCTGTCATTAATACTGTCCCTCCCTTCACAGCTGCTGAAATGAACATTACCTTTATTCATGACAAAACATGATTCATCAAAATGATATTGACCCTAAACAAATGTGTTTATTGTTTGACTTCAGAGGCAGTACATTTCTGTCAAATAGCTGTGCAGTATATTTTGAGAGACGGAGAAATAGTATAGGGTGCATTCAGAATTGGAATTTACCAGCACCAGCAACCATAGTCAGAAATGTATTCCTGGGGCCAGAGTGGCCAACGTTAAATCCTATTTAAAATGGCTGGCTAAGGATAAGCGTAAATATAGTAAGATTGTTATTCCCGTTGGCGGTAACAACACCTGATTACGCCAATCGGAGGTCACTAAAATTAATGTTCAGTTGGTATGTAGATATGCAAAGACAATGTCGGACTCTGTTTTCTCTGGGCCCCTGTCAAATCTGACCAGTGATGACATGTATAGCCACATGTCATCATTCCATCACTGGCTGTCGAGGTGGTGTCCAGCAAATGATGTTTGTAGATATTTGTAGATAACTGGCGGACTTTCTGGGGAAGACCTGGTATGATTAGGAGAGACGGCATTCATCCCACTTTGGATGGAGTGGCTCTCATATCTAGAAATCTGACCGAGTTTATTAGTGGACCAAAACTATGACAACGGAGAGTTAAGAACAGGAGTAGATCACAAGATGAAAAAAAGTGGCGACCTTTGAAACGGTCATAAAGTCCAATTATATGTCCATTCCTCAATTATTTATATTCCTTTAGTCTGTATTGGTCCACCAATCAAAATAATCAAAAGGGTTTTTCATAAAATTAATCCAAGTTGTGAATATTTTCCATTGCTAACTGTCTACTAACTTCGTTTGTCAACAAAACTGGCACTTCTTCCAAAAGGAAAGACATTTTCCCCTCTTCCTGCACAGTGTTGTTGGGTGTGTTTATTTTCTCTAGGTTGCTGCCTACAAATTGAAATTGTGCCCACCTTTTTCTGTTTACTTTCACCCCAGGACAGCCCCTAGAGTAAAGCAAGCGCTCATGTATCTTTGCTGCTATGGTAGAACGAGCTGTTATTGGCTATCAACAAGTCAATCATTCACGATTGTAGCCAATTATTTCCCCTTCCCAATGGTGTATGCACTGGGTAGTTTGGTTGCATGGGATCCGAGCTACTTCAATGCATCACGCTGCAAAATCCCTCTTTTATGCAGCTGAATTTACGCAGTGCAATTAAGAGAGGGACGCCATTTTGGATCTGTGAGGTTCAGGGGACACCAGTGACACCACAAACTAAAAACTCCCTAGCTTCCATATGGTTAAGCCTAGAGGTTTTACACAGGTGTGGTTGACAAGATGTAGAAGGTATGTGTTGATTTGCATAGTTGTTGTATCAAGCATGTCATAATTATTGTTATTCAAACATGATCTATTATAGACTGGACCAAAAAAGGTTTTAGGGTGTGTTTTAGCCACATGCTAAACAAGCACATTTCCAGAAACTAGCAGATGTTACCTTTCAAATGAAGCCTCATTCATGCATGTTGGCCTTACAGTTCTTCTGTTATAAGATTTTCCATTTGGGTATGCCAAATAGGTGAAAATTCCCAAAAAAGGGTGGCTCTTAAGAGGTTAACGCACAGTTGACATTATTTTTTGATGGCTCTTGCTTTAGAGACGAAAAGGGAAATCATGCAGGATCGTGCAGCATTGCACAGCTCAATACCCACAGTCAGACGTTCTCCCAAGTTCAAGTTAAGGGAGTAGATCAGGCATGCTCCGCACAGTTGGCAGAAATCAAAACACTCACGGCAGAATGCACATTGGCCGTATGACAGCATGTTTACATTTACGCTGATTCAGCATATGCCTGTGGTGTGTGCCACATCTATGGCAACATATGGAAACAACACAGTTTACAGAGAGTGGATGGCACTCCCATCGAGCATGGGACAGCAATTTCACAACTGCTGGTCGGCTTTGCATTTACCTGAAGCATTGGCTATCATTTTACAGGTTCCCACTCAGCAGGCCTCAACTTGCCAGCAAATGGGTGCACAGCCTGGGGATGAAAAACTTCATCCCAACTGACAACACCTGCCTCTGCTCAGAGCGTTTCAGGACCAACTGTTTCAGGGACTACAATTCACAGGATTCATCAAAGATTGAACTTTGCATGTAATCCTATCGTGAGTGCCGATGTGGATGACAACTGTAGAGGCAGCGTTGTGTTGTTGAATCAGCTGCAGAGAGGTGGGTGTAATGTCCTTTAAGCAGGCACCGAGATAGCACACCGAGGTAGCAAAAGGCAACAACTTTCCCGACGAATTGGCCAGAAAAGCAGCAATGGGCCCAGCAGTAATGGTGCCTGTATTAGCAGAAGACCCAGGTCCAGCAGGGGACTTGCTTTATCTCATCCAGACACAACAGGCGGCCAGTATCTATGAAAAGGGCACCTGGCTAAAAAGAGGGGCAGTTAAAACACAACAAGGGCTGCGCAAAGACCTGTGGTGTGTACCACATGGTCATTCTGTTGCTCCGACCTCTGTGATACACACCTTAATTAAAGATGCGCATGGTCGCAACCATTGCGCCGGGTGGAAATTATAAAGCAAATTCAAAATGCATGGTGGTCACTGTATTTGGCAACAATGGTACACCATGCGTTACATGATTGTATAGTATGTTCAGCCTATAACAACAGGAAGGCATTTTCAGCACCAATTGGGCACATACCAGCACTGGATGGTCCGTTTAGACAACTAGTAATAGACCATGTAGGCATGTTAGAACAAGCACAGGGTAAGCTCTATATGCTGGTTGTGATATAGCAGATGGGTAGAGGCAGTACCAGTGGCAGGTCCAGACGCTGCCTCAACAGCCAAGTTCCTGTGCAGAGAGGTGTTTCCTAGACTTGGAATCGCAGCTAAGATCAGTTCTGATAATGGTCCAGCTTTTCTTAACCACCTAGTGGCAACAAATCACAAAGGAACTAGGAATTAAGTGCAGACTAGGTTGTGTGTACCACCCGCAATCGCAAGGAATGGTCAAAAGAGCAAATGGTAGCCTGAAGGCTAAGATAGCAAAGATCTGTGCAGAAGGCAGTGAAGGCAACTGAATGAAATGGGTAGATGCTCTATCTACTAATGAGAATGTAAAATGACTGCAGCACACCTAACACTGCATGAAATGCTTACGAGTTGACCCATGCCAGTACCATACTAAAGTGGTCCACACAATGGTCCTCCACCTGAACAGCTTGAGATAGAACTGGCTAACACTTAACTGTTATACACAAATCCATTTTCCAACAGGTAAAAGGAGCCACAGAAAGAAGAATGAATGAGATCCCTGAGGATCTCCACAAAGTCTAGCCCAGAGACTGGGTGTACGTCATGACCTTCAAGAGAATGTGGGATGAGCCCTGAAGGATGGGGCAATACAAAGTGGTCCTAGCAACACCAACAGCTCTCGAGGTTGAAGGTAAAAAACATTTGGCTTTATTTGAATCACTGCTGCAAAACTGAAAAAGCAGGACACACCCTAGACAAAATTAGAGACAGTCTACAGGCAGACCCAGGCCAAGGGCCTAGCAGAGTCAGAAACAGCATGTGTACAGTAAGTGAAGGGATAGCACGCCCATTGCATCCCCTTAGGAGAACATTGTGTGGCCTGAGAGGAACTATGGCTATACTACTCCTGATCAGCATTATCATAGTTGTCCCAATACTCAAATCGATTGAGTACACAGCTGCAAGCAGTGAGATTAGCAACACCACCCACATGTCAACAACCTCTAACCAGACAGGGATAGACCTCTCTAGGAACAGCACCAGAAACTTGACAGTGCATGCTGTAGCAAAACCAAGAGCAGTGCATTCCAACATTCAGTCGACCATGAGTGCGCTGACTGCTACAGTATGACTATCCGAGTGCAGAACAAAACTAGCAGACAGACAGAAAACTGTGCTTTAGCTGCAAGAACAGTAATGGCCTCACAAAGGCAGGTACCCCTAGGACAAACTTTGACTCTGACTCATGATAAACCGACTAATCATGGGCCCAAGGGTTTCCACATAATAAGTGGTGTGACAAAAGTAAGAGTAAGTAAGTAAATATAGCACCTTTTTAAAGACCTAGGTTACAAAATGCTTTACAACATGATAAAATGTCAAAAGAAAAGAACACACAAAACAGAATAGTGTGCATGACTCAAGTACAAAAACACTTATGCGTCCCGAGGCACGGCCCGCGTCCTGTGGGTCAGACCGACCCCCAGTGTACCGCACCGTTGGCACACGCGGGGCAGTACGGCACCCACGGCAGACGGTGTGCGTTTTGGTGTCCTTCTTCGGGGGGCATATCTGACACCTCTTCCTCTTGCTGGCGGGCAGCGTGGCCATGCCTCTACGGGGTGCGGGGGCGTCAGGTTCCGCGGCGGGGGGTCCTCGCGCGAGGCGCACGCCCGAGCGGTCCTGACCAGCGAGGCTTCGGTGTGGGGGAGTCTGCGCCTCCTCTCGATGCAGGGCGCAACCAGCGCCTTGCCCAGCTGCTCCAGAAACAGCCTCCTCCTGTTGCGCTTGCCGGACATCGAGCCGGGGTTGAGCTCCCGCCATATCACGAAGCCATTGTAGGTGGACACGTCAAGCAGGTTGTGTAAGACAACCAGGGGCCAGCGGTCTGTCATCCTCCTGCAGCTGTAGGTGGCGACGACCTTGTCCAGGTTGTCCACGCCGCCCTTTGTCCTGTTGTAGTGCAGGACGACGGCCGGCTTGGTCCCAGGGAGGACGAGGCCGAGGCGGTTGACGGTGGACACCTTTCGCCGGTCGAGGTTCCCCCTTTGCGGTGCCCGAGCGCCACAGGGGACCATTTCACTTTGGACAGGAACCAGCGGCACGTCCGGGCCTCCTCCTCCTCCGTTCCTTCTTCTCCCGGGTCTTCCCCTTCCCTGTCTCCCGGGTCTTCTCCTCCTCCTTCCTCCACATCTTCTACATCTTCCCCCTCATCCTCCTCTTCTCCTGAGGCGTATTCGTCTTCGGGGTCTTTGGGGTGGCGCTCGCGCAGAGACAAAGTCCCAAAAACGGACGATGTTTGTCCAGAGCTCACCCCGCTCCCCCCCGTAAGGACCCGAGACATTTTATTTTTTAGTTTGTTATTGTAGGGTGGTTGTGTGTGTGCGTGCGTGTGACCCTTCGCGACCCCTGTGCGGAACTAAATGGAGCCAATAATCCCTATAAATTTTATTAGTAGTAATCAGAATCAGAATCAGAAATACTTTATTCATCCCCGAAGGGAAACTCTTTGTTACAGCAGCTCGCCTTTACGTCAGTGCACACAGGAAAAAGTACTAGCAAAAAATACAATACAATACACTATAAAACAGGTCAGAAAATAAATTAAGTACCAGGTGGGTGTAAGTATAAAATAAAATAAAATAAGTGTGAAGTACCAAGTGGGTTTACCAGTTGATGATGATAATACGGTATAATATTACAATGTAATAATATAAATAATAAGTAGTAGTGCATGTACTGTCGAGTTAAGTGTATCTTATTGAGATTATTATGAGACGTGGATATTGCACAGCAGTAATGGAGGTATGAATAATATCAATATCAATAAATAGGAAAAACTAAATATTGCACAGGAGTATAACTCAGAATATTGCACAATTATTTCAAATATGGCAGAGATGTAATGATCAATGTCCAGTTTAGTGACTTAGGGTCATATAGACTAACACTTAGATGGAGGAGTTAAAGAGTGTGATTGCCACAGGCAGGAATGGATTCCTGTGGCGCTCTGTGGAGCTTTTTGGGGGGATGAGTCTTCCGCTGAAGGTACTCCTTTGTTTGACCAGCACGTCATGGAGTGGGTGGGAGACACTGTCCAAGATGGCATGTAGTTTGGCCAGCATCCTCCTCTCTGACACCATCGCCAGAGAGTCCAGCTCCACCCCCACAATGTCACTGGCCTTACGGATCAGTTTGTTGAGTCTGTTGGTGTCCGCTACTCTTAACCTGCTGCTCACACCATTCGACAAAGTCTGTACTCAGACTCATCACCAATCAGATACATCCCACCAAAGGGTGGGAGGACTCTGAGTGGTAACTGAAGTCTGTGGTGTAGATGGTGAAGACGAAGGGAGAGAGGACAGTCCCCTGAGGGGCCCCAGTGTTGCTGACCACGCTGTCCGACACACAGAGCTGTAGACGCACACACTGTGGTCTGCCAGTCAGGTAGTCCACAATCCAGGACACAAGGGGGGCACCTGCATCGCTGCCAGCTTCTCCCCCAGTAGGGCTGCCCGGATGGTGTTGAAAGCACTGGAGAAGTCAAAAAACATGATCCTCACCGTGCTTGCCGGCCTGTCCAGGTGGGTGTGGATGCGGTTCAGCAGGAAGATGATGGCGTCCTCAACTCGCAGCCGGGGCTGGTAGGTGAACTGAAGGGGGCCCGGAGGGGTCTGACCATGGGCCGCAGCTGTTCCAGCACCAGTCTCTCCAGGGTCTTCATTATGTGGGAGGTTAGTGCCACCGGTCTGTAGTCCTTGGAGACACTGGGACGTGGCGTCTTTGGCACGGGAACGAGGCAAGACGAGTTCCACAGAATAGGGACCCTTTGAAGACTCAGGCTCAGGTTGAAGACATGTTGAAGGACTCCACATAGCTGGGGGGCACAGGCTTTTAGAACCCGGGGCAAACACCATCGGGGCCTGCAGCCTTGTTTGAGTGGAGTTTCATCAGCTGTCCTCTCACCTGGTCAGTAGTCAGGCACACAGCAGAGGTTACAGGCGGGCGAGGGAGTCATCAGTCATGAGAGGGCCTGACAGCCAGTTGAGGGGGGAGTAGGACTCTCCCAGGAAGATGGAGGAGGGGGGGGAGCAGTGGACTCAGAGGAGTCTGAGGGCAGACAGCAGCTGAGTTAGAGGGGGGATGAGCCGGTGTGTCAAATCTGTTAAAGAACAGATTAGGTTTGTTGGCCCTGTCCAAGCTGCCTTCAACTCCTCTGCAGCCAGTCGGTCGGAAGCCAGTAATGCACTTCATGCCGCTCCAGACTTTTCTCATGTTGTTCTGCTGGAGTTTCTGCTGCAGCTTCCTCCTGTACTTCTCCTTGGCCTTCCTGATCTTCACCTTCAGGTCAGCCTGGATTGCCTTCACTTCATTTACCATCAGTAAAGGCCCTCCTCTTGGCATTCAGGATGTCTTTGATGTCCTTTGTTACCCACGGTTTGTTATTTGGATAACAATGGACCATCTTAGTTGGGACATTGCAGTCCACACAGAAGTTAATGTAGCCAGTGATGCACTCAGTAAGCCCATTAATGTGCTCTCCATGAGGCTCACAGAGTGCATCCCAGTTTGTCACTTCAAAACACTCCTGCAGTGTCTCATAGGCCTCCTCTGACCATCTCCTCACTGTCCTTGTGGTCGCAGGCTGCCTTTTAACCAGAGGCACATAGCAGGGTTTGAGATGAACCAGGTTGTGGTCTGACCTACCCGGGGGGGAGAGCTGTATGCGTCCTTAACGTTAGCATACAGCAGGTCCAGTGTCCTCTCCTCTCTAGTAGGACAACTCACATACTGGGTGAAATTAGTCAGTGTTGTTGAAACACTGACATGGTTGAAGTCACCCGAGATTAATATGAGTGCACTCTGGTGTTGAGTCTGGAGTTGTGCTATGGCAGTGTGAATGGCGTTGCACGCCGATGCCGGGTTAGCAGAGGGGGGGATGTAAACAGCCAGAACAATGGCATGTCAGAATTCACGTGGCAGATAATATGGCCGGAGTCCCACAGCTAACAGTTCAATGTCCGGGTTACAGATACTGTGCTTGATAGTAACGTGACCAGGGTTACACCATCTGTTGTTGACCAGTACAGCAAGCCAGCCGCCTTTCCACTTACCGCTCCCGGTGTGATCCCTGTCGGCCCGAAAAGTCTGAAAGCCGTCGATGGAAAGGTGGTATGGTCTTATGGTCTGGGATATCCTGGTGTAGCCATGTCTCTGAGAAGCACATCAAACTACACTCACAGAACTCCGTCTGACTCCGTCCATTTTATTCGCCAGTGATCTCACATTGCCCATGACGAGAGAAGGCAGACAAGGCTTAAATCTCTTGTTCTTAATTCTCTTTTGTCTGCACCCCTCTGTCTTCCCTCGTTGCTTCGTTCCACCTCTGCATCCTCGGTGTGTCCTCCTCCAGATCTCAGTGGGGACATGGGTTGTCCTGGGCACCATGCCACTCGGCTTCAGCGTGATCAGCTGTTCTCTGGTGTAAACAATGCGGCCAAACAATTGATCTGCAGCGGTGCCCTGACAGAGTAGCAGGAAAAGAAGTTTCATGGCAAAAAAAAAGTACCAAAACACTTTCTACTCTCATTTTCATAAAGAGCGTAGTTTAAATTATACTTACACACAAGTTACTCAAGTTTGGAAGAAAAAGAAAAGCTAAAAGTTGGAAAAAGTAAGATGACGAGACGGAGCTACAGCAACAGGCAGCATGCACGTTGGCGCATGTGCACTAGACAATAGAATCAAGAAAACAATTTGTGATTCACAGTCTGATTCGTGTAATGCTGCACACATTTTTTGCCCTTCGAAACTTTCAGGGCATGTTTCAGGTTCTTATGTTGACATATCCTGGACATTTTGTGATGATTGGACAAACAATGCCTGATTTATAATCTGATTTGTGTTGTGCCATGACAAGTTTTTGCATTTGCCCCCTAATGGTCTATTTGAATGAAACTTTCAACTTTCATTCGGACCTACAGTGCCTGTTAAAAATTGCACTTTTGGGCCTTAATTACAGTGCCGCCATGTCATATTTCTGGAAGCACATGCATATCATTTCCAGTTACTGGGTCAAGATTTGTGTTTCTAGCTCATTCCAGCTCACGGCAATTTGAGCCGCAGCATAAGACAAATAATAATAATAATAATAAACTGACACAAATTCAGTGGGGTTCTGTCTTGCTGTTCAATAAAACTCCCTTGTCATTGTACTAACCTCCGTGTCCCGTGTCTACCTGCTGAAAGGGTTCTAACTCTACCTCTTCGCAGTTTGAGGGGCTTAAACCCCTAAAATTAAACATGTATGATATCACCTACATCTAATTTCTGCTTGGAAAACACTCATGAAAAAAACATTCTGGAATGAAACTCTATAACGTTATCTCAGAAAAAAAGACGGGAGAAAGGAAGGTGTAATATTTGCACCAGACTAAACATATAAACCTCTGGCTGCAGGGCACGTAACAAAAATGGAAAACATACATCAGAAAAAGTGTGTACTATTCCACTAGAGTCCACACAGATAAGCTATGTGGGCTAGATGAAAATAGTAGGCTAAACACTGTAAACATATGCCATTGACCATGAAAATGCACAGGGGCTTGGGTCTGAGGCTGTGATGGGCCAGGTCCAGTTCAGGGGAGGAGTCTGGTAGTGCATCCCCAGCTACCTCTTTGAAGAAATCTACCAAAAATTGCTTCGGGTTCTTGCCTTCAATGCCCTGCATTGGCCGTGCAGACCAATCACTCGCAGGTTCTGGCACTTTGAGCAAGAAATAAAGTCCTCCACATTAGCTTGAAGTATGCTATGCTCCACCGACATCGAGGCCAACTTGGACCATAGTTCAAATACTTCCTGCTCCAGGCTTGTAATGCTGTCCAAGTGGGTCGAGAGGGCAATTACCATCTCCGAAATAGTAGTGGTGTGTTTGGCCACAGTGGTGTTAATAGAGATGAATTAATCAGCGTGAGGGCCGTGTTCAGAGAGGTAGTGAGTTCTGCTGTCATTCTTTTCCTGGATTTTTAAAGCTCAATAATGAGCGTTTCCAGCGTAAGAGGAGAAGGCCTGGGCGCCATATTGCTAGCTTCACCTCCAGAGGTGAGAGTCTGTTGTGCCTGAATTTTTCCACCTGCTCGATTTGATTTACTTATTCCCGTGCAAATTAAATTTTAATTTACAAAGGTTACCAAAATTGTATGGGAGGCAAATACCACACGCCTTTCCACTACATCATTCAATCAGAAGTCCTCCACACTCCACAAGTGTGTACTGTAAATGAGATTAACAGATGTAGCTTAATTCTGAACATAACACTTGTTTTGTAGGACTTCATGACTGTAACCACACTGAATCATGCTTCTTATAAACACTTGATAGTTAAACAGTAGCTGGTAATAGATGGAACTACAGCCTAGCAGTAGTTGTTGCTAAATAGGCACTGTCTGTCCCACAATGACTCAAATATCAAAATTTAAATATACACATACTCAGCATGCAAAACTACTTGCACAGCTTCTCACAAAACTACTTGTGAGAAGTGCTCACTTTGAATTATTCATCTTCATAGGGTTATTCATTGATACAGGAAGCGCTACAACTTAAGGATGACACAAGGCACTTCAGTCTCCCACACTACCAAGAAAGCAGAAGAATCCTTTTTTTAACAGTCAGTCTAGCAATTGCATGGCTAACTCTTTTGATTGGTTTACAAGTCTGTAAGAATCTGGCTGCTGATTCCAGAAGTATTTTTCTCACAGTATATTTCTGTAAGAGTTTTCTGTGTTCCTCAAAGAAATTCACGCTATCTGGGTTGTTTGAGATGTGTGTGAAGGTGTGTATATCTACATGTAAATATGTGTGGGTTAGTGAAGAGCAGAGAGAAAGAAAAGCACATAGAGTAAAGTACAAGAGATCTCAGATATCGTGGTAAGACACAATAGCTGTCCCTTTATCACACAGGAACCCAGCAGCGAACTTACATTCAGCAGCTGTGTTACTGGACTTTGGTCTGATAAAGCACAATTATTAGGTTCCACAGTGGTTAAAAACTAACACAAGTAAATGGCCCAGCAGCGTGGTACCAATATACAATGGAACATGCTAGGCACGAAAACACACAGCAGAAACAGGACACGGCAGTCCATTATTTTCCACAATAATGTAAAGCACAATTCACAACAAATGAAGCTTAGATGAAATAACACAGTTATAGAAAGCCTTTAGGAAGCCTGTAGGCAGTCAGGTGACATAGCATAAAGAGCGACAAAGTCCACATAAACAATTCAGATTTGCTACCTACCGTTCTTTAGCTTAGCAGCTAGCAATGGCTTCTCTCTCTCTCTCTCTCTCTCTCTCTCTCTCTCTCTCTCTCTCCTGCTCGGTGTGTCAAATGTTTAGCTATTCCTCTGCCTCCTTTAGTGATAATGGTATATGTAATATACCAATACCATGTAGTATTGGAGGCGAGGCTTAGTGAATTGGACAGGTTCCACACCATGGGAACTCAATCATTAGATGCTGTAGTTAGCCAGCCTCCAGTAGCCGGTGCAGACCGACCAGAGGTAGCTCCTGTTAGCTGTCCCCAGGGAGGCTGGGTGACTGTCCGAAGGAAGCATAGTCCTTAGCAGAAACCCACGGTTCACCACCAACCTGTTCATGTTTCTAACAAGTTCTCCCCATTCAGCGACACACCTGCTGAGAAACCATCTCTGATTATTGGCAACTCCATTTTGAAAAACGTGAAGTTAGCAACACAAGCGACCATAGTCAAATGTATTCCTGGGGCCAGAGTGGGCGATGTTGAATCCTGTTTAAAACTGCTGGCTAAGGATAAACATAAATACAGTAAGATTGTTATTCACATCGGCTGTAGCGACTCCCGATTACGCTAATCAGAGGTCACTAAAGTTAATGTTGAGTTGGTGTGCACATATGCAAAGACAATGTCGGACTCCGTAGTTTCTCTGGGCCCCTGCTAGACCTGAGCAGTGATAACATGTTTCGAGAATCCTTTATTATCGGATCATTATTTAATAACTTTTGAACTCCTATTACTGGACTACATGCCTTTAGGCAAAATCTCCTACTCTAGATGTCTATCTTATAGTGCTGTAGCTAAATTTAAGGAAGTGATCCCATCTGCATTTAATGCAGTGCTATGTCTCAATATAACAGAAGACTCCTATGCTAATTTCAGCCACTCCCAAATTGACCATCTTGTTGATAGTGCTGCAGGCTCACTGTGAACGACACTCGATTCTCTTGATCCTCTAAAAAAGAAGATAATAAAACAAAGAAGTTTATCTTCATGGTAGAACCCCCAAACCCGCAATTTGAAGCAAACATTGCAAAAACTTGAAAGGAAATGACTTTCCAACAACCTGGAAGAATATCGTTTAGTCTGCCAAGTGCTTGCTCATGGTGGGATTTGTTGGGTCTCTGTAAATAATATTACAAAAACATGGTTTAGACCTGCTCTATAGGAAAAGTGCAATGAGATAACTTCTGTTATGAACTGGTGCTGTATAAATAAAACTGAATTGAACTGAATTTTAACCTGGACCATGATCACGCAGTCTGCTTCCTCCCAAAGAAAGTGCATGGGCATAATCTTCATCTAATCACTATTCAGGGGGAAATTTCAATGCCATTTCTTGCTGTAAGGTATGTCAGGAGGAATTATGCATACAGAAATATGTGAATATGTCAATATGTGAAGTTGTTTTTTGCTCACTTTCAAACAAGTTCCTACTGCATTTATGCACACTGATGCAACTGACCCGCAGCAATTGTTCAGCATTGGCGGTACAGTTGTAACACAGCACACCATTTAATTTTTATATAATTTTGTGGTGTCTGTTTACTCAATGATTTAACTTGTAATTTAGAACAAGAGCAGACATGTCCACCATACTACACGTGAAATATTTTGCCTGTAAGTGACACAGTCTCAGAGTAATTTAGCGAAAACTAAAAAGTGTTATCATTGTGCCACTTCTGCCACCTGTAAGGATTTTCGATGTGAAGTTTTAACTTTTCCATTTAGAATGGCTGTCAGTATGCAGCAATGCTGGGATGTCACATACTGTGAAATGATTCAGTATAAACAGCAGAAATGTGTTTTTGTCAAACATGGATTTGTTAATATTAAACTTAATGTGTTGATATTATTACCCAATTTTCAAGACAGCACATCAGCAGTTGTTTGTATAGACAGTGATGCAGCAGCCCAAACCAGCATTACTACTTTACAATGATTTATATGATCACCAAAAGCTGTCAGCTTACCTATTTAAGCTGTGTGTCTGCGTATGAGCATGTGTGAGTGAATGTCAAAGCCAATTAGCTGTGAGCCAGCTGCACAGCAGCTCCACTTGTTACCATTGGTTGCTAAGAGTTAAGCCCAGAACTCCACTGGGAGATAAGTTTGCAGAGAAGAAGCCAGTTCCCCGAGAGAAAAGAAATCTAAAAAGCAGCAGGAGCTCCTCCCAAGATACTCTGCTGACAGGCTGCAGATAAAGAAGGAGGAAGTAGTAAACACACACACACACACACACACACACACACACACACACACACACACACACAGAAACTACCAAAGGAGAGACTGATTTTCTTCCACACATGCAAACGTACTGACAAGAGTTAATGAAACCAAAAATATATTGAAACCGGAGATTATTGATAGCTAGATAACTGGCAATGTTTTTTGTGAAAGAAAATTTCAAGAACTATCTGGGGAAGTCTGGCAAGTGAAAGCCAAGGCTGGTGTCTTCACACAGGCAAAAATGGAAATGTGTGTGACCAAAACCCACCACATTTGGCTTTAATCTGCACAGTGTGGGCAGGTTGGCCAGCCAAACCTGTTGGAATTTTCACTCAACTACATTAGGCACCCACCCAGTACAGCAGTAGTGGTTTAAGAGGCCATTAGATTATGCAGTGGAGGTAGCGATGGATGACATATTATATGATATTAAAATAAAAAATGGAATAAATGAATGGAGAAACAGATTGTGATGTCACACTCAAATCAATGATAACAAGGTATTTGTCCCAACCAAACAGGTTCTACATAACTAACAGGAAAGTCAGGTAAATGTCTGTCAAACCCAGTTTGTACACACCACACAGTCCTGAGCAGACAACCAACCCAGTCTCACCAATCTGCATACAAATAAATCAGCTTTACACAAATTGCATGCATACAGCTGCACACCAATCCTTCGCATTAACTTCTGTGGAGAGCAGATGCGTCCAAATACTAAACATCACCTTGAACGATCGTGACATCACCAGAGGCAAGGCAACACAAGCAATCAGTGCACCTGCGCTAGCCCCTGCAGTGCAGGACCTCAGGTAAGACAATTTAAACGAAACAGTTAAACTGATTATTTAGTCAATAAGCGAAAACAATAAAGAAAAATAGTTTTTAAGGTGATGTCACATGAGTGTTGACATTAGATAACCATTTTGCAATTGCATTTGCTAGATATTATTACATTCCTTACCGATCTTTTGCAGTGTTAGCTTGAAGTGAATTTACTGCAAAAGGTGAGCTTGTATTGTAGCTAAACGGTTAGCATTGAAGTTAATAATTAGCATGTTTTTACGTGATTGCTTTGAGGTTTTCAGTGATGTTAGATTGATGTTATTGCAAAAATATTAACTAGTTTTTGTTGTGACATTCAGCCTGACAGGTTTAGTATCTTTGGAAACCTTGGGATCTGGACTAGAATGTAAAATAAAGTTCTGTGGGTTTGAACAAAGCCTGGCTGAATTTGATCCCGCATGAGGAACCATAGGGTAAGTTAGAAGTTTAATTGGGCTGCTCCTCTACTAGCACACTTGTCAGCTGTGAGTGTAAGCTAGAAGCTTACAATGACATTTATATTAATGCAAAAAAAGGAACACTGCCAAATTATTAGAAATGCCATAGCTTTTTAGCTATATGGTGATATCAGGGCTGTGGTGGCTCTGTTGTATTTTTGTAAGTGAGCAATGACGTAGGCTAACATTAACATTCATTGCTATCCTCAGTTTTGAACCTGAAATATTAAACCCAAAGGTGCAGGTCTGTCTGTCTGCATAATACCTCTTTATCTGACTATTTTCATCTCCTTTACAGCTCCAGAGAACAGAGATTTGTGAGGACAAAGAGAAACTTTGAAATCCTTTTTTAAGGAGGGAATGACACGAGTTGATTCACCATTAATATCAGGTGCTGCATCAGCTACTGTCATAGATTTAAGGTTTACTTTAGTGCTGCACTAACAATCAACATGTCAAATAAATATATCATTCTACTTTATGGTGGTACAAATTACAAAATAGAATGTGGAAAGTTTTTTGTTAAAATTCTCTTTAATTGGTGTAATACCATTTCATTATTTTTTTTCTCTCTTTCAGAACTGGATTGAAAACTATAAAAGGTCCTTTAAAGATTCTTCTGAGCCCTCTGCCCTCAAAGCCAAAACTTCACACACGAGAGCTGTCGCCATACAATCTTTTTTGTAGGGATATTCTCAGAAACAAAAGGTGAAAGCCAATATTTAATAGATTATTTTAATTGTTATGCAATGCAAATACCACCTAGAAAGTTTTTTTTATTAAATAGTAATTGTAGTGTTAATATTAATGAATTAGTAATAATAGGAATGACAGCTATAGGAAAAATAATGTCAGTATTAGTAACAGAGCCAATAACAACAACTATAGTAGCAGTTGTCGAGCAGGAACACGGGGGCAGCAGGTGGCCCACAACCACAGATCCAGTCTCTGCAGCTCCGGAGGCAGAAATACCTGCTGAAAGCGACAGAAGGAGGGAGGAGAGAAACGAGAAAGCACAAAACTACGGGAGAGAGAAGATGTTGAGTTAGTAACATTCAGTAATGGGATACAGATGGAGAGGGAGTGAAGGAGAGAGGAAAGAGTCTAGGCCCCTAGCAGCATAACTAAGGGATGGTTCAGGACTCACCCAAGCCAGCCCTAACTATAAGCTTTATCAAAGAGGAAAGTCTTAAATGTGGAGATGGTGTCTGCCTCCCGAACCCAAACTGGGACCTGATTTCACAGGAGAGGAGCTTGATAGCTGAAGGCTTTGTCTCCCATTCTACTTTTGGCAACTCTAGGAACCACAAGTAACCCTGCATTCTGGGAGCACAGTGTTCTAGTGGGGTAATAGGCAAGGCAAGTTTATTTGTATAACACATTTTAACAACAAGGCAATGCAAAGTGCTTTACATAAAACATACAAGCAACATAGGGCAATATTAAAATACATTTAAATACAATTAAAAAGAGTCAAATAGAAAATAAAAACAAGATAAAACAGGGGAGTAAAAGTTACAGTGCCGTGTAAGAAATTAATCATTCAAGTCTTCAGCCTTGATTTAAAAGAACAGAGTTTCAGCAGACCTGCAGTTTTCTGGGAGTTTGTTCCAGATATGTGGTGCATAAAAACCAAATGCTGCTTCTCCAGGGGGCAGAACGCAGACCTGTCACAGACGTCTTGGAGGTCTGGATGGTCATAACGTAGCAGATGATCAGAAATGTACTTTGGCCCTAAACCATTCAGTGCTTTATAAACCAATAGTAGTATTTTAAAATCAATTATTTGACAGACAGGAAGCTACTGTCACAGAACTGGAGTGATGTGATCCACTTTCTTGGTCTTAGTAAGGACTCGAGCAGCAGCATTCTGAATCAGCTGCAGCTGTCTGATGGTTTTTTTTAGAGAGACCTGTAAAGACACAGTTACAGTAGTCGAGTCGACTGAAGATAAATGCATGGACTAATTTTTCCAAATCCTACTGAGTCCTTTAATCTTTGATATATTCTTAAGGTGGTAGGATTCTGACTTTGTAAATGTAATGTGGCTATTGAAATTCAGGTCTGAGTCCATGACTACACCAAGATTTATGGCTTGGTTTGTGTTTTTTAACATTACAGATTGAGCTGAGCACTGACCTTTAGTCGTTCCTCTTTGTCTCCAAAAACAATAACTTCAGTTTTATCTTTGTTTAATTGAAGAAACTTGTTCAATGCACTTACTCAGTGCTTGTATGGGATTATAGACTCCTGGTGATATGGTTATGTAAAATTGTGTGTCGTCTGAGTTATTATGGTAATTTATTTTGTAGTTTTCAATATTCTGAGCCAGTGGGAGCATGTAGATGTTAAACAGAAGAGGCCCCAGAATAGAGCCTTGGGTAACTCACATAAAGTAGTCCCTGTCCTTTAAGTAGGATTCAAACCAGTTTAATACTGTGCCAGAAAGTTGCACCCAGTTTTCCAGTCGGTCTAGTAATATGTTGTGGTCGACCGTGTCGAATGCAGCACTCCAGATAAGTAATACTAAAAGTGAAATTCTGCCACTGTCTGCGTTTAAGTGGATGTCATTAAAGAATTTAACAAGAGCAGTCTCAGTGCTGTGGTGTGGTCAAAAACCTGACTGGAAGATATCAAAACAGTTGTTTAGAGTCAAGTTGCTGTTGAGAAACTGCTTTTTCAATGATTTTACTTAAATACAGGAGGTTTAATATAATTATATATAATTATAAATGTTCATTAGTGATGTGTCTAGATTGTTCTTTTTTAAAAGTGGCTTGATGACTGCAGTTTCCAGGGCCTGTGGGAAGACACCTGTGACAATTTGTTGAAGATCTGTTTATATTTTGCAGATTTTATAAAAAAGGCTCTGCTTACCTTTGTTTTGATGGCCACTGTTGTTCTGAGCTGCAGCTGCTTCGTCCAAGCTGCAAGCCTCACAGCCTCACGGCCCTCCTGGCTGGCACGCCAATAAATGAACTCCCTCAGGGCCATATGGAGTTAGGTCCCCTACCTCAATGTCGAATTACTTCTTCAATGAATACAAATAAACTGTAGAGTTCCGTATGATAAATATTTAATGTAACTTCAAACAGAGTACATATCTAAACCAAGTTGGGTCCCAGGAGCAACTAAATGGGCTCCAATGTGCATCTTCCTTAAATTATCCCCTTCCTCCACCCTTGCTCCTCCTTTTGTGGGCCTTAAATATGGCCCACCTCTTCTATGCTTAACCTGTCTATTTTTGACACCATTATATCCTTTTCCCACAGCATTTGGTTCTTTAAAAATAGCTCCAATTGGCTGCAAATCCCTCTAAGTGGCATCCTATGCACATCAAGCTTCATTTTATTTATTTTAGCTGTAGATACACCATAAAATAGCTGTTTCATTATAACATTGTGTGATTTAATCATAAAACACCTTGTCCTCCCTACATGTCACTCTATAATAATGTCACTTGACTTCCTCTTTTGCTCTCATTATAGTTGCTACTGCTGCAAAAGGGTACTTATGTAAACATGTCGTTTTGGAGGACTTGCTGAAATGAATAATGCTGTGATTCTTCTTGGGAGGACCATCTCCATCAGCAATATGAGCTGTGTTCAGTGTAGGGCACAGAATACAGATTTGTCATCTCTTTGGTTACTCAGTGAAAGGTCAGCCACCATGCCTATTTACACCTGGTATTAACATGTGATCTGTAATCTATACACATTATCTGGATAATGACATCCGATCCATGGGTCTTTTTATTTCACCTGGTATTAAAATGCATTCTCAGTATCTCACTTGTACCCGCATTATGAATTGATTGATGAAATATGGTGACTCTGCTCTCTCCAAAGGAATACAGTGGCTCATGCCAATGCATAGTGATTCAGCTGCTTCTCACATGTAGACAGCCTAAGGGCTATTGTTTGCCCATTCAAGCTCATACTTTTAGTCCTTCAAAGAACACATGTTCAAATGTTGTGACATGAAGGAGGCAGAGCCTACGTTGAGACTCAGTGTTCATATTAAGCCAGCTCCATGTTTCTCATCAGTGGCGGCTGGTGACTCAAAAAATTAGGGAGGACAGGAGGAAAACCAACCCACGGCATCATGTTATTTTACACTAGTTGGCTACTTATCTCTACTTTCTTATGTTCAACGAAAAAATAAGCAGTAAAACAATGGCTTAAAGAATTTTCTTAAAAACAACAAAATTTCATTCAATTCAGATTAATGTTAATCTGTTAATGTTTTCAGATTAACCATACAGGCCTAATGCAGAAGATAGAGTATTTATTATGTGAGATGTAAAAGAAGCAGGCCACTGTTCAACTCCTGTGAAAGAAGGTGTGTTGACATTGACCACTTGCTGGTTGAATCCAAGCTGGCCTGATTTCCAATTAGAAAATGACACTTACTTCCAATTCCAATATTTTATTCCCAGCGATGCATTATCACAAGTACAGGTTCACTTGGGCATGTTTAAAATAGTGTGTGGTTTCTATTAAGATAAATTAAATATACATATATGTAAGCAACTGGCAATTATCCTTAACAAAGTAGTTTAATCACACCAGCTCTATTTTCTAGGCTACAAAAGAAATATCAAGTAATTATCATAACATCAATGGTAATTACCCATACTAAAACAGAAAGTCCATTTTTCTTAAATGGCCACTGGGTGTCAGGTGAAGACCATCATGGGGAATTATGAGAACTAGTGTAGTGTCCGTTCAGGGCGTGGACGTTCGAAGCGCGTGCCCGTTTACAGTGCGTGTCCTGTTTTCTGTTTTGGCTATGTAGTGTGGCTTCCCAAGATATTTTGTTCTAAGAGACATGGTGTTGCTGCCAAACAGGAAGTAAAGCCCTATTTCTGCAGCAACTGGTGTATTGGCATGAGTTTCATATACTGTAAACTGTACATATGTAAACACCGCAGGTCATTAAACAGACATCTCAGTAAACAGAGACTCCATCACCAGTGTTCTTTGCTTTTTGTGTTGAAAAAGTAAGGAAAAGCAAAACCTGCATTACATGTGGTTTGTGGTCAATGTCACACTATAATGAGAGCCAAAAAATTTGAAATAATTTGTTTTGTCATAAGTCTGTAGCTTTGGAACAATTTTTTGATTTATTATAAATTTCTGATTTATGTTGCTTGGTTTTGGAATTTCTTTCGTTAGAACATCGAAAAACAGCACAAAATTCTGGCATACTAATAAATATGTCCTGTACATCGCAAGAGCTCGCACTCCACACTGCACTCCCTAGAGTCCTCAGCAATACATCCGCCAAGTGGGAAGTCAATTGGATGAATGGTTCTTGAGATATGCGAAGGACAGACAGACAGATTCCTTCCTGAGCCACTACCCACTACTACCAAAGATACCTGATCTAGAGCAGGTGGCCGGTTAACATAAGCACTCGCAAATGTAGCACTACTAGCAGCATCCTCCATGCCGTGCAGCCCGTGCAGCAATCCGTCGCACATACTGGGATCCAGTTTCAGATGAGCGGAGTGAAGCAGTACGTCAGGCTTAGCCTTAATAATACTTATTTATTTCATTTAAATTTTATTTATATAGCACCAATTCATAGCAGAAGTTATCTCATTGCACTTTTCCTATAGAGCAGGTCTAAACCGTACTCTTTATAATATTAATTACAGAGACCCAACAAATCCCACCATGAGCAAGTATTTGGCGACAGTGGCAAGGAAAAACTTCCTTTTAAGAGGGCAGAAACTTTGGACAGAACCAGACTCAATGGTGGGCGGCCATCCGCCGCTGCTGTGTTAGGTTTTACGCGCTTCTACCAGGTGAGCTACTGGGGCACCACAAGAAAAAATATTTTATAATTGATACTGAGATTTGGTAATGGTTTGTTTCAACTAATTACTCTTTTTATATTTTGATCTCCCTCTTGCCTCTCAAAAATAGAGGAGGAGCAACCTCCTCTGCTTTCCTCCTCTGTTTCTCATGCACCTCTAATAGACACCGCTGTTTACTCTGTTTGAATGAAAGGTATGATTTTTCCCATTCCTCTACATAATACCTTTTTAACCTCTCCAAATAGTGTTTTTGTGTCTCTCCATGAAAATGACTCCTATCAGAGGGCCACATGTTTTCCAAAATACAAACAATGCTAAATATTCTGTCTCAGTGCTGTATAATACAACTAATCCCTCTTCATTATGAGACAATGACAGTTTTGGCACTCACCTCGTCTCAGGATTTTAAAATGGCAAGTGTGGATTTCAAAGTCATCCTAGTTTATCAGTAATATACAGTATATTTTTACAACCACTGTCAATAATTAATATCTTTGTGTGTAAACTGGCAGCTGCCAATTACTCAGACACTTTAGACACGTGTTAGAACAGTGCAACATTTTTAGTCCATAATGAAGGAACTTTTCTATTGATTTTTTCATCTTCTCGATTTTGTCGCTTCCTTTCAAGTGGCAGAATAAAGAAGAATCTTTGATATCCACCCAGAAAAATATGAGCATCTGGGAGATGCTGAGAAACAAAACGCCATTTGAATTATTTGCCTTTGAAGCTCCATTCATGAGCACTTTTCGCATATCGGCCAGTGTGACTCAAGCTGCATCTCCAAACTTTGTTGTTTGGAGAACAAAGTCTCTATGCTTTTGGCTCTGTACACATTTACATCCGTGTGTGTGTGTGTGTGTGTGTGTTTGCGTCTGCGCACATGTGTGCACTTGTCAACCTGTACCGGTGATAGGTCTACGTAAACCACAAACACATGTGGGTTATCTTGTTTGTTTGGATGGCAAACAGAACCCACTCGCCACCACCCTCCAGTCTGTAGGTAGTGAAATGGCATAACGCCTCTATTAGGAGCAACACTTGTTCATTTAACTATTATTTAGCAGATAGTGGAGCTGGCTAGAGACAGGAAAGAAAGACTTCAAAGCTGGAGCTGGCAGGGTGGTAGGGTTTGACGAGACAAAGAAGGAAATTTAGGTTTGAGATTTTTACTCTAGTGAGCCCAGATATGACAGCCTTCAACGATTTCTGATCAACAATAATCTCGCATTTGTCAAAAGACAGACAAGGAAATGTAGTATGATTATACATGGAAGCTGCTGCTGTCTCTTTCCACAGGCAATGTGAGACCAGTGCTCCTGCCAGTTTGGTATTAAATGAGCACACTAGTGAGGTAAAAGCCCATTACCTCAACATACCTGCAATTAGCTGTGCTCAGTCATTTAAAGCAACTTGTGTAAAAGTTGGGTTTGGAGTTAGATCTTTGGTCCTTTACTAGTCCAACTGAAATTAAATCACATGCTTTTTTATGCCCCTGCATACAGCACTGCTCTGTAAATCACATCCTTTACTCTTCTTTGAAACAATCAGTGTCCATTAGGAAAAAAAAAATCTCTGTAGCCAATAATTAAATTTTTAACTGTATTTGCATAAAGTGGTAATGTCACTGTTCTGTCAGTGGCTTTAGGTCATACTGACTAAAGCCAGACAGCAGCTATAAACACAACAAAAACAGACTTTGTGTCAAGACTGTTTCGCAAGAAAACAACAGCATCTGTCATCTATGCAAATGCCTGAACATGAACCATGATTATGTTGAACTGACAAAGCTGTGACCTCTTGTGACGTGTGAATTATGACTCTTGTCTGTTAGAAGCAAAAGAGGAAATAGTGTAACGTTGTCATAGAGCAATAACAAAACATTGATTTTGACATGGGAAACGGTCAACGTTGGTTTCTTTTAGCCATGACAGCAATCATTACCAAAGCTCAACCAAGCAGTTATTCTTGTAACCATGGCGACAATGGTTTCAATCAATCAAGTGAATAATTTTGAAATTAAACCACCAAAATGATGACTATGATCTTTACCTAACCCTAACATATCTATTAATCTAACTAACCATTAACCATAGCAGTGGCATATCAGAAAAGAGTCATATGAATAATTTTTGTAATGGTGATTTTGGAGGGCTCTGACAATTGACATGTCATCCTGCTGATACGAACGTCAGATCAGAGACCACTTATATAGGCAATTTTTAAAAGCAATCATAAACAACATATATTGTCGTTTATTTTGGAGGACTTGTTCTACCACAACTAACATTGTCTTTCTAGCTAAAGTCTCTTATCTGTGTTGCATCTGATAGCTGAACGAGCTGCCAAACCAATATCCACCATGAAAAAGTGCACTGCTAATATCAGTTTGCAGGCTAGATAGCTAATTAGCTGGTCAGCTGTAGCATATTGAACAGCTCAAAGACTTACCTGCCAACATCGTCAGTTTAGATGCTACAGTAGATGTTCTGGTCCTTAATTCTTCAAAACCACTGCAAACAAAACCAACACGTCCTCATACCTAAACGACAGAATAGGTGGTTTGACTTAAGTCACATTAGTAAGTCACGTGATGTAATTTAACTGAAGAACATAACTAAAATCAGTCAACGCTGACTTTTGGTTTCACACGGGATGCGAACAGCAGTCATATGCGGACTTTGTTGCTCTTTATACCACCTCATCTGACTTTCTCCTTTGCTCCCATCATAATTACTACGGCCACTAGAGGCCGCCTAACAATAAACGTAAATAATGGTTTTAATAAGCTGCTTGCACAGATGACCAATACGGGTGTGTTTTTGGGGAGGACTGTCTGAACAAAAAAGTATCTGTCCTTGGCTTGTAAGCTACAATTACCAGAATTCTTTTTATACTCTGTGGGTCACACATACACTCAGAGGCTTGGAAGCTAATGGAACCTTTTTTTCTTTCAACACATGTTGGGTCTCTGTAAATAATATTATAAAGAGTACGGTCTAGACCTACTCTATAGGAAAAGTGCAATGATAACTTCTGTTATGAATTGCCGTTATATAAATAAAATTTTATTGAAAATTTAAAAAATTACCATTTGAAAATCACTTTGTCATAATTTTTGACTCCAAAAGGAAATTAATTAATAATAGTTGTGATTTCAGTTGGACTTGAAAAGCTCGTTCAGGTGGAATTTCTCACAGGCGTGGTCCTTACTCTCTTCAAGATATACAAATGGTTTTGGAAGTCATCTTGTTTGCTGTGTTACCTAGAGCCAAATGAGAATATCCAAAGCAATTTAATTTCTGTGCATCCAGTACAGATATAGCTGGAAAAAAACTGCTAGCCTAACTTAACTCAGTTAACAGAGAAAAAATACACCTTCCAAGTACTCCAAAGCTGTCTGATTTACACATCCATTGTGTTTGCTTGCATTGTTTATATTTGTTTGTATTTTCCATCTTTGTTTTGTTGCACAGTGATATTGCTGTGATTACAGTACTTACAGACATACAGAGCATGTATATTTCTCTCAGCATCCCACATCAGACCTCACATGTCAACAACTACTGTATGTCACATATGTAAAATTCAACATAAACAAGGCTTTTCTTTCATTTTGTTGACTGCAATATCCACGTGATTCCCTAACATGGTCTTCTATTGTATTCCTCAGTCTCCTCCCGTCCATCAGAGCACAACAGGAAACACATTTGTACCTCTGTCATACGTAATGGATCTGCAATTTGACTTTGGCTTGATGATTTGTTGTGTTTTTTCATCAGGGTTTGTGAAAACAAGCAGGGTTAGCAAAATCAAGTGAAATAAATGAAAGGCAGAATCCTTGCTGGTGACAGTGGAAAGCTGCAATGTTAAATGACTGAAAGGTTTGTCATTAATAAGCAGTGTGCTGAAACAGCCAGTGTAATTACTTTTTCCCAATAATAACAGCAGCTAAACAATAATGGCCACTGCACAATTTTCCTCCTAATAAATGCATGCTTCTTTCAAAGGTCATCTACTTAAAAATGTTTCAGTGGAGTGACCTCCCTGTGCAGCTGTGAACTCTGTACATCTGTCAAATAATGCTGACACTGTGGACGTATCCCACATGCTGTACACTGTTATTTTTACCAGATATTATGCATAAAACAACTGTCTGACAAATTACATTCATATGCAATTTTGAATCATAGAAATATGTTTTGGATGAAATGCAGAGCCATCTTGTTTTTTCTTCAAAAACACTATAGATCAGTATAAAATATTGATGTGGGTAGTGTAATTTCACAGTTTCAAGTTTACTTTTGACAGTAACCTCAATGTATTGAGCCTGGAATTTGCATAAAAACACAATGATCAAATTTTAAAAGGAAGCTTTTAAATTTGACATGAGGTGAGGGTTGTGGCAGGTAGCACATAGCACTGATCCAGAACTGTCAAACTGTATATCATGGTCCAATTCTCCTGAAACTGAAACATTTCAGTCACTAAGCACATGAAAGTCGTTACGTAAAAGAATGTTGCCAGGCAATCTTCTTACGACCAATGAGGTGGGGAAAAAGGATGATAGGCAGGTCCAAAGTACTTGATCTACTCTGACCAAGACAGGTCCCTTCCATTACAGTCAATCCAAACCATGTGAAATCAAAGTTGGTTTCACTGACTGTAGTGCTGCTTAGCAGCTGTGCACTCTATGCTGTCACTGATGGCCAGAAGATATTACAGCAATACTATAGACTGTGCGTTTGTCATGATGGCTGGGTTACTCACTAGATAGGATGGACAGGCACGCTACAGGTCATATTAGCCATTTGTTCCCCAACCACCAAGATAAATACCATTATTTGTAATGTGGGCAAAGAAACTCATCACTTGATTTTGATTGCTGGCAGAGCCTCTACTACATACATTTACCCCAATAAAGACATGTGTGCACTTTTGCATCTTTGTATGTAGTTTGATTATATATTCATACATTATTCTCAAGTAACAGATGCAGAAATGTGTGTATATGCAAACAGACCTGTGTGAGCGAGCATGAGGAAAATGTCTTCCCAACGATGCAGTTAGTAAGTCACCACTTCTGGGAATGCAAGGGTAAAGGGTTCATATCCTCAGGCTGCTATGTCATACTTGCCAATAAAATGGCAATTCATTCGTGAGTCCTGTGCTTTTGAATATTATTGTTTAATATTTTGATTGATATGCATATTTAAAAAATAGTTACCTTTTGCAATTAGGTAATTGATAATGTATCTGAATAGTTCAGTGGATTAAGATCTTGCCAGTTCTGTGCACCTTTTAGATCCAGAGGTTGGGGATTCGAACCCAGAGTCTGGCAACATGTTAATTAAACTTACAGATCCTCTCATACTTTAAACACTTTGCACACACAGAGTACATCATCATGTTCTGGAAAACCTCCTGCCACTAATAATGCTCACATTTCTGACTTAGCAGCCTAATTTTAGACAAATACATTTTTTTATCAACAAAATGTGAATTTGTGCTCTACATGTCTGCAAGCCTCTTTTGGCTCTGTGGTTAATCCCTGGTTATGGTCAGCTTTCTCTTAGATAGCACGGTACTGGGTTAAATACTACTTCAGGGCATCTTCCTTATATTATTGCAATTAAAGTTGTTTTATACTGTATGTTTATCATGTATCATCATTCAATGCAACTCCCTCACTCTTTAATATTATTATTTAGCATTTAGATTGATATGCATTTGAAAAAAAATAGTCATCTTCTGTTGTTTGATAACAGTGTGACTCAATAGTACAATGATTTAAGATATTGCCACATGTGTTCCCCTAGTCAGAGTCCAAGGTTGTGAGTTGGAATCCTGCTAATGGCATGTTAACCAATATAATTTAACTGTAGGTGGCACTAAATTGCTGCTGAAGCATCAGCTTGCAGCCGTAGCAGCACTAGCAGGTGGACCTAACAGCTTCCAACTCACATGTAATTTCTTCTGAAATTGCCCATTCTAGTTATTCTTCTTCTTACGTACATTTTTGATTTGCAACTACTTCTGCATACTTTCAGCTACATACATCATTTAAACTTTAAACTGGTCACAAGACTTTCAACTAATACACTTGTATTCAACTATTTGATATCTTTCACAATTTTTAAGTGATCACAGTTTAAGTTTTATGTTTTTTTCAGTCCTTTTCTGATTTTATAATGGGTGTGAATTGGGTGAGCTAGAGTGGATGACATCATCACTAGAGTTCGGGGCAGTTGTAAAATCTTCTTTGAAAATTCTGTTCAACTTGCTCTCATGCCCACAGTTTTGACTCTTCATACATAATTCAAAAACTGACAATTCAAAAATTATCTGCCTCAAAGCACCAAGAGAACCCTTCAACTGTCTCTTTGACTGTAACATTAGTTACGTATTGTAACTCCAGATTGTATGAGTATAGGCGCAGCTATCGCTAGTGGGTTTATCCCTCGCACGCCGCGCAGCACTGAAAAACTTTAGTCAACGCCACCTGTTGTGTGGGCCCCACCTCGGTCTCACCTTGTATATAAATTGGACTGAGACCGGACAATCGGCTCCCAAAATAACTTCTTTCTTCAGCTATTTAAGGAGCCAGTGAGGCCCAGAACTTAGAGGGCTGTGTCTATACTTATAGAATCTGTAGTTACAATACATAACTAACGTTCTATTTTGTATAGGCTTCACCCTCTAAGGCTATTGCTATTGGGTTACGGGTGAAGCAGGATATGGTCTGCGCCTCACTAGGACCGTCCGGTACCACAAGAACAAACACACCCTACTTCACAGATGAAATAAAAAGCGTTAATAATGGGAATAAATAAAGCCCACTGCTATGACAAAGCAGAGACGATGGTTATGCACAGTAATAGTCCAGCGAGGAGCAGAGTAGGGACAGAAGGGCAGCTCTCCCTCCATGTGCTGACAGGCAGGAGGAAGAACACATAACCTAATCCCTTGAGAACAATCACTCTGATAAGGACACTCAGAGGCAGACCTTGAGATTGCTCTGTATAGTGCACAAACAGACGCTGAGAGCGGTGTAAGGCGGCTGTGCGCATAACGTAGCAAGACAGCGCGCGCACTGGGCAGAGGAGATGAGATGTGGTGTCCTCCTCCAAGCTGTGAGGAGGAGAGAAGAAACCATCCAAGGTTATCACTCTCGATCTGAAGGAGCTAGTGATGCTTTTAGCCATAAAGGCCAGATTAGGGCGCAAAACAGCTGAGCTGCCATTTCCTTGGATCCTGAGACACGATGGAGCCACAGAGAGAGCAGATAGATCACTAACTGTTTTTGCAGATGTCAGAGCCAGAAGCAACGCTGTCTTGACTAACAGAAACTTGAGTGGAACCTGATTCAAAGGTTCAAAGGGGGCTTTAGTCAGCGCACGTAAAACCAGCGCTAAATCCCATTGAGGAGCTAGGGAATGTGAAACTGGCCTGGAAGGTGTACAGGAGAATCCTGGGCCACAGCTGATGCGCGAATGCGTCCACTCCCAGTGGGGGGTTATCTCATGCGCTCAGAGAGAACCAGAGAGCGCACTGCGAGTTTCTGTGCGCTGCAAAGATATCCACCTTTGCTCTGCTGAACCTGTTCCAAATCTGGGTGATCAAGTCGGGATGGAGGCACCAGTCTCCCTGTCGAGGACCCCCACCCCAACATAATATCCGCTCCTCTGTTCAACTCGCGGGGAATACGCGCTGCCACTCAGAGTAATTCTCTGAAACCGGGCGTACATGTGTTTGGTGCACTGCGGTTGACATAGCGGAGAGCCAAGCCAGAGCCGCCGTTGCACATGTCAGGGTGTTTTCCCGAGCAACCCATTGGGGGTTCTGACCGAAAGGGCTGAGAGGTAGCCTCCGGAGGCTGCATTTTGCACCGGCTCGCAGCTGAGCGTGGCTGGGAAGGCAGTGCGTAATGCGCTGTGACAGCAGCGTCAAGATGTCACCATTTAGGAGGGAGAGGTGAGTCGACACTCTCGTACACTGTAGGGTGAGTAGAGGAGACGCTGAGTGCAGACAGCATGGGCTAGAGGCGCAGCCCTGGCGGCAGCCGAGGGGCATCTCTGCCACTGGCGATGATCAAGGCAGTCCCACCACTGACCGGAGGAATGCTGAGGCCGCACAATGGGTCATGTCCGGTTTCCTCCCAAGCCGACCTGACGTGTCCACCACAGAGCAGAACAGTCAGTTCGGACTGATGGGGGCTTCCAGCAGGTCTCTCCACGACGCCTCGGGGATGGAGGATTGCTGCAGCCAGAGGTGCCGGTGGATTTTCTTGATATTTTCTGATTGCAGAAAAACACGGCCAGACCGGGTCCCGGTGAGGTCTCTGTGGGCAGCTGCCCTACTGATGATGTCTGGCAGCTCCCACAGTAGGCCGCCTATCACTGGCAGGGTGGTGGAGGACCCCAGGGTCCCCTGGGTGTGCTACTGGTGGACCACCGCCGAGCTCCGACTCCTCCGGCGGGGGGAGGGGAGCTAGGAGCGACCCACAGGGAGATCCGCGGATGGAGGGGGCGGAGTCATCTGAATCCGGCCCTTTCACCGGGTTGAGCAGATCCAGAACCTCGGAAACGGGGTAGGCTAGAACCGGCTAGACTCAGCCAAGGCAGCAAAAGCGTCTGCTCTGCGCTGCTTCTGGGCTTGAGGGAGGAGAGCACAGAAGGGGCATGACATTTGTGGAGTGAGTGCCAGGCCGGCTCACACAACTCACAGTGACCGTGAAGGTCGAAGCTCATGATGTAGCCCGTCTGGCAGGCCGGGCACACGTGGATGACTTCCTTTCAAGTCATTCTTCTTTAGCTTTCTCAGTGCTTGTGGCAGTGCTGAAGAAAGATGGGAGCCGATTGTCTGGTCTCAGTCCAATTTATCCACAAGGTGAGACCGAGGTGGGGCCCACACAACAGGTGGGTGTGGACTAAAGTTTTTTCAGTGCTGCGTGTGAGGGATAAACACACTAGCAATAGCCTTAGAGGGCGAAGCCTATACAAAATATCATATATTTTGTCAAAATCTCAAATGTGCCGACTTTTGAAACAGATTTCTTGGTTATTTTTAACTTTATCCACACAAATGTCACATCTAAATGTTCATGAAAGCCTTCCGATGCTGATGGTGAAGTCATTTTGTCAATATAACCTACTGTACAGTTTAAGCTTCATTGTGTCTTTTTTGAAGGGAACTTTTAAATGGCTCTTTCTGTCTCCGAGCACTTTCAGGCTACACAGATACAGTTACACACAGATGTTGTTGATTGGCAGATTACACAACAAAGGAGTTTGTTCTTCTGTTCTGATTGGTGGATAAAGGTTGAGCTACTTTTGGCAATTTAGATATTTCTGTCTGTCAATAATTTACACTCTGTCTGTCACTTACCACTGTCTGTCACTGTCTGGATTTGTTGGGTCTCTGTAAATAATATTATAAAGAGTACGGTCTAGACCTGCTCTATAGGAAAAGTGCAATGAGATAACTTCTGTTATGAAATGGCACTATATAAATAAAATTGAATTGAACTGTCTGTCAGTCAGGGTCAGTCAGTCAATCAATCACTTACTCCCTGCCTGTCTGGCATTGTATTTCAGCTCTTAGCTTCTTTATATAGCATTTCTCTTTCGTGGGTTTTTTGGTGGACTATTACTTTTGCATACAGAAACCATTCAAATGTTAAAACTTCCTCTTTAAGGTCACTTATGCTTCTATTCAACAGTTTTATACCATTTATACTTTTTAAAATGTGCTTTTTCAACAATAGAAGTGAAAACCAATGACAATATGACTTTTCTAGCAATGTATTTCAGCTCTTAGCTTCTTTAGGTAATGCAGTTCAGATTCCAATTCTGGGAATTCATTTCACATTTTTGCATTTTCAGCAATGCTTTGCAATTTATTGTTCTTCAGCTTGTTTTTTGGTCAACAAATACTTCTGCATACTTTCAGCTACAAAAACAATTCAAATGTAAAAGATGTTCTTTAAGGATATTTATGTTTCTATTCAAATTAACGTTTCCAATTCCCAATTTTTACCAGTTTTACATTTCAGCTTCTAGGTTTTTGAGCAATCTAGTGCAATACATTTGGGCTTTCTGATTTTTCATATTTCAGCAATGCTGTCAAAATCCTTTCAGCTTTCAGCGTTCCCATGCATTTTAAGCAGGAAATGCAATTTTTCTAGTTATTATTTCTCCGCATTTTTTGGCACTCAACTCCTTCCACATTTGTCAACGTAGAAACTTAATTCAAACATCAAAATATTCAGCTCAATTAGGACATTCCCGCTATTATTTTTCTCATTCATATCTTTCATACTTTCCAAAATATTCAAGGTTTTCCAGGACATTTTCTCCATTCAAATGAATGGGCAGAATATTCAAAATTCCACATTTACCCACTTTCAACTCTTATATATTCATTCATACTTTCAGCTAGAAACTCCATTCAGACATCCAAATGTTCCACATCTTTCATACATTCTAGGTCTTATTCAACTTTTTAAATTCCATTAAAACTTTTCAAACTATTCAACTTTGTTTGAAGTAAAGTTGTAATGGCAGTCAATGAGAAAAGCATTCAAACTCACTCATCTTCAACCTCTTTCCACTAATTCATACATTCACATAGAAATTCCATTCAAACTTTACAACATTCACAATCCTTGGGACTTTGTCACATTTAATTCAACTTTTCCATATCTTCTATACTTTTTACACAATCACAGTTCAAAATCCATGACATTTTCTGTTCTTTTCTAAGTTTACAATGAGTATTGAGTGATGGACCCAACTGTCTGAGTGCAGAGGATCTGTAATAATTTTTTAACTCTTCTCTTTAAATTGTTATTCCCATAATATTGACTCTTCGTGCATGATGTATACATCAAAACGTAGGAAAATTTGTGCCATGTCAAAAACTATTGAGTCAAACTCACACAGTTGCCACAGCCAGCTTCAAAGTGACAGCAGTGCCAGCCAACTGCCGTACAGACTTACAGAAACAGGGAGATTTCTAACATGCTCTCATTCCCATATTACACACACACACACACACACATCTCACACAGCCTCTGCAGCAGGTTTTCCTCTCTTTAACTTTGGCAATAGGAGTTACAGTCTTTGAGCTAGAAGCAGGAATTTGAGAGGTGCACCTTAGTTAAAATCTCTATGATATTAACTCTCTGAGCCAGGAGTCACACACAGCAGTTACCATCACTATGGCAACCTTTGATCTCAGTGGGGAAACACAGCTGATTAAGATGAGCTAATTAGTGCAGTTTGACACATGCACACACACAAGTTAGTCTTAAGTCCATTTACTTACAGTAGGAAATCCCTGCACTCAACTAATGGACCTTTAAACCATACAGTATAGGAGAAAGATATGTATGAACACATATGTGTCCCAGCAGGCACATACACACACACACACACACCTACCTCTTTCTGTCTCTCTCTTGGTCTGTCTTTCTCTCTGTCCTTCTGTCTATCTCAATCTGTCTCTCACACTTCCTGTCTGTCTGTCTGTCTTGCTCTCTCAAAATATTTAGCTCTTTAATTACATTTATGCTATGATTCAGCTATTTTCTACCTTTCATACTTTTTAAAATCTTAAGCTTACAGCAGTTACCATCACCATGGCAAACTTGGATCTTGGGGGGGAAACACAGCCGATTGAGATGAGTTAATTAAGTCAGTTTGACACACACACACACACACACACACACACACACAGAAACAGTTTTTTTTTTCTTATCTAAGAATTTTTAACGACACACAAAACACACAAACATACAGATGGACACACAAATAAAGACACACACACCCAGCCATTATTCATACTCCTTTAGCTGCTTCTTTATACAAAGTTAAGTCAGAAATCCAGTTTAGCTCCCAGCCATTAGTCAAGTCATGCAGTTCAGTGCCTATCTTACACTATATTTTGCATCCTTCAGATCATTCCCACTTTCCCAACTATTCATATTACTTCCTACACTTTTTCATGCATTTTTCAGCTCTTATCTTTTCAGTCATACTTTCTGAAAAAGAAACACCATTCACACCTTATGATGTCCCCCATCTTTCATACATAATTGGTATTATTCAACTTTTATAGCCAGCAATTCAGTTTAGCATCAAGCCAAGCAACAGACCTTAACATATTCCACATCTTTTATACATTATTGGTATTTTTCAAATTTTGAAGCCAGCAATTCAGTTTAGTGTCAGCTTTTTCAACAAACCATAAAATATTCCACATTTTTCATACATTATTGGTATTATTCAACATGTATCATTCAACAGCCAGCATTCACACCAACAAGTTATTCTTTTTCTTCTTCCTTATATTTTTTGGATCGCTTCTACTAATTTTTGCAGATAAGACACTTCATTCCAATTTTCACATATAAAGCATATGTGTCATGCTTGCTATTACTTTTCTTTTTGATAAATGTTACAGTAATTGAGATATGAAAATTTTACTGTAATTTTTTTTAATGGCCCATCTATGGGACTGTGCATATATTCATCAAAATCTCAAATATTATACATGCTGACGGTGTAGTCCCTCATTCGTCCAGGCGTGTTCTATCATAGAAAAGGTTTCAGTCGTAGTCATCTAGACACTGTTTTCAGAATCAAGACGTTTCGGCTCCCATCCCGAAGTCATTCTCAGTTGTGAAAAAATGGGACGTCCCATTGGATGGGAGCCGAAACGTCTTGATTCTGAAAACAGTGTCCAGATGACTACGACTGGAACCTTTTCTATGATATACATGCTGATGTCATCATACTTTATACACAGGTGTATAAATATACATTAATATATAATATACTAATGTACTAAATATTTTCAGTGTGTTCCCTAGATGATGCCAATTCGACTGATATAGGCCACCCCCATTGTGCCTATAAAATTCTTCTGCCATTTTTTGGCTTCTTCTACAAATTTTGACTCAATGGTGGCCACCCACCTCTTAAAGCAAGTTTTTTTCTTGCCACTGTAGCCAAATGCTTGCCCATGGTGGGATTTGTTGGGTCTCTGTAAATAATATTATAAAGAGTACAGTCTAGACCTACTCTACAGGAAAAGTGCAATGACTAATAACTTCTGTTATGAATTGTCGCTATATAAATAAAATTGAATTGAATAGTATATCTGGACCATTCCGGGAAAAAAGTACTTTTTCAGATTTTGATATTCCATATGGTTTTGAAATTATACATTTTTAAACCTGGGTCTTTAAGTTAAATTTTACATAAACGCTCATAAATCAAAATTGGCCTAAGCTATTATAACCAAATGTGTTGCAAGTGTTCGGATGCTAGTTTCGAACTTCCCTGGACTTCTATGCCATTCTGCCACTAGGGGGTGCCACAGGGGATGCGTAAAGTTTATATCCCATAATCAGCTCCATGGATTCGAATGAAATTTGGTTGGCACGATCTAGGGTCATGACGCAGTTGATGCATAAAATTTGGTAATGATTGATAGCTTATTACAACAAATGTATATTTCTAGACATTTCACATTCCAAACTTCAAAAAAATGAAAAAAAACATCCCTTGTACGTCCTACGAAGCTGAATTTTTTTCAGCACATCCACTGATGTGTGATAAAAGTTTGCCTCACTGCAATACATGGTCAATTCAGAAGTCCATCACTCTATATATTTCAAAATATGCAGAATCATTTAACATTTATATCTCGACAGGTCTTCTTTCAAATGCTACCAAAATGGACACAGACATTCTCTAGATGATAGATATCAAGTGTTTCAAATTGTGTTCAGATCGGTAGAATGGTGAGTCCACAGTGTTATTCAATATCATGCTGTAATTTGTACTGTATGCATAACATTTTCTTTTGTGCTCAGTGTTTGATCAAACACCACAAAAATATTTGTCAATACACCTGAAACCAGCAGAATGATGTGTGATTTATTTTTTTTTCTGAATTTTTTCACCAACATTTTGACTGTTTTGGTTCAAAAAGTATAAAAAATATATCAAATCGTGCGGATTGATCGGGATCAGTGTGCAATTACTTTTTGCAGAGATAGGACCAACCGTTTTAGTGCAAATTATCAGAGAAAATGCTAATTTCCATGTTTCAAAAATAAGGAACTGTTTTACCTCGACTATTTTGAAATTATTAACTGTGTTACCTCGACTCCACTTCTTCAGATATGACCCAAATTTCACATGTTTTATAAGAGCCCAGGCCTAATTTGTATTTTCTTAGCTGAGCGATATTTTGAATGATTGAGTGCCACAAATACTATCACTCGTACTGCCTATTATGGTGTTAAAATTCGCCGGGCCTGTTTTTAACTTTTCATAAATCTAACATAAATTATCACCAGATGATTTGTGACATCTTTTGACCGACTTCATTCCTACAGATTATTACAAGTTCTACACTCTTTTAACAGCTATATCTCCACAAGTCTTCATCAAATGTTACCAAAATTGACACAGACATTCTCTAGGTGGTAGACATCAAGTGTTTCAAATGGTGTTCAGATCGGTCAAATGGTGAGTCTGCAGTGATATTTAATATCCTGCTGTAATTGGTACTGTATGCACAACATTGTCTTTTTTGCTCAGTGTTGGATCAAAAATTACCAAAATATTAGTCAATACACCTGAAACCAGCAGAATGATGTGTCATTTTGTTCAAAATTTTCTCACCAACATGTTCACTGTTTTAAGCGTTTTGTTCAAAATTGGCTGGTGGATTGCAAATTCCACCTGCTACTTATGCACATATGTAATGTCACTGATTAGTGAATCACCAACACTTCTTTCTGGGTCTCTTTCAGAAGCTGGGCTAGCGAGCAGCAGCAGATGCAGCAATCACACACATTTTCTCCAGAAAATGCAAATATTTCTAGTTTACCTTGAAATTCTTCAGGCTCTGAATACTTCATCCACCACTGTCAGACAGGTTGTATAAAGCCCCAGTCTTAGCATATTATATAAACTTCTTAATAAGAAATGAGAGTGAACACACCTGTTTTTGTTTTTTAATCAGTGTTATAATAAATTACTAGACCTTTCTCACTTCCAAATAAATGTTATAGATAAGTAGTTGAACTGTGGTTGACCATGCACTCTGCTGTAAATGTCTGACTAGTCGTGTTGCGGCATCCCAGATTCAGCAAGGATCCGGTAAACAAAATGATCATGTATCTGAACGGAATGATGACAAAAACTACCAACACAAGCCAGGCTGTACAAAGCACAGCACTTTGGGTGTTTAGTGTGGACTATCACATGGGTGTGTCTTTAGTGTGTCTTTGTGTGAACATGTGTATGGTCAGTGTATTACTGTCTTGTATTGGCAGAGCACAGGTGTTCACTCCACTGCCTCTCTCCTGACCTGCTGACAGCTGCTAATTGGTATCTAGGACACTGTGTCATCTTGTTCCAACATGGTTCACTTCAGAAATGTAATAGATAAACAGGTCGCACGACTCTTCTAAACTACACTGTTTATTTCCCAAGTGGTTTCAGCTACATGGCCTTCATCAGGGTGGTTCAGTACAAAAATGTAACAGCTGAACCACGATGTATGTCTAACAAGCTGTACAGTATGTACCTCTGTCTATAGAAGCTAGTGGCTACATGAACAGTTCAGTGACACTAAGCTCTTCCTGACATGCCTTTTTTTTAAAAAGAGTGGTGAAACACTTGCACTAAAAGAGCTCTATTCCAATGAACTAGGGTATAAACACAAGCACCAGCTTAGGGTGCAGCACATACACATGGACAATATTTTTTTGCAGTTTCGAGAGACTCACACCTAATATCTACAGGATGTAGTTAGATATGTGTTTGGCAGTGCTGACATAGAGCTAGTTTATTCTGTGTTTAAAGGGGTACTCTAGTGATTTAATATTCCACTTCCATAAAGTAAGGGGTCTCACAGGAGATAGATTACAAAAAGACTGGTCAAAACTGAAGCAGCAGACACTGAAATATCATGAACTGTGAACATGAACTCAAAAACCCTAGATTCTACCTTTCCCAGAAGGCAATTTCATAGCATATTTTCCCTACCTGTCGGGTAAATCTCCACATCTTTTACACTCCACATTCCCAGTTTGTAATGAATACATCATCATGACATCATCAGGGTTATTTTCTTATGTGCAAAGACAACAATTATTCACACTGATCTGTCCAGCCAAGAAAAAAACAAGAACAGCCAGAATACAACACAAACCAAACACTGTCTACTGACAGAGGTAACAAGCTGTAAACACTTGCAGTGGATGGAGCAGAATACATTTGTTGTGTCCTGGGAGAAATACATTATTTACAGGTGGAGTCGGGGCAGGCATTAATAATGGCAGATCAAATCAGTTCCTCTCACCCCCTCTAAAAAATTTTACATCCTTATTTTCATCATTTTTGCTCAACACTGCATTGTTATGATAACATTTTATGTATCAAATCTATTGCTGAGATTGGTGAACGTGGAAACTGCTTGTCATACTAATATAATGGAGTTCATCACCAGCAGGCAAATGATCAAAACATATCCAAAGTGTAACTGTATTATCTAAACCACTTATGCAGAAGTTAAAACAAAGATTAACACTAGAAGTGCCAGAATTCCATAACTACTAGAATTGCTGTAAGTGGTCATTTTGCTAGATTCCAAACTATATAATGTCTCATGATAAATACCCAATTAAGAGATTAATGCATTTATTGTGTTAGGATATAGTTTAAAAAACAAAATAACACCAAAATGTACATTTTAACAAGTTTAATATATTCATATCATCGCACATAGTAGGCAAAAGCGTAATTATTGCATATATTCACACCAGTATTTTTTCATAGAGAAATTAATTCAACACAACTCAGAACAAGAAAATAACAATTAAATTTCTTATTTGATTGTGAAACATTTTATTTTATTTTCAACACATTTATAACACACAGAAAATAATCGAAAAATCTGGAAACAAGCTCATCAAAAAAGAAAAAAAGAGCCAAGAATGAAGTTTAAGCTATGGAAACACAAAACAATTATATAATACTAACTTTACATTAACTAATTACATCATTAGTGTGCTTGGCTAACCTTCACAGTCAGCGCAAGTGACCTCTGTTCTCCTCGCACAATTTCCACACACAGGTTTATGGCATTTACAACAGGTGTCGTTTGTTTTATTTTGATTGCAGCTTCTCCAAACCTGGCACTGCCTGCCTCCGTTTTGGTGTCTGCTGCGGTGGTTGCTTCTGCTGCTGACTGGGACCTTGTGCCAACTGCCATGCAGCCCTTTTTCCCTCCATGAACTCCCCTCTCAGCTCCTCTGTCAGTTGCTGCATGAACTTCCTCAGGCTATTTTTCTGCTGGTGTGAAGAGGATGTGAGCATTGATCCCAGTCAGGTTGAGGATGTTATAGAATACAACCACTGGCCATCTACGTGTACCGCCTTTAACAGAGTTTGCCCTTGCCATCTGATCTAGGACATCCATGCACGGAGTTCAGAATGCACACATTCTTCCTTGACTTTCCCTGGTAGATGGTGAGCATTGCATCAGCACATTTCAGCACCTTTGTTTTGAACAAAACAACAACTTGCTCTTTTGTGGAAGGGGGAAACTCGTGCGTTTTCCCCAGGGTGCCAACCAGGCTGGTCTTCTTGGCCTGTAAGGCAGTGGCCAGTTTGAGAGAAGTGAAGAAATTATCAGTGGTAATAGTTCTTCCCTTCCCCAGGAATGGCTCCACCAGTCTCAGCACCACATTCTCTCCCACGAGCTGACCTCTGCCTCCTTTCCCAGACGTGCTGCAGTAAGCGTATTGTCTCATTTCCGGTCACCGGTGTTTGTGCGTTACTAGTAGTGTATATTTGCTGCTGTAGCTCATCACAGTTAATTTTGTTCAATTCTTTATTATAGTGACTAACTATCTCCTATACATTTAAACGTGCACTAGTTCTGCTCAAGCACTCATAGCTCTCTCCTTCTTTTAACAACTTTCTTGCTAATCCCACAGTTTACATGCTATTCAGTTTTGCTAACTGCCATTCTTTAGCTTAGCAGCTCTCATATCTAGAAATCTTCTTCTTTTCCTTTCGGCTGTTCCCTTTCAGGGGTCGCCACAGCGAATCATGTGCCTCCATCTAACCCTGTCCTCTGCATCCTCTTCACTCACACCAATTAACTTCATGTCCTCTCACTACATCCATAAATCTCCTCTTGGGTCTTCCTCTAGACCTCCTGCCTGGCAGCTCCAACCTCAGCATCCTTCTACCAATATATTCACAGTCTCTCCTCTGAACATGTCCAAACCACCTCAATCTGGCCTCTCTGACTTTATCTCCGAAACGTCTAACATGAGCTGTCCCTCTGATGTACTCATTCCTGATCCTGTCTATCCTTGTCACTCCCAAAGAGAACCTCAACATCTTAAGCTCTGCTACCTCCAGCTCTGTCTTGACCGAGTTTATTAGTGGACCTAAACCATGACAACTCAGATTTGAGACCAGGAGGCAGAGTTGCAGTTCTACACACTTCTCTGCACTTCCAGAGAGTTACCCACCCAAAACTCCTTAGTGCCCCCCACCACAAATTAATAAAACCAAAAGTTAACAGAAGCGGAGTTATACATAAAAACCTAAACAAAAATGCTCAAATAGCACAACAAAATAGGAGAATTAAATGTGGACTCTTAAACATCAGATCTCTGTCATCTAAAGCTGTACAAGTGAACGATTTAATATTAGAGTATCATATTGACTTATTTTGTCTTACTGAAACCTGGCTGGGTCATGAAGAATATGTTAGCCAAAATGAATCCATTCCGCCCAGTCATATTAATACTCACATTCCTCGAGGCACTGGCCGAGGAGGTGGAGTTGCAGCCATCTTCGACTCAAGCCTATTAATCAACCCTAAACCTAAACTAAATCATAACTCATTCGAAAGACTTGTTCTTAGTCTTTCACGCCCAACCTGGAAAACACGACAGCTAATTCTATTTGTTATAGTGGACTGCGCTCCTGGTCCTTATTCTGAATTTTTATCTGAATTCTGAGTTTTTATCAAGTTTAGTCCTTAAAACAGATAAAGTAATTATTGTAGGGGATTTCAATATTCATGTGGACGTTGAAAATGATAGGCTGCATACTGCATTTATCTCATTAGATTTGATTGGCTTTTGTCAGAGTGTACATAAACCCACTCACTGTTTTAACCACACCCTCAACCTTGTTCTGGTATATGGCATTAAAATTACACATTTAATAGACTTTCCACAGAATCCTTCATTATCGGACCATTATTTAATAACTTTTCAACTCCTATTACTAGACTACACGCCATTAGGCAAAATCTCCTACTCTAGATGTCTATCTGATAGTGCTGTAGATAAATTTAAGGAAGCAATTCCATCTGCATTTAATTCAATGCTATGTCTCAATATAACAGAAGACTCCTATGCTAATTTCAGCCCCTCCCAAATTGACCATCTAGTTGATAGTGCTGCAGGCTCACTGCGAACAACACTCAATTCTAATGCCCCTCTAAAAAAGAAGATAATAAAACAAAGAAGGTTAGCTCCATGGTTTAACCCCCAAACCCGCAAATTTAAGCAAACAACACAAAAACTTGAAAGGAAATGACGTTCCAACAACCTGGAAGAATCTCGTTTAATCTGGCAAGATAGTCTTAAAACATATAGGAAAGCCCTCCCTAATGCCAGAGCAGCCTACTACTTATCACTAATAGAGGAAAATAAAAACAACCACAGGTTTCTTTTCTGCACTGTAGCCAGGCTGACAGAGAATCACAGATCTATTGAGCCATGTATTCCTATAGCCCTCAGTAGTAACAACTTCATGAGCTTCTTTAGTGATAAAATTTTAACTATTAGAGAAAAAATTAATCACACCTTCCCTCAACCAGTACCGATTTATCTTCAAACACAGGAAGAAACGACTGTAAAACCTGATATATTTTGACTTCTTTGCTCCTATCGGCCTTCTTCAACTTACTTCGACCATCCACCCATGGCACTTCCTGAGATCACCACTTAACATAGACTTAAACATACACACATAACATAAATCACCAGTTACACACAGGACAAAGCGATGTCAACCAATTATGAAATGCGCGTGGGTACACCCTCCAGGAGATGACACTGGTGCATCCCATTTATATCTGCATCTTGGACACAGAACCGCTACTCATCAGTCAGGACCTCTTGGACCGACTGGCCCCACGCATTGACTGCCACAAGGGATCAGGTTGAATCTCCCAAGCCCCTTAGTTCCTCAGGCAGCTGGGCCACCTTAAACGCACAAGTCACAATCATCCAGGAATCCAGAGGACCCCTACCGATGATCATGCCTTTTTCAGCACCTGATCCTGTTGCTGATCCTTCTCGGCTGCCCATGAGTGTGCCGCAACTGCAGACTGAAAGTCTGAACCCCTTTTACCACCACGAGTCCTTCCTGTGCTCCCTGAGAAACAAACTCAGATTTGTACAGCCCTCAACAGTGTCGCCACTCCAGATGCGCTCTTGGCTATCTGGTCCGAGAAGTCGGCCGTCAGCCAAGAATGGTTTGACAAGATCTGCCAACACACACTTCCTCCCGCTTTCGCACAGCAGAGCCACTGCCTTCTTTCTGCAGAGTCACCACAGACCCTCCTTAAGGCAGTTGGAGTGTCTGCCCTCTTGGTACAGATCGGAAGGAAACGGGTCACGCACTTTGTCAGCATAGTCCCTCATTGGCGAAATTGGCCATTGCCAAAGGCCAGTGCTGCTGCACGAAGGTGGAGTACATGGGAGGGTGATAAGGCGTGCAGCAATCTCCACGTACTGACTCATCTGGGGGCCTAGTTTGGTTCCTCCACCTCGTGGTTGACCAAAACAACTCCAACCCTGACCCAGATCTGCCTCTCATGGTGAAAGGAGCAGCCTTCAGTAGGAGCTGAAGGCATCGAACCCCAGACTAGTAGGATTTGAGCCATTCAAGACATCAAGGCTCCGATAGATGTCTCGGGACACCGAAGCTTCCTGGGTGTCTGTAACTACTCCCAATCGTTCATTGAAGACTATGCAGGGATAGCCAGAACATTCACTGAACTCCTCTGTAAGGATAAGCCCTTTGTGTGGGGAGAACCTCAAAATCGCTCCTTCTGTTGAATGAAGGAAAAACTCTGGTCCCCCCCCTGCCTGGCTTACCCTGACAAGGACGAGGAGTTCCACCTTGAGGCAAGCTTCTCTCCCCACTGCCTCAGTGCTGTCTTGGCACAAAAGCAAGACACAGACAAGCAGGTCATTGCCTATGCAAATCAACCTCTGAGCAGTGTTGAGATTAAGTTCTCCAACTGCAAAAAAGATCTTCTCGCCACCGTCTGGACAGCTATATTAGGGGCCAGAAAGTTATCATCAAAACTTGTCACCAAGCCTGTCACCTTCCTTAACAGCCAACGGCTGAGGGAAGAACGGGTGTCCAACAGTTGCATTGCCGCCTGGATGATGGTGCTACAAAGCTATGACATTGAGGTGAAATATGCCCAAAACCACAAACTGGCTTTGGGACAGGGCCTGGCTGAGTGCCATCACTGCGACTGCGAAGGGCAGACAAGCCCCCAGTCCATACTGGTCACTGCACCAGCGCTTGCTTTGAATCACTGTTATTATGACGAAAACATGTATCAAGACCTTCCAAGGGTCTATGTGGATGGCTGCTCCTTTTACCATGAGAGCCAGATCTGGGCCAGGGTTGGAGTTGTTTTGGTCAACCACGAGGTGGAGAAACCAAACTAGGCCCCCAGATGAGTCAGTACGTGGAGATTGATACAGGCCTTATCACCCTCCATTAAGCCTTCAAGTTGGCTATTGTGCAGCTGGTGATTTGTTCAGACTCCAACTATGACCGTCACAGCTTTATCACTCACTTCCCCACCTAGAAGGGGAACAGCATGAACAACGCCCTGAACAAGGAAGTCAAACACTCAGAACTCTTCCTGGCCTGCGACTGACTTGTAACAGAGCAGGGGATGACCGTGTACTGGACAAAGGTCAAGGGTCAATCCCAAATCTCCAGCCCTGACAAGGACAATAACAACAAGGCCGACCACCTAGCTAACCTGGGAGTTCCTAGAACCTAGAAGAGAACCTAGAAATAGGATTCATCCTCAATCTACCCATTATAGAGAGAAAGAATGTATACCAACTAAAGTCCGTATTGAATGTAGGTTTTTGGAAAGGCAACTGTGCATCTGAGGATGCCGCCAACCATTGCCTACCATGATGAAGAACCCTCGCTCTATCTCATCCCTATGCAGTAAGACAAAAGACATCCACTGGGTGTGCCCAAGCAAACCTTTAATTAGAGATGTAACCAGTTACCTCTGCGGCTTGAGAGCCGAGTCTCCAGAACAAAAGTGCCAAGATAGCATGTCCATAAGGGATGAAGGGATAGACACAAGAGTAGAGCAAGCTGGCAACCAATGGCTAGTTAGCACACCTGCCATCAAAGTGTAATAACCTGATAATTTAGTATATCAGGGTATTTTGTGTTTTTTATTTTATTTACGAGAATGTATACCATTTCATTATTATAATTGCATTGAGGCATTGTAATTTCATTTGTGATAAATAATTTCATTGTTTATTATACAGTTAAAATATGCATTTGCATAGTGTTAAAAGTTTATAAATAGAAGAAGAATTCATAGTTTATTCAATAGGAAAGAAACCCAGTAATGTTTGTTTTGTTATTATTTGATTTACTGGAGTGTACGTAATGACGCAACACTAGAGCGTAGAGAGAGAGAAAAAAACACCACCCGAGAAGCGGGAAGGACTGAGCAGCAGTGACCTTGGCCGTACATTACACTAGCTCGCAAAACCTAGAAAAAGTGGTTAAAAGCCGCGCTTCAGCACACTTGGAAAACTTCCCCTTGTTTCGGAGGACTGCGGAGGACTCGCAGACGACTCGTGCAGCCTGGGGCGAGTTTAAATAGTTTTCTGAAGAATGAGCTGGAAGAGCTAAGCTAAAGTTGCTAGCACCGTGTCTTTGCTAATTCACCTCAGAACCAGTCGGGAGAGAGAGACGGCGTGATCACCGGACGAACACCCGCACTCACCTGCGTTGAGGACGACAGCCAGGAGAGCGGATTCCGTGTGCCCATCTCATCGATGTACTTTCTTCCTTTTTTTTGGCCGTAATGGTGAACTGCAGACTGGTAGGATTATTCAACACTATTACAAAGGATTTGAGCGCCAAAGAAACACAAGCTTGCTGACTCAAAATCGAGTGCACTCGTGGTGGGAATGACTCTGGTAAATAATTTATGTCGGGGGAATTTCTTATAGTGAATTCATTTGAATTAAAACTGAACCTTTTTTTAATACAAAAGCATAAAACGTATCCAATGTGTGAGTCTCGCATTTGTACACTGTAAAATCAACACTGTAAAAGGAAAATAACCACAAGGTAATTACATTTAGAGGTACCTGTTTTTAACTAATTATAAATTATTATACCTGAGAATCCTTTCATTTAATTTGAAGCTAGAATCATACTTTTACCCTAGACAAAAGGTTTTATACATCGGGATGTCTGTTTTGCCAGTGTTAAATTTGGAAGTTAAAGGAGTCTATATACTGTAGTTATTCCTTGTTAATAACGAGCTGGTTGGCAAAAGGGTTACAAAAGTATTAAGGTCTTATGACTGCCATGGTACAGCTACTAAGCTAACTCTGCCAAATCAGACGGTGTTCCACAAAAGGAGCCACTGTACATATTGATGATATTGTCATCCATCACCTCAACTCTGACAGGCATGATGCAGAGTTTGAGATTATGGACGCATTCAGAGGTCACAACCTCACAATTGACAACTCCCTTCAAGAGCAACTTCTAGCTGAAGGGACCAAATTGGTGCAGTTCAGTCTCAAACCGACTGGGCTCACAACCATATTTGCTAGTCACATAAGCAGGTCGGCACTTTATCAGTAACACCCAATCAGTGTAATTGCCCTCGGGCTCCTCCTTAGTGGCTGGATCATTATGACAATTGTGGCACACATAATGTACAAATACATTAAGAAGCTGCATGCTAAACTGGACTTGCACCTGTTTGTTCAGCCACGCTTCAGAATCAGAACCAGAAACAAAAATACTTCATTGATCCCCAAGGGGAAACTCTTTTGTTACAGCAGCTCACTATCACGTCACTGCACACAGGAATATAAGTACTAAGCAAACAATATAATACACTATAATGGACAGAAAATAAATTAAGTACCAAGTGGGTATAAGTATAAAATAAGTGTGAAGTACAAAGTGGGTTTACCGGTTGATGATGATAATAAAGTAAAAGGTATAAAGTAATAGTGCATGAACTGTCAAGTGTAGCTATTAAGATTATAATGAGACGGAGGATATTGCACAGCAGTAATAGAGGTATGAATATATATCAATATCAATAAATAGGGAATTTTAAACTGAAAAGAGTATATTGCACAGGAGTATTAACACAGAATATTGCACAACTATTATTAAGTATTGCAGAGATGTAATGATCAATGTCCAGTTTAATGACTTACGTTCATATAGACTAACACTTAGAGGGAGTAGTTAAAGAGTTCGATGGCCACAGGCAGGAATGACTTCCTGGGGTGCTCTGTGTTGCTTTCTGGGGGGATGAGTCTTCCGCTGAAGGTACTCCTTTGTTTGACCAGCACGTCATGGAGTGGGTGGGAGACACTGTCCAAGATGGCACGTAGTCTGGCCAGCATCCTCCTCTCTGACACCACTGACAGAGAGTCCAACTCCACCCCCACAATGTCACTGGCCTTATGGATCAGTTTGTTGAGTCTGCTACCCTCAACCTGCTGCCCCAGCATGCAACAGCATACAGCACTGGCCACCACAGACTCATAAAACATCCTCAGCATTGTCTGGCAGATGTTGAAGGACCTCAGTCTCCTCAGAAAATAGAGGCGGCTCTGGCCCTTCCTGTGAAGAGCTTGAGTGTTCTTAGCCCAGTCCAGTTTATTGTCCATGTGTACTCCCAGGTACTTGTAATCCTCTTCAATGTCCACACTGACCCCCTGGATGGAAACAGGGGTCACTGGTGCCTTAGCCCTTCGTAGGTCTACCACCAGCTCCTTAGATGTTGTCGCATTGAGCTGCAGATGGTTCTGCTCACACCATGAGACAAAGTTACCCACCACAGCCCTGTACTCAGACTCATCACCACCGCTGATACATCCCACCAAAGCAGAGTCATCAGAAAACTTCTGAAGGTGGAGGAGCTTCTGGTGGCGAGCTAAGAGAGCATGCACGCGTAAAATCAGCTCTGCGGTGCTAGCCTTGTATTTCCCCAGACTCGAGAACCACATTAGGTTAAAAACTTTATAATCTGCATCAGTAATGAGTGGGGATAAGATTAAGAAAGGTGGATACAGACTACGTAACAACCCGGACCGTGAAATGGAGAAAGTTTGGGCTGACGAAACAGGCCCAGCATTGGAGCAACATGGCGATCGCATGATGAGTATGGACATGATCCGAGATGCTATGAGAGAAGTCATGTCGACTGAAATGGGCACGCTTCAAGCGGAACTAAAGAAAAATCTAGAGGGCTTTCGCTCTGAAATCTGTGAGGATATGAAGAAACAAACTAGTGAACTAGCCAAAGAACTGAATCAGAGACTCCAAGAGACCAGTACGCGAGTGGGCGCGATGGAGGACCGTATGCAACAGGTTAAGGACAGCATGGGCGAAGCTGAGCGATGGGACATTGTAGCAGATGTACAAGCGTGCTCTTCACCCCAAAGTCAACAGGCACTAAAAGATAAAGTATCGGATCTAGAAGGACGAGAAAAGCGAAACAATATTCAACTATACGGTGTACCCGAGGACTGCCTTTGTTGAAAAATCTTATTAAGAGTGAGCTTGGAGAAGATTTAACCGTGGACTGCAACCTCGGTATTGAACGTGCCCACTGTGCCAAAACCACCAGTAACTGCCCCACCACGCTCAATAATAGTCCGTTTTCTCCGATTCACTGTTAAGGAAGAGGATCTTCGTGCCGCATGGAAAAAGAAAATACATATTCATGGTAAGCAGGTCTACTTCGACCATGACTATGCGCTGGAGGTGCAAAAAAGAAGGAAGGAGTTCATCCCTATTAAAAAGGCATTAAAAGATAAAGGAATTCGCTTCCAAACTCCACGTAGCAAATTGCGCGTCTTTTACGCATCAGGAAACATCCTGTACAGCAGTGCTTCTCAGGCTGGAAGATTTGCAGAAACGGGGTATAGCGGTGGACCTGGGGACCGCCGCAACCGCGAGGAGCAACACGGCCCAGACGATGACGGAGGAGATCCTGGCGCAGCTTTTTCCATGGGAGGCGCAGCCGACACACCGCGGGGATTTCCACAAAAGTATTCGAGAGAAGCTTAAGGAGTTTCGTCGACAGGAAGACGTTGGGGAGTGAGTAGCCTGGGGAGATCTGTGTCATCTGGACTGTTCATAAATGAGGACTCAGTAGCCCTGTCTAAATTCTTTATTCGTAAAAGGGCTAACACCACCAGACATGGACAGAGAGAGTCACCGCACTATTATTTTTAGTTTTTGCTTCTTTTTCTTTTTTTCCCCACCCTTTTCCCCCTTATGCCCATCTTGCCGAGGGGCCCCACCTTGTGGCCAGTCCCCTCAATACTTAAGGACAGTAATGTATCCTTTTCAGTGGAAGCCCAGCTATATGTTGTGTTGTTTTCTTGTTCTGTGAGTTCACGTTTTATTGTTGCTACATTGAGGTCTGGGATGGCATATAATTTTCACCTGCTAAGATATGTCTCTTAACATTTAATGACGTACATTATAATATTTAACGGGTTGAATGGTCCTGTAAAAAGGAGTAAACTTATAGTTAAAATGAAAAAGGAGAAAGCAGATATAGTATATTGGCAAGAAACTCATTTATCTAATACAGAACATGACAAACTAAAAAAAAAAAGGGCTTTAAAAACACTTATTACTCATCTCACAGAAGTGGCAAAAAACGAGGAGTAGCAATTCTAATTTCTAACAGGCTTAAATTCGAATTTATATCTGACATAAGTGACAGGGAGAGTAGGTATATTTTAGTAAAAGACAAGATAGATCAAAAGGATGTCACATTACTTAATGTGTATGCACCCCCTGGAAGTGATTTGAGTTTTTTTTTTAAAGCTATTTGGTCTGATTACCACTGAATGTCATGGGTGTTTAATTTGTGCTGGAGATTTCAATTTACTGTTAAACCCCCAGCTGGATACAACAAATACTGGAAGGAAATGTACGTCTATAGAGAAACGAGTCAAAAGAATGCTTTCAGACCTAAGGCTCATTGATGTATGGCGGTTTATGCATGGACCAGCCCCTGGGTTTACCTTCTACTCTGCACACCACTCTCTACACTCGAGAATAGATTATTGTTTCATGTACAATAAAGATTTAGATAGATTAAAAGAATGTAGAATCGGCCAAAAAGATATCTCTGACCACTCAGGAGTTTATCTAAAAGTACACTTGGATGGCAGACAGAGGAAAACACTGTGGAGACTGAATACTGGCATGTTGAATGATGCCACATTTATAAAGGAAATGGCAACAGACCTAACCTTATACTTACAGGACAATGATAATGGAGAGACAAGCCCAAGTATTGTGTGGGATGCAGCTAAGGCTGTCCTCAGAGGGAAAATAATTGCAAGATCTGCTATGTTTAAAAAACAGAAAACACAAGAACTGCTACAATTACAGGAGAGACTAAAAGTTTTGGAGGAAAAACATTTGATGGACAAAAGCCCTACGGTTACACAGCAGATAAGATGGACCAAACAAGAAATAGATAAGATTTTGGGCGATGAAGTGGAGAAAAATATACGGTTTATGAAACAAAAATATTATGAGACGGGCCCAAAAGCATCTAAATTATTAGCATGGCGTCTTAAGAAACAACAAGCTGAAAATTCAATCTATAAAATAAAAGACCCAGGACACCACAGAGTTGTAACCAACCTAGATGATATCCAATGTGCATTTGAAAAATATTATAAAAAAATTGTATAGTCAACCTAACAAAGCGGATGAAAATATTATAACTAGTTTTTTAAATTCCTTGGATCTTCCTTCTCTTGGCCAGGATGCAAATAAAAAGTTGACATCCCCTATAACCCGGATGGAAATAGACAAATAGACATATCTAGCCTTAATTCTAATAAATCTCCCAGGACTGATGGGTTTCCGCCCGAATGGTACAAAAAAATGAGGGAAGAATTGATACCAATACTGGTGGTCAGTTTTAATTTCATTCTAGGGGGAGGCCCTGTACCCCCATCATGGAAAGAGGCTTTTATATCTGTAATCCCTAAAGAGGGAAAGGACAAAATGGACTGTAAATCATACAGACCTATTAGTGTTTTAAACACAGATTATAAATTATACATGACTATCTTAGTTAAGAGAATGGACGCAGTGATGCCATTGCTGGATTTTTAAAAAATAGCCAGGAAAGTGGATTAAAGGGTATTTAAATAGGCGGGGAGGAATGTAAAGTATGCTTATATGCTGACGATGTTTTGATAACAATAACAGAGCCTGACACTGGTCTACCAGTTCTGATGAAAATGTTGGAACTGTATGGGTCATATGTCCTCAACATTCATAAAACACAAATTATGACATTTAACTTTCATCCTAGTCAGGAACTGATGTCTAAATTTAATTTTAATTGGAATGCTGACCGCATCAAGCGCTTAGGGGTTTCTTTACCCAAAGAACTATCACAATTGTTTGAGAGAAATTACAACCCCATTAACCAAGAAATATATAACAACCTTGATAGTTGGAGCCTGCTCCCCCTTGACTTTGGGAACAGAATACAGGCGATCAAGATGAACATTCTTCCTAAGTTATTGTACCTTTTTTATCACTGCCTGTGCCTGTGTCTGACAAACAGTTCAGGGGGTGGAATAAGCAAATCTCAAGGTATATTTGGCTCAATAAAAGACCTAGAGTTAGGTTCTCCACCTTGCAGTTGCCGAGGGAAAAGAGGGGACAGGCTCTGCCTTCTTTACGGGACTATTACATATCAGCTCAGTTGAGGCCACTGGTTTGTTGGTGTAACCCATCTTATGATGCAAAATGGAAAACAATTGAAATGTCCTTATCCAATGTGCCAATTCAGTGCAAGGTCGGCCATATTGCCTTTGAGAGCGAACAATTTCTGACAACCAGCCAGTGCGTTAATCTGTCACTTAAAATCTGGAAGTTAGAGCTGAGACAACTACAACTTCAGGAGGAGGTTAAACTACTCAGATGGCCTGCATACGACCCTGATTTTTCACCTGCCTCCCAGGATGCAAGATTTAGACAGTGGGTGTCGTACGGTGTTACAGCTGTGTGCTCTGTATATGAAAAATCAAATTTAATGTCATTTGAGGTTTTGTTTAAGAAGTATGATCTGGAAAAACAAGATTTCTTCAGATACTTGCAGCTTCGCAACTATATTACTAAAAAAATTCGATGTAATGTTAATGACTCTTCAGCACTCGTTAATATTTTTCATTAATGCCTAAAATTCACCAAGTCTTAAAAGTTTAATAAGAAAGCTATACCGCAGTTTGATCACACTTAAGACAGATTCAACATCTTACATAAAGCAAAAATGGGAGAGTGAATTGAATGTTGTGATTTCAACACATGGAGAGACTTTTGTTGGCAAAACTTAGTCCGCTTCTTCATTACACCGAAACAAAAGTTTAGCTCGGCCTTCGCTCACTGTTGGAGAGAGTGTGGGGAGGTATCTGCAGACCATGGACACATTTTCTGGTCCTGCCCAATCATTCAGCCTTTCTGGACAGAGGTGAGAAAAATAATTTCAAAAACATTGGGCTTCAACATTACCTGCTCCTTTACAGTGCTGTATCTTGGTTGTTTTTCTGACAAGATGATAGCGGATGATGTCTACCTCTTAAAAACCTCTTCATCTCTGTGGTAGAAAGTATTAAAACCATGGAGCGTATGACTTATACCCTGCGACTTCAGGAAGAACTAGGAAGAAGACGTTGGAAAAAATGGCGGAATTTTTCAGAATGTGACAGTACTTGATTCAGATGAAACAAATGTGAAATGTACACCCGCTTTATACTTTATATTTTTGTCACGGTAGCCACCCCTGACCTCATGTGTTCCTTTGTGTTATAAAACTGTTATAAATGTTGTAAATAAAAAGTTTCAAAAAAAAAACTTCTGAAGGTGGCAGGACTCTGTGTGGTAACTGAAGTCCGTGGTGTAGATGGTGAAGAGTAAGGGAGAGAGGACAGTCCCCTTAGGGGCCCCAGTGTTGCTGACCACGCTGTCTGACACACAGTGCTGCAGGCGCACATGCTGTGGTCTGCCAGTCAGATAGTCCACAATCCAGGACATGAGGGGGGCCTCCACCTGCATCGCTGCCAGCTTCTCCCCCAGTAGGGCTGGCCGGATGGTATTGAAAGCACTCGAGAAGTCAAAAAACATGATCCTCACCGTGCTTGCTGGCTTGTCCAGGTGGGTGTGGATGTGGTTAAGCAGGAAGATGATGGCATCCTCAACTCCCAGTCGGAGCTGGTAGGCGAACTGAAGGGGGTCCAGAAGGGGTCTGACCATGGGCCGCAGCTGTTCCAGCACTAGTCTCTCCAGGGTCTTCATTATGTGGGAGGTCAGTGCCACTGGTCTGTAGTCCTTGGAGCCACTGGGACGCGGCATCTTCGGCACAGGAACGAGGCAAGCTGTCTTCCACAGAATAGGGACCCTTTGAAGACTCAGGCTCAGGTTGAAGACATGTTGAAGGACTCCACATAGCTGGGGGGCACAGGCTTTTAGCACCCTGGTGCTAACTCCATCAGGGCCTGCAGCCTTGTTTGAGTGGAGTTTCATCAGCTGTCCTCTCACCTGGTCAGTAGTCAGGCACACAGCAGAGGTTACAGGTGGGGGAGGGGGGGTCATTAGTGTGAAGAGGGCCGTTAGCCTGATAGCCAGTTGTGGGGGGAGCAGGACTCTCCCAGGAAGATGGAGGAGGGGGGAGCAGAGGACTCAGAGGAGTCTGAGGGCCGACAGCACCTGAGTTAGAGGGGAGATGAGCAGGAGCCGGTGTGTTGAATCTGTTAAAGAACAGATTAAGTTCGTTGGCCCTGTCCAAGCTGCCTTCAACTCCTCTGCTGCCAGTCGATCTGAAGCCAGTGATGGTCTTCATGCCGCTCCAGACCTCTCTCATGTTGTTCTACTCCAGCTTCCTTCTGTACTTCTCCTTGGCCTCCCTGATCTTCACCTTCAGGTCAGCCTGGATTGCCCTCACCTCCTCCTTATTACCATCAGTAAAGGCCCTCCTCTTGGCGTTCAGGATGTCCTGTATGCATCCTTAACATTTTAACATTAGCATACAGCAGGTCAAGTGTCCTCTCCTCTCTAGTAGGACAACTCGTGAAATTTGTCAGTGTTGTTGAAACACTGACATGGTTGAAGTCACCCGAGATTAATATGAGTGCACTCGGGTGTTGAGTCTGGAGTTGTGCTATGGCGGTGTGAATGGCGTTGCACGCCAATGCCGGGTTAGCAGAGGGGGGGATGTAAACAGCCACAACAATGGCATGTGAGAATTCACATGGCAGATAATATGGCCGGAGTCCCACAGCTAACAGTTCAATGTCCGGGCTACAGATACTGTGCTTGACAGTAACGTGACCAGGGTTACACCATCTGTTGTTGACTAGAACAGCAAGCCCGCCGCCTTTCCGCTTACCGCTCCCGGGGTGATCCCTGTCAGTCCGAACAGTCTGAAACGATGGAAACGTTATGATCCGGGATATCCTGGTGTAGTCATGTCTCTGAGAAGCACATCAAACTACACTCACAGAACTCCGTCTGACTCCGGGCTAACGCTGTTAGCTCATCCATTTTATTCACCAGCGACCTCACATTGCCCATTACGAGAGAAGGCAGACACGGCTTAAATCTCTTGTTCTTAAGTCTCTTTTGTCTGCACCCCTCTCTCTTCCCTCGCCGCTTCGTTCCACCTCTGCATCCTCAGTGTGTCCTACTCCAGATCTCAGTGGGGACATCGGTTGTCCTGGGCGCCATGCCGCTCGGCTTCAGCGTGATCAGCTGTTCCCTGGTGTAAACAATGCGTCCAAACAGCTGATCTGCAGTGGTGCCCTGACCGAGTAGCAGGAGAAGAAGTTCCACAGCGAAAAAAAGTACTAAAACACTTTCTACTCTCATTTTCGTAAAGAGCGTAGTTTAAATTATACTTACACACAAGTTACTCAAGTTTGGAAGAAAAGGAAATCTAAAAGTTGGAAAAAGTAAGACGACGAGTCAGAGCTACGGCAACAGGCAGCATGCACGTTGGCACATGCACACTTCCATGCACAGATCAGCAGCCATCCCACAGACTAGCCCCAATCCTGCAAAGGTGCAAGGCTAACTAACCGCTAACCACCATTCCTGTGCTCTTCCCTTTTCTTCCTCTTTCAAGCTCTACTTTTATGATCCGATGCTTGTTTGTATTATGGAGTGTAATAAACATGCAGCCTCTCGGGGCTTGGATTAGGCCTTTGGTCTTATTTGCTGTACCTTTATGTCACTGCTGATAATTTTTCATGTACAGCTAAAAATGCATCAGAAAGTTTCAAAGCAAGTAGAAATGTGTGAATACATCTTTCCTCCATTTACATTTCAAGTGTTCTATCATGTCATTTGGAATGATTGGACTTTAGAATCTGTCACATGTAAATGCAATCTTCTCACCTACATCAGCCCTGATATCTAAAGATCTCGGCAAGCTGTGAGTTTTCCTGTGTCTCCACCACTTTCAGTCTTTTTGTTTACTTTGTTTACTTTGCTGTGCATGGCAGCCTCTGGTAAGCGGTACAGAGCACTGTACTCCAAAACAACCAGAAACAAGAACACGCCATCACTATGATATCAAATAGTGTCAGAAAACAATCCCCGTGCAATAACCCTGTAACACTAAAACATCCACAGTACCTACAAATTATAAATAATGTATTTTATAGTTTAAATTATAGTTTTTTTACATGTACATATTATCATCATCATTGTAAAATTTAAATATAAGCATGCTGTATATACTCTAGACATGCATATACTGTACATATCCACCCACTTCATTTATATAATTATCATTCAATATTTATTCCAGCACTCTTGCACTATTGTATTCTTGTTTACAATTTACAGAAACAGTTTGACTTGTAAATAGACATTGCATGTTGTTGTTAATTGTTGCTTTTTACACATATTTATATATGCATCTATTTTTTTCACCTACTTGTATATACATTATAGTTAAATGTTTATATTTACCTGTCTTTGTTCAGCTTTGTTGTCCTTGTTTTTAGCTGTAGCTGTCTATTTCTATCTTCCTGAAAATTGTTCTTAGAACTGTGTCTAACATTGAGAGCAACGAAAAACCAGACTCAAATTCTTTCTATGTGTACACAATAAAGCTGATTCTGATGGCAGAATATTAAAGTATCCTCGGGCTCATTAGTGAGTGATTAGCTTTATTTACTTGACAGTGTAAGCATGCAGTAATGTAACACTCCTCCTTCCAGGAGGATGATGTCTCTACTTCTGGTATGATGAACATCCCCCTCCCTTTTCCCCGTCAAACCTCTCCCAGCTATTGCAAACCTCGTCATAACGTAGCCCCGGGGCCCAACATCAGATCAATTCCAGTTCCCAGCCTGGCTATTTTTCTTTTTCTCAGTTCTTTTTCTCTGTGTGTGGGTTTTCACCTATATCTCTCTGTTTCTGCTCCCCTGTAGCAGTCTGAGGCAGATGATGTGTAGTCATAAACAATAAAACTTTTTCTACTGCTTTTCCCACTCCAGCACTGAGGAAATCTTAATGCTACAATTGTTTATTTAAAAATGAGCATGTGCAGTGCCCCTGAGTGTGTGTGTGTGTTGGGTGGGGTGTGTGTTAGTGGAGTTGGCACTAGGCGGTATTGATCAGACATAATGAGGACAAAGACAAGACACAAGGCAGCCCACACAAACATTGACACATACAGTATGTGCATTGTGCAAGCATGTATTTGTACACACACACACACACACACACACACAGACATGTCACAGCTCTGCAGGAAGATGAATGGGAGAGTAATTGACTGAGACAATACAAGTAATTTGTGGCTGTAGAAGAACATCAAGATTGATGATTGCCGGGGGTCCCTTGTGAACCAGCTCCTAGTTTTTGGTGGTGAGGATAGTTTGTGAAGCAAGAAGGGAGCAGGGGTGAATGTTAGAGTCAAATAAAGAGAAGAAGGAGAGGAGAGAGTGTGCAAAGATGACAGCAAATGGAGAAAACTCAGATGAATAGTGATGAAAGGAGGAGAGCTGGCCTATAGAGGGCAGGCTGTTCTAGCCATATCGCTCCCTTCCCTCCTTGTCTGAAATTGATTAACCCCGTCATACATTATGCATCCTGCACTGGAAGTGAAAATGACTTTTGGAATGGGGGGATGTGTAAAAATACAGAGCCCCACCGCTCAGATTGGTCTCCTGTAGGAACATCCTTTCTCAAGTAATCCTTTTTACCCCTGAAATTGCATTGAATTTTTTGACACATCAGCATTTGGGGTTGCAATGCATGCATTGTGTCTCGATGAATACTATCACACTTCCATTCTTATATTTTAATATAATTTCAGGGGATAAGGGTTTATGAGAATAGTCCCCATATGGCATTCAGAGATGTAGGATTTTATAACACTGTGGATAAAGCTAGATAAAGTAGAGAGAGACAGGAAAGGAAGGGGAGAGAGAGGGGAGCAGCAAAGGGCCCAGGCTGGACTCGAACCCAGGCCTGACTGTTGGAGAGTCTTGGAGAACTTGTCAGTTGCTGTGTTTCCAACATTTAAAATTTTTCAGTTTTTTATGGTATCATGTGAGTATCAGTTGTAGATTATATTTGAATTTGTTGCTTTATTCAGCCTTTATAATATCATACATATCCAAAACAAATAGGCTAATTTGAAGCAGAAATCTTAATGTAATTGAATGAGTGCAAGTTGATACATTTGAATATACAGTATGTGCTTTTTTTGTGGCCACAGAAAATACTTGTCTCAGGATTAGTTGTTTGGTGTGCAAAAGTGTTTGCCCCCTTCCTGATTTCTTATTTTTTTGCATGTTTGTCACACTTAAATGTTTCAGATCATCAAACAAATTTAAGTATTAGTCAAAGATAACACAAGTAAACACAAAATTCAGTTTTTAAATGAAGGTTGTTATTATTAAGGGGAAAAAAAATCCAAACCTACATGGCCCTGTGTGAAAAAGTAATTGCCCCCCCCCCGTTAAAACATAACTGTGGTTTATCACACCTGAGTTCAATTTCTCTAGCCACACCCAGGCCTGATTACTGCCACACCTGTTCTCAATCAAGAAATCACTTAAATAGGACCTGCATGACAAAGTGAAGTAGACCAAAAGATCTTCAAAAGCTAGACATCATGCCAAGATCCAAAGAAATTCAGGAACAAATGAGAAAGAAAGTAATTGAGATCTATCAGTCTGGAAAAGGTTATAAAGACATTTCTAAAGCTTTGGTACTCCAGCGAACCACAATGAGAGCCCCCAAGAGCGCAGCGACGACTCATCCAAGAGGTCACAAAAGACCCCACAACAACATCCAAAGAACTGCAGGCCTCACTTGCCTCAGTTAAGGTCAGTGTTCATGACTCCACCATAAGAGAGAGACTGGGCAAAAATGGCCTGCATGGCAGAGTTCCAAGACAAAAACCACTGCTGAGCAAAAAGAACATTAAGGCTTGTCTAATTTTGCCAGAAAACATCTTGATGATCCCCAAGACTTTTGGGAAAATACTTTGTGGACTGACGAGACAAAAGTTTAACTTTTTGGAAGGTGTGTGTCCCATTACATCTGGCGTAAAAGTAACACCGCATTTCAGAAAAAGAACATCATGCCAACAGTAAAATATGGTGGTGGTGGCAGTGTGATGGTCTGGGGCTGTTTTGCTGCTTCAGGACCTCGAAGACTTGCTGTGATGATAAATGGAACCATGAATTCCGCTGTCTACCAAAAACTCCTGAAGGAGAATGTCCAGCCATCTGTTTGTGACCTCAAGCTGAAGCGAACTTGGGTTCTGCGGCAGGACAATGATCCAAAACACACCAGCAAGTCCACCTCTGAATGGCTGAAGAAGAACAAAATGAAGACTTTGGAGTGGCCTAGTCAAAGTCCTGACCTGAATCCTATTGAGATACTGTGGCATGAACTTTAAAAAGGCAGTTCATGCTCGAAAACCCTCCAATGTGGCTGAATTACAACAATTATGCAATGATGAGTGGGCCAAAATTCCTCCACAGCACTGTAAAAGACTCATTGCAAGTTATCGCAAACGCTTGATTGCAGTTGTTGCTGCTAAGGGTAGCCCAACCAGTTATTAGGTTTAGGGGTCAACCACTTTTTCACACAGGTCCATGTAGGTTTGGATTTTGTTTTCCCTTAATAATAACAACCTTCATTTTGTGGAGGAAGGGGGCAAACACATATTTCACACCACTGTACACCCTGAAAATCTGTGATTCGATCCTCCTGCCTCCTAAAGTCCAATCTTACCCCCTATGAATTACAACTATTTTGTATTAGCAAAATAGGTATATTGGAACACACTACTTTTTTTTTTTTCAATCAGATTGTACATCTTCTAACCTCTTCCTGCATTTTCAAACATGTGCATGTTTCATTCCAGCTGTAAAATGCTGGTGCCTTGGTTATTATATCCTCAATGTTTTGTAAATGATTACATAAGAAATAAGGTTTGGGAAGGATTGTGGTTACGGTTGATAAAAAGGTGATGGTTAATTGCAGGTCAAACTCAGGTCTCTTGCATGAAAGTCTGATGCACTACACCAGTGGTTCTCAAACTAGGGGGTGGGTCCCTTTGGGGGGCACAGAGCCACTGCAGGGGGGATGTGGATGACCATGGGAAAAATATGGAGTGGAACTAAGTTGAATGAACATAATTCATGTAGGGAAATAAAAAAACAAGAGTTTGCTGATGCTATCGTACTGACCTAAATCATTTATTTTTTTTTAATCGAATTCAAGAGAATCACATTTTATTTGTTGCTCCCCCAATATTTTTAATGGGGGATAAGAATTCAATCCGTTTGAGTGTGGTGGGGGGGCATTAACTTTTTTTTCGGCTTCTGAAGGGGGGCACAACAGAAAGTTTTAGAACCACTGCACTACACACTCATCACCACCTTGACCTCCACACCCTTTACTTTCCACTACGCTACATAAAGGGCACACTACTTCCTGCATTGGCACTGAATGTTGGCACTGAATGTAAATTTTGAGTTGTGGGATTGTCCAATATAAACATAATTCTGAGGGATACTGGGCTGAGGCCCCCATAAGAAACACAAGAACCCCATTTGTTTGTGCAGTCCAATAAAATGGCTGATATGTGGGAGTCAACAGCAGAATTCTGTTCATACAAACTTCACCTCTACTCCAACCTTCAATCTAAACTCTACTTTTCATTTCTATATTAAAGGTTTATTGGACAACACCTCATTTGATTCCAACAACATACATAATATGTAACAATAGTTGTCTGAAAATTGTTAGTCATTTAATCACTTCTGCAATGTATCTTCTATGCCCAGCACAATCTGCAAAATAGTCAATTTGTAGTCAAAGGTAGATGTTTGCACACATCTACCTTTTGTATCTGACACAATGTTTATAATTATAATTCAATATTGAATGTATCTGCAAAATGTTCACTGACATTACTTTTCAGTTAATTATTTCTTTAATATTAGCACTTGGCAACTACAGTTTGGTAAAGCTACTTTTACATTTATGCAACTGCTTAAAGTAACTGAATAAAGGGTTGGTTCACTGAAATTAAAAATAGTTCACTTACCTCTTGTGGTTTCATAGACATGGGAAACGGGGGTGCTGAGAGTACTGCAACATTTACTATCAGGCATTATAAAAACCTGCACTTCATACTACAAACCTAGTATTTATTTTTCCTTTTTAGCTGAGGTATTAAGTAAGTGTTTTGTGGAAGAATAGGACTTTTATTTTGGTTTTATTTATTCATTTATTATTAAAATGTGTGGCCAAATAGTCTAACAAACTCTATATTGTTATTAGTTCCTTTTGCAATGCGACAGTCAATTATGCACTCACAAAAGGTCGGAGTTTTTCTGATTTATTAAGTGTCCCTTAATCAAAATAACTAAAGAGGACTTCAGTCAGTTTCCACCAGTTTATGTTCCATCCCTGTTCATCCCATCAGCCAGAGACTTGGTGACTGCACAACATCATGATTGTTCTATTTGTAATAATAACATAGGCCATTTAGGCCATTTTTACAGTATGTTATGTGGTTATAATTATTTAATATATTACAGACTCAATTTGCATTAGTTGTCTGCATTAGTTTAGCAAGGTGGACCTAATAAATTGGCATCTGAGTTTGCATAACATTATATTGATATTTTTAATCAGAATTGGCATCCATATTTGCATCAAAATAGAGTTATCATGGGATACGCTAGATTTGTTTTATTAAAGTAAGTTATTAGAAAAAAAAATCAAATGTTGATAAATGCCCTATTCTGCTAGGTTACAAATCCTTAAAAAAATTCTGGATCCACACAACGGCATTATTAGGAGATTGTATACATGTAAAAGGCAACATTTTAGGGAAGGAATGATCAAAAGTATGTGTATATTAATATGTGAGTGGGTGTACCTTAATAATGTGCTTTTTCTTTCTGGTCTAGTTCAGGGTTGGTGGCCTTGCTACACTGATCTCATTTTCTACTCAAAACATAAGAAAAATCTGCCAGACTTTTATTACCACTGTAAATGCTGTTTATTTGGGTGGCAACTGACAGACAGACCATTGCTTTCAGGAAGGAAATTATTAAGACTGCACGCGCACACACACACACCCCTTCCGACAGCTTTATCAATATTCCCTCTCATAAGAGCGCTCGGTCAGCAAACGTCACTGAAAGGCCAACGCTGCATGGCTAACTTCCTCATTAAAAAGTTTGGAGGAGCATGGGGGGCAGCTGGTGGGGCCCAGAAGGGGCCCGAGGTCCATGGGGCTCGGAGTCCCCGTGGCAGTAGCCTCCGAAGATCAACTCTTATCGGAAACTCCGGCCCCAGCCACTGACCCTGTCTATTTACACCCCGTTCAGACAGGCAAGAGAAGGAATACTGTGCTTTCTCTCTGTCACTTCCACTGAAAGGACAGGGGATGAAGGGAGTAACAAATTAATATTTAAACCCGGTTTTTAAATGAGGGGAGAGGAAACCAATTGTATTTACAAAAATTATAGGTTTTATTCATCAGTCAAATGTACAACAGGAAGCGCGTCTTCAAAAGGAAGAGCATAAAAAATAAACGACAGAGAAAGTTAAATGTAAATCAGAACCGCAATCAAAAAACTACCACACTTCCCTCCAAGAAGTAAGCACCTATCCATAAAAGAAGAATAACAATCTCAGGTTTGGTTAACTGTACACAAACAGACACCGTCGTCTGGCCCACTAACCGCTCTCCTCAGTCTTCAAGCTCCAGGTCCTGATAAAAACAGAGCCTGGAGAGAAAGAAGAGGACACACACAACACATACACAGCACTACAGCTGTAATACACACTAGCACCATGCTAACAAACACGCAGATACCTGCCAGACACAGAGACAACTGCAAACACGCAAACTAAACTCACAGAATAAGCTGCCAAATGGTCCACTAACACAACTTGCAGCTCTCTGCATGCCTGTTTGCTCCATGTCCTGATTAGGTGATTGAGGCCAGCTGCTACCAATCACTCACTGCAGCTACAAGGCAAGGGAAGGCAATACCTGCAGAAATGCAGAGACACAGGAGAGCACAGAAAGAAATGCCCATTATACTACAGCACATAACAGCATCCATCTGTCTCTCCACCTCTCTTTCTGTCTTTCTCTATATCCTCCCTACTGTCACCTACCTGGTTGAAAGGAGAATGAGACAGGACAGAACAAGGATTTTTCTACAGAATCATAAACAGAAAAACTATTTAACTGAAGATGTGAATTTTTACCTGATGTCACTTTCTTCAAAGAAAATTCTTATCTGCTCCAGGTGACCTGTCACAGGCAGACACAGAGATGGCCACAAGCGAGAGGGATAAAACAGAGAATAAACTCAGCGCAATGCAAAACAATAGCACTGAGCTATCCTCAATAAAGGAAATTAAATTCTAAAACGCCTGTTGTGGGGAAGAATTGCTTTTTATTGTGTACCTTAGGGGCAGGCACTGGAAACACTGAGAACAGTCATAAACAAGCCTTAATCATAATGGGAATCTCTTTTTTTTATTGTTTCTGTCTTTATGGTGTAAAATAAACTTTCAGCCCTCCATAAAAGACATTTTAGAAGCAAAACACCAGGGCAGTGGAGTACTAAGTAAAAAAAGTATTCAGGTGGAAAGTACAGAGGCAATAAAGAAAAAAGTGGGGGAAGCAGAAAAAACAAAAAGAGGACACCGTAGATTTATAAAGTTAGTACAAGAACTCGGCTCTGCTGGCTGAGTGTTTAACAGATGGAGGATGACAGTGGATGCTTAATGAGGTTTCAGGCACACAGGCAGTAACTTGCGCCGCCAGGAAAAGAAACACATGGGTAACTATTTTTCAACACTCGGAGTGTCCCTTCTACTGAGATACGCACATTTGTCAATTACCTCACACCAGCATGGGCCACTGTTTTCGACACTTCCCAAGAGGCTGCTCGCCAAAAAATAATAAGCCTTGGTATATTTCAACCCATTCTCATTCCCAGGCGGTCAAATACAGACGTTTTGTCACACCCCTCAGCGTTGTATACAGACGCACATGGTACCCTTTAGCGTCTGTTGGAGACACCTTCAGAAACTACTTGGTTAGGTAGTAGGAAGTCACGTGACATAAGTGACATAACATGTCACATGATGTGACTTGTAACATAACTTTAAATAACTCAACGTTAACTTTTGGTTTCACACAGGACATGAGCCCCGGTCTCCTGGGTGGAAGTCTTGTGTTTATTTGACCCATCCATCCATCCACCCCACCACCACCTCCACAGGCGGACTTTCTCACTCTTTATGTCGCTTGTCATACTACTTCACCTGACTTCCTTAAGGCTTTCTGGCAGCCCTGTGTGTCCTATACAAACACTAAAGGGTACCTTGTGCGTCTGTATACAATACAGAGGGGCATGACAAAACGTCGGGATTTTACGCCCTGGGAATGAGAACGGGCTGATTTGACTTATGCAGATAGCCATAAGTAACTTTTAGGGCTGTGTTTTAATGGTGCAATCACCATGTACAGTGCTAGGTCTTGTGTGCATAGGAAGTAAGGGTGTTTCCAAGTGCTCATGTTATTTTCATGTATAAAGAATCAGAACTGAAATGTGTAAAAGAAGTGGAGAAATCAGAGGGAGTGGTGATTAATCATTGCCTCAGCGACACACTTTTTTTCTCTTTGTATTGTGAAGAGGTAGTATCTGAAAAGGACAATGTGGCAGAGAGCAATCCCACCATAAATCTGACCTGGGGACACTAGAATGAATGGGTTGGTTGCAAAACACTAACTGTGCTAAATTTCACCAGGATTGGCTCATTATTTTACACACAAAAACTTGTGCCATTAGAATCCTTTGAACAATGCTATAATCACATTCAAATCTTACACTGCCGAGCCAATCACAGTGATGCATGATAACAATGGCTCACAAAATGGAGAGACACATTTTTCAAGTGTTTTTATTCATAATGTTGCATTTTCTTTTATTTCTGTTATCCATTATGTGTAGTTGGCACCACAATACTAGAGCCCTGAGATGTAGATGTGCTTCTCTTCTGTACTTGTATGAAGTGTTGGAAATGTGATCATGTAAATAAGCTCATGTTGCAGTTTAAATGGTAGAAGGATTATACAGTGTTACTCTAGTTAGCGTTTGACCACCATTAAAATTTTTCTTTAAAGTTTACAGTAAATGATTAGTTAATTAATTTATCGATTAGGTGATCGACAGAAAATGTATTCTGTCTGTTAAGTCTGTTATTTATTTTGCAAAAATACGAAACATTCTCTAGTTCCAGCTTCCCAAATATAAGGATTTGCTGCAATGCAAAGGGAATATTTGGAGGTTTTGAACAGTTGGTTATTTGCATTTTTATAGACTAAATGATTTTTCAAACAAATGACTGAGAGATTAATTGATAATGACAATAATGCTTAGTTGCTGCACCTAACCTGCATTTTCTTAGAGTGCGTCTCCACTACTTGAATTAAACAAACATGAGTAACTGGATGAGTAAACAGCAATTATTTCACGTCATCATGTTTGTTTGAGTTTAGGAATAAAGGCACAACCTCTGAAATGGTTCAGAGAAGAACAACAGGATAGTGGAGACTTTGAGGATTTTGGACATCTCAAAAAATGCAATCACCTTTCTTAAATGTTTTATTTTTGATGACAATGTCAGGATTGTGAGTGACATAAAGGCAACTGTGATTGTTAAAATCTCAAATGTAACATTATATGAGATTCTATAAGCGTCACAAAGTGAGTCTACAACACTGTGCCCATGCCTGTGTAGTCTAGTTTGTTGATGCCAGAGAAGCAAGATGTAGAATATGTCAAACAAAGATTTGCACTGAAGTCATCCTGACAGAAAGATTGGGAATGAAAAGCTGAGGATGCATCTGTGCTGCAAATTGGTCTGGTGATGTGTGGCTGTGAACCATTAGTAAGATGTGAACTCTGCGGCATAGAGGATAATGAGCCTGTTCAGTGTGAGAGACCTGAGTCAGCAGATGGACTGCACTATCACTGTGTTGCTCCTACAACCATGTTTAGGGTTAGAATGGAAAAAATGCTATGCTACTGATGGCCCAGACATATGAGTCTGCACACTGGAGATGGAATTGAACCTAAAGCTTAAGGGTGGGGCAGCATTAATTGGGAAGGTGAGGACATCAACTGGTGAATGTTTCCAGAGCTTCCAAAGCCGTATGTGCACATCAAGAGGAGCTCCAGGATATGAATGTCAGGCTCTCAGTTCCCAATAAGAAATGCAAACCAAAAGACAAAATATGTGCAGGGATGTGAAATGTGCAAAATATTTACATGGGAATGTGCAAAAGTTTACAGTATGAACAGGTGGGCATGAAAGTCAGTGTCATTTGGGGTCCAGGGCCTTGTTGCTGCAGACGGAAAGAAACTGATCTTGTTGCATGAGGTTTTGGTCCTGATGACTGTAGCCTCCTGCCATGTCTGAAACAGGTTGTGGGTGGGAGGGTTCAGCCACAATCTTTCCTGCATGCCTCTTCTGCCAACATTCCTGTTGGTTCATGAAATACTTTTACTGTTGCCCTTTATCAGTACATTTACATTTCGAGCTGGCTGATATGAGACTTTGAGGCTCTCTGATATATCGCCAGATGTATGTGGACATCCACATACTCTATAATTATATTTTAGAAAGCAGTGTTCTCCCAACTTTGTGGCAACAGTTGGGGGGGGGGGCCTTTTCTGTTATGACAAAGCCACATCCATAAAAAAAAATGGCCTGACCTTAACCCCATCCAACACCTTTTGAGATGAACTGGAACGCTGACTGTGAGCCGGGCCTTATCACCCAACATCAGTGTTGGACCTCAGTAATGCTCTTGTGTCTGGTGGAAGCGAATCACTGCTCCAAACTCTGGTGGAAAGCCTTAAACCAGAAGAGTGGAGGCTGTTATATCAGACGATTAATGGCTATGGTTTTGGAACAAATTGTTCAACTATGAAATAATGTTTGGGTGTCCATATACTTTATCGTGTATGGATACACTATCTTTCAGGAAGACATAAATGCTTCAAAAATCCATGGAACGAATGGGAGAACTGACTGAGATGTTCTTGTCATATCTGATCACTTATGGCTTCTATCTTGGGAGAAATATGTTCAGTATTATTATATGAATCATTACTCTCCAGATTGTGCACATGGCAGATTGAGAACACAGACAACCACTGCAATCATTACAATTCACATGAGGTCAACAGGTTGTACTAGTCTCACAGGACTTTAGTCAGGGTCTCATCTGCTGCTGACTCCTGAAACAGATATGGCACGTGGTTAACTAGTCATTTTTCATGTACTTTTATGTGCCATTTGTCCTAATAGAATTTCTTTTACAAGCACATCTGCAGTGTTACTTGCCTGTCAGAAATGATTGGTGGAAAATGTTTCTTCTGCTGTGGCATCAGTCTACTGTGATGCCTATAGTACAGAGCCTTGTTGGGAACACATGTCCTATCTCAATACTGCTGCAGTATGTTTTTGCAGCATCAGCAGCTTGTTGTACTGCAAAATGGCTGTCTCAGTGTGCAGGCGTCAGTTTTTGACATCCATAATTAGCTAGAGTGCGGCTGAGGAGAACGTGGGGGAAATGTGGCATCACCTGAGGTTTAAGCAGAGTTCAGCTCTTGAGGGAAAGTGACATGGTCTGCTGGAGAGGCGACAGTTTTTTTTCTACTCTCTCTTTGACCTGACATCTAAAGAATTAGCATGTAATTATGCATCATATGTGCCTTGTGCTCTTGGCAAGAAATCAGACCTTAATAGAGTTGAGAAAAAAACAAAAAACAAACTCAAAGCCTAATGAATGTGGTAATAAAACTAAAAAATCGAATGAGAACATTACTGGGTACGACTTTACTGACCTATGCAGTAGTTAAACAGGAATTATCTCTAAAACTACTCAATATGAAGAAATGGCAGCTAAGAAATAGACTACTGCTGTTGAGTAACTTAATGTGACCATTCTACACTGCGATTTGTTTCTCCATGTCTGTCCTCCATATTTACTTTCTCTTCAGGGAGCTGAGTGAGGGAGGTGATAATCTTAGTGTCTCATTAAGGCTTAAATTACAACGATAAGCAGGCTAGACTGTCAGGCATGTAGGTGACTTATTAAACTTCTTCAAAGCTTAAGGACTGCAATTCAGCTCCTCCTTTGATCAGTAATTGCTGGCAACTTTCCCACAATTAATTGATCACTCCTGGGAAAACACATTTTTACTTCACTTTGTGTGTGTGCTTTCTTTTTTCTTTTACTCAACCTTTCCCAAGGTGATAAAGAAGCAAAAACTTAATCACAGTGCCCCCAACCCTCCTCTCCCATTGGACTTGAGACTTATCTTGGCTTGTAACTTTGTTGGAATGTCACAGTCCAGACAGAGTTACAGACTTAGGCTAGTGGATACTGTAGGGATAAGAAAGCAGACTGCTGCTGTTTCCCATGGGATCCAGTAGCAATCTGCTGGAATCCCTTATTTTTTCCACCAGCCCCCGAGGCCCTCCTTGTTAAAGTGGATCCACTGAGAGCTGTCATCCACTTGGCAGGTGGAGAAGAAAAGACAGCAGATGATCTAAGTGGAGCTTAGAGTGGCTAGAAGGCTTCATGTGTGAGCTCGACATGTTGCTATAGCTGCTGTCTGGATGAACCATGTTGTTAGAGCTGTTGTGTTTTCCCCTAATTTCTTTTTTCAAGGTCCACAGTGTTTTTATCCATTTTAGCCCATTTACTACAGACCCCATGCATTGTGGTTTGTCAGGGGTCAGTGAATAGAGGCAAGTGGGCCATCCCACAAAATTATTTTGTCCCCTTATTAAATTTATAGAATACTTTTTTGAATGGCACATCAACATTTTAAGCATTTTTCAGAAATGCATAATGATGTAAATATAAGGGCCATTTAAATCACACTGAATATGACTTTATGTATTACTATCCTATAATAAAAAATCTTCCTTATAGAAAAAAGCATGCAAATTGATACTGTTCCTTACTCTGCTGTTTAATAGATCATAGTATGGACAGCTCCTGGCACTGAAATTAAGTTTCCATTATTTCACAAGCAATTCTGACATGATGTCTTTTGTCAGGATATTCTGGCTTTCACACTCTAACTCAACAAGAGGCTCAATGATCGATCTGAGACATCATGTCCAATCCCTCCACATCTGGAGGAACTTTAAAAATCTATGTAGGTGCTGGGTTTATGCAGGTCTATTGCAAACGCCAGGGCTGCTCTAAGGCTTCAGTGGCAGCAATTACAACAAACTGATTAATGCATTCCCATAGGAATTGGCCAAAATAATTTTCACACAAACAAAATCCCTGATCCCTGAATTGTTTTTTAAAGAATTTTTTGTGTGTTTTCCTTGTTTTGATTTTATAAGGGTATGAAAATGAACTAGCAGAGACCTGAAACTTGCTCCAGATGTATCATCTATCACAGTAAACAGTTATTGTTGCATGCAAAGGTATTACAGACTTTTCAAATCAATTTGCACTGTCAACTACATTACAATTCAGCCGCTTTTACATAAATAAAAGTAGCCGTCCATTAATGTTCATAGGTGATAGGTAGCCTATCCAGCAAATTTCGAATCTCTGTAAATTCATTTTCAAACCCTAGTGAAAGATAAACTTGTATGTAGGGTTTCTACCGTGCTCAGAAAACTTATCATTATCTTTATTAGAGACTCTCCTCCCAAGAAAAAATAACTTAATCAGTTATTTCAGTAAGTGCCCCAAATTGATATGGTTATGTTCAAGTGACAAAGCCATCTAGTGGCCGTAGGAATAATGACAGGATCAAGGAGGAAGTCAGGTGATGTTATTATAGAGCGACAAAGTCTGTCAAGGGAGGAGGTTGGAGTGGATGGATTGGTCAATAAAACTTGAATTTTGCCACGGGAGACCTGTTTCCAACCAACAGTCAACATTGGTTTCGTTTAACCATGACCACAATCATTCCCTAACCTTAACCACGTGTTTATTATTGTAACCGTGATGATGAAGGACCCAAACCATAACAAAGTAGTCATTGCGCTACTTTTAAAATTCCTGTGGTAATTTTGCATAGGTCCTTAATACGAATCAGACACAGCCGACACTGCAATAATAATCATTTAATAAAGATCTGGGCCAGAACCCTACCTCCACTCTCAACTTCAGTTCTGGCCCAGCGCAGACTTTCTAAAATGGCTCTTCTCAATGTAAGATCCTTCTCTAACAAAATGTTTATTTTAAATTATTTTATCTCTTCTACTGATTTAGATTTCATGTTTTTAACAGAATCCTGGTTATGTCCTGGTGATCACAGTCAGCTTGCTGAACTGTGCCCTCCAGATTATGACTGCTTTAGCTGCCCTAGGGATTGTGGTCATGGTGGCAGCCTTGTTAATGTCTATAGGAAACATTTAAAATGTAACCTCATAGCTTGCAATGTTTTTTCCTCCTTTGAAGTGCTCATGTTTAAACTTGGTGTCCCACTCCCTTTCATATTTGCTATTATTTATCGCCCCCCTAAACCAGCTGGCTCCTTCCTATTGGCACTCCTTGAATTTTTATGCAGTCTTGTTTTAAATTATGATAGAATTTTTCTTTGTGGTGATTTTAATATTCATGTTGCTTGTCCCTTGCTGCTGATTTTTTTTAAATATCACTAACTCTTTTAACTTTCAACAACATGTGTCTCTCATTCCCGTGGCCCACTCTAAGTACACACATGCCCTTCTGTACACTGTTCAATTCTTTTGACAATGTGTTTCCTGACTCCTCCAACATAAACAATTTGGTTAATTCTTTTAACTACCTGTGTTCTTCAACCTTAGATCTCATAGCTCTTCTGAAAAATAGATCAAACTCAAAGACTAGAAAACAGCCATGGTTAAATGACAGTATTCAAAACTGTAAAAGGATATGCAGAAGAGCAGAATGCAGATGGAAGAAATCATGTCTCCAGGTCCATTATTACTCCTTTATAATAGGATGGTGAAGGATGCAAGAACATGCCATTTCTCTGCACTTATTTCTGCCCATCAGCACAACCCCAGATTCCTATTTAAGACTGTGGATCAGTTAGTTAACCCAACCTCTCCTTGTGCCTCTGCTGATTGTGATGCTGATTGTGAAGTTTCTTTTGCACTTTGCTGGAAAGGTGGAGTTAATAAGATCTGGTATTACCCCCAGTCCTGCCTTTTTAGATCTGAATCACCAGCTCAGGGATTCTTCGTCCAATTTATCATTTATCTGCTGTTACTCTGCCTCAACTTACAGACATCATGTCTTTTATGAGAGTATCCTCCAGCCCTCTTGACATAATCCCAACTAGGTTTTTATTGGAAGTTATGGATTGTATTGCACCCCATTTTTTACACTATTTTTAACAGCTCATCCTATCTCCAAACTGCCTTTTATTTCCAAGGTTCTCAAAAAAAATGTTTCTAAGCAGCTTCTCGCTGCTGTGGAAAACAATAATACCTTTGAAAAGTTCCAATCTGTTGTACCTCCCTGTCAAGCCCACTGACCTTAGTACGCTGAGTTCTCTGCAAAAATACGATCTATTTTAGTTTTAGTGATGCAGAAACTGTTGTACATGCTTTTATCTCTTCACTCCTTGATTATTGTAACAGTCTGTTCACTTATCTTAATCAAAAAACTTTGAAATGACTGCAGACTGTACAGAAGGTTTCAGAAGGTACAGACAAACAATGTCATCCTGCTGATCAGATCAGAAAATGTTTTTATTTGGTATGGACCAACAACATATTTTGTTGTTTAATTTGGACGACTCAATGATGCACTCAATGAGAGCAACCCTCCTTTGTCATCATAACCTAGGGAAATAAATTTCAACTCCTGGCTGCCTCAAAGGCAGAAAAAAAACACAGGAAGGCCTCAGTGCCTTAACTTCTTATTAGGATTTGTTGTTTGCTGATTTATTATTCCAGTGTCCCCATAGTAATAAATTAGATTTGCACTGGAGTTTTGTTTTGGATCTGTGATCTAAACAGCTAACCGACTTATTATAATCAACTGAAGCTGCTACACTAATCATGGAAGCCACACACATCCGCACGGGCATCGCACTACCATCTCTATTTTTTTTCTTGCGGCCCTCCAACAGGTAAAACTACATATAACTGTGTAAAAAAAACGAGTAAACGAGTACAGTCTTTTTAAAAATGATTCAAATAAATACCTCATTGTACCAAGGCAATGCAACACAGCAGAGGAACCTTGTGGGTGTTTTTACATTTCACATTAAAATAAATCAGTCAAATCAATGTGTATCCTGCTCCGCCCCATCGACGTGACACGTCACATCTGTACCCCATGTATATCGGCCGTTAGCTGCCATTATGTTAAGTGTAGCAGGAAATGGCCATAACGATTCTGCACCTTCCATGTACAATTTAACGGCCACCCTGGAAGGCAGAGTTAAAAGCCACTCGGTTGTTCACATCAAAAGTGCCATACGTCATACGTGAAATAGTTGCGTAATAAATGACAAAAAGAGAGCTAGGCCCTGTTTATACCTGGCATTAACAAACGTCTTGGGTGATTCAATCACCAGTGGACAGATACAAGTACATCTGTTCACACCTGACATTAGAATGTGTCTCGAGTGACCACTTGTGATTTTATCTCACTTCCCCGCTCTATATACAAATAAACATGTATATAATTTCCATTTGCAAAGACCAAAAGTGTTGTTGTTTTTAACCTGAATTTGATGAATTTACTGTTCATCAGACCACAAATGAGACAAGACATAGGTTATAAAAAATGTTAGACGCCGCCAGAGCGGAGTGTTTCTGGGGGCCAGGCCTCACTGATTACTGTACAAAAACACAAGATAGCTTTACTTGTTGCTAAAGTAACCACTAACTGCTGATAACTGTAGCTGCCGTTAGCTAGTTAGCTCAGTTAGCCACGCAGCAAGTGGTCTGATTAGCTTTAAAGCTTAAATAAAGTTTTATTAACTTTATTAAACCTCCTCCTCCCAGGGCTCCAAAGCTCCTGTGCTAGCGGTGTAAACACTGTGGAGCTTGTGAATTTACTGGACAGCTTTGATCTTACCCAACATGTAAATGAAGCCACTCATCAGCATGGTAACATTCTAGACTTGGTAATAACAACAGGGTTAAACATTGACAATGTTTCAGTACTAGAATTACCTATTTCTGACCATCACTGTGTGTATTTTGATGCCAACCTTATCTTAACTAAGACTAAAAGGGAATTTTTGGTTCAAAAGAGATTTCTAGATGGAAAGGCTAAAGCAAAGTTCTCTAATATTATGAGGTCATTGGGCTATACAGCTATGACTGCTATTTAAATGACATGGTTGAATATTTCCACAACACCTTGTCATCTGCTTTAAATTCTGCTGCTCTACTAAAGGTTAACAAGAGGTGGATTGACAGACTCTCCCCATGGTTAAACAATAACTGTGTTAATGAGATTAAGGGAATCTGTCAAGCAGCTGAAAGAAAATGGAGGAAAATTAGGCTCACAGTTCTCTGTATTATATAGGCAATATACAAGGTAATATATACAGGCAAGAAGCCCTGATTGTCTATAACAAAGCAATACGTCTGTCAAGAAAGGAGTACTTTTCCAAGATTATTACAGAGAATGCTGGAAACTCTAGATTATTCTTCTCCACTATTGACCAGCTACTCAACACTGCCCCCACCCATCCGCAGTTCTCTGCATCAAATTGTGAAAAATTTGCAATGTTCTTCAAGAACAAAATAACTTTAATTAGAGCCAGTATTGCTGGTGATGTAAACACATATGAACCATACCATTAACTGAGCTTTGCAAGACTTTCACAGTGTAACTCCTCCTCCTTATGTATTGACCATGTACCTACAGCATTTTTTAAGAGGGTGTGTTTCAACTCATGTCTTGAAGATTATAAATACATCTCTTTAAACACGCATCTTCCCAGATGCCTTCAAAACAGCTGTTGTAAAACCTTTACTAAAGAAACCCAACCTAGACAGTAATGTGCTGACCAGCTATGGTCCGATATCCAACCTTCCATTCAGAATCAGAATCAGAAATACTTTATTGATCCCAGAGGGGAAACTCTTTTGCTACAGCAGCTCAATATCACGTCAGTGCGCACAGGAATAGAAGTACTAAGCAAAAAAATATAATACACTATAATACAGGTCAGAAAATTAATTCAGTACCAAGTGGGTATAAGTATAAAATAAAATAAGTGTGAAGTACAAAGTGGGTTTTCTCTGTTGATGATAATAATATGGTATAAAGTAATAGTGCATGAACAGCCAAGTTAAGTGTACCTTATTTATAATGAGACGCATTCATTAGTAAGATACTTGAAAAAGTAGTTTCAGTGCAAATAAACTCCTTTCTTAAAGAAAATAATATCTTGGAGGAATTTTAATAAAGCTTTAGAATATACCACAGCACTGAAACTGCTCTTACTAAAATAATCAGCAACCTCAGACTAAACTCAGATGAAAATAGGGTCTCAATTCTTGTCCTCTTAGACCTAAGCACAGCGTCTGATTTGATTGACCAGGACACCTTAACGAATCATCTTGAAAAGTTGGTTGGTCTTTCACAGTCATGTTAAACTGGTTCAAAACAATCAAAGGGAGGAAGTTTGACGTCAGTCTTAGAGATCATGTGTCTGAGAAACATGACATTTGTTTTGGGGTTGCACAAGGGAGCTGCCTTGGTCCATTACTATTCTCACTATACATGCTGCCACTTGGTGACATCATTAGAGAGCACAATGTATGTTTCCATAGTTATGTGGATGACACGCAACTATACATCTCTGCTGAACCAAATGATGCTGTAGCTATAAACTCTATGACTACCTGTCTCTTCAGTTACTGGTTACCAGTCTATGGCGGTTACTAACTTACGCAGAGGACATCAGTTGAGTAGGTGGTCCTACTGTTGTCCAGGACACATTCACATACACACTGCTTAAAGAATGTGGCCATATGCAGCCCGACCACCTCCGAATGTGGTCAGATCTCAATGCGTCCTCAATGCGTCTTGGGTACATTCACACCTGTACTTAGAGCTGTCCACTTGTGATCAGATCACTCAGGATGCATGTTAATGCCAGGTGTAAACAGGGCCCTTGAGAAAGAAGTTCCTTTCTCACCTCAACACAGCTGGCCACTTCAGAAAGGTGTGAGGGGAGGGGTTTTTACAAAGCTATTCGACAATCTGACAATGATTTCTGATAGTTTTTTTTTTTTTTCGCTTTGGTACTATTTTCACAAGTAAGGTGTACATTTTCAAAACTCTTAGTACAAAAATCCAAACTGATCACACTTGTAACGCAGCTAGTCATTCTTTCAAAACCTGATGGAATGCTTTCAGTCAGTTGCACATGTTTTCAGTCCACATAATCGTTTCAAACACAAGATTATTGTAATATGTAATGGGAACATTTGGTTTAATCACCGAAACACAACAGTATGATCTTCTTTCAGTTTAGTACTTTTAACAATTAGTTCATCCAACAGCAAACAAGGCAAGATACATGTTTCAAATCGGCCTTAGAAGTGCTGAAATTAATATGCTACAGTACTATAAAAGACAGATTACACAGTTTCACATTCGGAAATACACTTACATTACTTACATTTACATAATCTATAAAATCTCCAAAAGATCCATCCTATATGTAATCAAGTGAAGGATCAATGAAGACATCCTCTACAATCATTTGGGCAAATTAGTTTTTATTTTTCAGATATAATTGTAACATAGGTATACTTTCTATTATTTAACTAAATGAGAACAAAACATAACATTTAGTGCACACATTACATTAATTTGGATGAAGCCTGTCTTGAGCATTTGGCCATAGATTCTCATCCACATCACAATGAATGTTATCATTGTTCAAGCACCTTGGAAAAAACCTTTTGGCGTGACTAATCCATGCTTGACATTGGTCTACATTGATGTCATCACATGCATTATCCATGGCCTGAAGGAGGGTGGCACGCTCAAGGGGTTGGCGATCATAGACCTTCCACCTCCGTGCTGAAAAAAATTGGCCGATGATGTTCCGTCCACGGCGACGAGTTTTGGCAAGGTTAACGCCTGCTTCGTCAACAAAAATGTACTTGTGATGGTTCACATCAGCGTCAAGCACCATAACCCTCTAAAAAATATATTTTGGTTAGTTCTTTTTACAGTGTTGTTCCAATATACATATGACGTAAGTGATGCATCAAATAGTAACAGTAATACAATATATAGTGCTGTACCTGAACATACTCAGCCCTTAGTTGTTTCACCCGGTCATTGTTTCTCTCAAAAGGCACCAGGTAAATGTGTTTCATTGATACCTGGTGCCTCTTTAAAAGGCAGGCTACTGTTGGTAGGCTGATGGATGCCACATTGGCAAAGGTGTCATTGTTCTCCTCAATTGCCTGCTTTATTTCTGACAGCCATATATCATTCCTGGCCCTCACCATTTCCAACACTGCCAACTCTTGCTGGTCAGTCAGCACACGGCCACGACCACCACTATGGGGTTTTCTGTCAATTCTAAGCATAGAGCAGAGTATACTGTCAATAGATCATACTGTACAAATACTGTAACATGTCTGATGAATTTACATGCATTACAATTTACTGTGAATGTAATAGTATACATCCTCCACACTTACCGTTTTTTTTTGGCGAAAGGTTCGGATGATAGAATTGACAGTTGATCTTTTTAGATTTGGATCAACTAATCTGACAGCTTCTGCCATAGTAAGGCCTTGGTTCACCACATGATCAACGATGATGGCCCAGACTTCATTAGAGACAACAGTTCTGCCTCCCCCTCTCTCATGACCAACCCTTTGATGGGCCCCATGCCCACCTCTCTGACGGATCCCTTGTCCACGAGCTCTTCCTATTCCTTGCTGTCTATCCTGCTCCATGTTGAAAGAAATTGCCAGTGTTTACACCCCCACTTTTATATCTAATGACCAATTGTGGTTACCCCTATCTGAAATCAATTAGCAATAATGAGTATTCATCATGTGTGGTTAATTTATATGTTCGTACAAAAACACATTTTATTTCTGTAGTTCTCAAAATTGATATACTGTTTATTGCTGAAATGAAAATATATAGGTTTACCAACGGTTCAGTGATTAACCATTAAGATCAGTTGGATTAAGTGTTGGTCAAATGTATTTACGCAAATTAGATGAGAAGCATATCAAAAGTATTATGAGCATTGCATTGTGAAAGACAATTACTTCATATGAAACATATTTCTTTGATGACACACTGATTAGGTGTGGTGAAAAAGTGATTGTGTAATTTTGTGCATTGTACTTTGTCAATTGAACATGTGATTACATGTTTGAACAAAGAGACTTTTTGATGATCTGCTTTGAGTTTTATACTAACAGTTGTGAGGTTTTAGCACATACTTGTGAAAATAGTACCAAAGCAAATAAAAAAAACTGTAAAGCACATTGACAGCTTAAGCTGTATATGCAATCCTATCATCAGACAAGAATGTTAATATTGGATGTTTCTGCAAAACCCCAGATTACATCCAAAGCCAATGTTTTTAAAATTCTCACTTTCTGCAATATCTGCACATGGAAACTACGGTATGGTTAAGGTTAGGAAATTATCCTTGTTTATGACAAATAAATTATGGTTAAAGTATGGTTAGGGTTACGCAACAAAACACCTGGTTGAGGTTAGGGAAAGATAGTGGTTGCAGTTTTAAAAAGGCAGGCTACTGTTGGTAGGCTGATGGATGCCACATTGGCAAAGGTGTCATTGTTCTCCTCAATTGCCTGCTTTATTTCTGACAGCCATATATCATTCCTGGCCCTCACCATTTCCAACACTGCCAACTCTTGCTGGTCAGTCAGCACACGGCCACGACCACCACTATGGGGTTTTCTGTCAATTCTAAGCATAGAGCAGAGTATACTGTCAATAGATCATACTGTACAAATACTGTAACATGTCTGATGAATTTACATGCATTACAATTTACTGTGAATGTAATAGTATACATCCTCCACACTTACCGTTTTTTTTTGGCGAAAGGTTCGGATGATAGAATTGACAGTTGATCTTTTTAGATTTGGATCAACTAATCTGACAGCTTCTGCCATAGTAAGGCCTTGGTTCACCACATGATCAACGATGATGGCCCAGACTTCATTAGAGACAACAGTTCTGCCTCCCCCTCTCTCATGACCAACCCTTTGATGGGCCCCATGCCCACCTCTCTGACGGATCCCTTGTCCACGAGCTCTTCCTATTCCTTGCTGTCTATCCTGCTCCATGTTGAAAGAAATTGCCAGTGTTTACACCCCCACTTTTATATCTAATGACCAATTGTGGTTACCCCTATCTGAAATCAATTAGCAATAATGAGTATTCATCATGTGTGGTTAATTTATATGTTCGTACAAAAACACATTTTATTTCTGTAGTTCTCAAAATTGATATACTGTTTATTGCTGAAATGAAAATATATAGGTTTACCAACGGTTCAGTGATTAACCATTAAGATCAGTTGGATTAAGTGTTGGTCAAATGTATTTACGCAAATTAGATGAGAAGCATATCAAAAGTATTATGAGCATTGCATTGTGAAAGACAATTACTTCATATGAAACATATTTCTTTGATGACACACTGATTAGGTGTGGTGAAAAAGTGATTGTGTAATTTTGTGCATTGTACTTTGTCAATTGAACATGTGATTACATGTTTGAACAAAGAGACTTTTTGATGATCTGCTTTGAGTTTTATACTAACAGTTGTGAGGTTTTAGCACATACTTGTGAAAATAGTACCAAAGCAAATAAAAACTGTAAAGCACATTGACAGCTTAAGCTGTATATGCAATCCTATCATCAGACAAGAATGTTAATATTGGATGTTTCTGCAAAACCCCAGATTACATCCAAAGCCAATGTTTTTAAAATTCTCACTTTCTGCAATATCTGCACATGGAAACTACGGTATGGTTAAGGTTAGGAAATTATCCTTGTTTATGACAAATAAATTATGGTTAAAGTATGGTTAGGGTTACGCAACAAAACACCTGGTTGAGGTTAGGGAAAGATAGTGGTTGCAGTTTTAAAAAAAGGCTCATGTTAATTTCAGATCTGTGACAAGACAGAGCTTGAAAGTCAGATGTTTTACATGCCCATCTTCCACCCCGACCACCACAGCCATACTTTGAACCTTGGTACATAAAGGGCACACTACTTCCTGCATTGGCACTGAAAGTTGGCATTGGACGTAAATCATGAGGTGCAGAATCATCCAATATGGACTTAATTCCTAGGGCTACTGAGCTGGTAGTTTCACAGTATAACATTGTTCTTAGGTTCAACTGATGTGTTGAAAATCCCTTCTTCATGTTGCCTGTAGAGACTTTATTTCCCTTTGATTTAATTTGATCTGTAATATTTATGTCAATTTAGCAATCCAACCAGATGTGACACTCCGAGGTAGGCAGCTCACCATAAATCCCAGATTATTAGCACATTTGTTAAATAGGAATAAATAAATAATAATGTCTGACTTATTCTCACTCCTCAGCTCCTTATCTCATGCCCCCCCAAAAAATTCTCATCCATCTAATGAACTACAGTTCCTGGTTTGTTACATTCATAATATCGCTGTTGTCATTACGTAATGATACTCATCCATTAGGTAAATTACTTTTAGGTTGATCACAAGAATTGGAGAGGAGTTTGGTCTGTACAGATTGATGGTAATGACTCTGAGAGGCCGGCTCTGACACTGCCAATATTTTAGATCTGAAGGGCTTAAAGAGCAATCAACTTACTAAAGACATGGCCTAATGCTGCAGGAATCAACTGTGGTCTCAGTCAATTAACTATTGGTTTTCTCTCAGTTCTGCAACGCACAATGCTTTTATTATATTGCATATTTGGAAGTGTTTATTTAAGAATGTGGGTGAAAGGCACTTCTGGTCATAAATGTGTATTGGATTACAAAATCTACTTCTATGAAAGGTATTCACTAAGGCATAAGTGCACTTCAGTTAGCCTGAACAGCTAAAGCAAAATTTATTTATAGCTAAGCTATTTTTGTCTTTTCTGCCTCTGAAAAAGTTTCTTTGTTTGTTTTTTACACATAGTTAAAAGTTTTCTGTTACTCATTGAGACAGCACAGGAGATTTGAAGGACAACCTTTTGAATTCCACTTTAGGCTCATTATGTTATCATCATTAATGAATTGCAATTCATTTTAAAGAACACTTTTTCACACTTGAGGGGAGACCACGACAATGCCTCTGTATATGTACTGGAGAGAGAGAGATATGCTACACTTTCTGCCACTTTTTAATTGACGGGTGATGGTGACCGGTGACCTTTGATAAACTCCTTCCCTCCGGAAGTGGGTGGTGCTATGCGTGGACCAATGAGCATGAAGCAGGCGTGGTGATGAGCAGGAGCAAATGGAAGTAGGCGTGGGAATGAAAAAAACCCTGTAAATGAAATATGATTAAATAATTCAATCATTTAAGTGAAATCAATAGTATCAAAAGTATAAAAATAATTTACAAATTCACCATCCGTAAAATCTTTTAGGAGCAAAAGACACGTCCTTCTCTGTTGTCTGTCTGGTGCAGAGTGAGGTGCGAATGAATTGGAAAAATGTGGGAGGGTAGGCGGAGTTTGCGTGAACCAATGGGAGGGTTAGCCAATGGGAAAATAGGTTAGGAGGAGCTTGCGTCAGGCAATGATTTTGTGAAAATGTGAACTAAAAAATAAAATGATTAAAGTTTTGAAGCTGCATAAATGTCCGTATATCGGTTGAACATGCGGCATCTCTTACAGCTCCTGAGCAGACTGAGGAATGAGGGTATCAGATTTCCTCTGTAATACCATCACCCCTAAAGGTCAGCCATCTGTGAAGGCAGTTTGAAATTGGGTAAATATAACCATAAAGATGTCCATGGTGTTTCTCAATCATCAAAACATCCTGTATACCTCTAAAAGACCAAAAGTCTGCTGTTCTTTTTGAAGATTCCTTGCTGCTCAATCATCTGTGAAGGCAGTTTGAAATTGGCGTGTGAAACTCCTCACATGGCGTAAATATAACCATAAAGGTGTCCATGGCGTTTGTTGCTCTTCTTGTAGGCAGACTGTGTGAAGCCAGACTGTGTAAAGACAGACTGTGGAAAGACAGACTGAGTGTGGCTTTTATGGCTTTATGATATGCTGAATGCATGTCATCCGGACAACACTTTCATACACACTTTGTACAAAATAAGATAAATTACCCATAAAATCTGGAATCTGGGGACCTTTACTCACTCTTATGTTGAAAAAGATTATACTTTAAAGTTTCACAATATCATAAGGGGAAATTACAATTAGTGTCTTTAACACGGAGCCTGATGTCAAATGTACTTGAAGTTTCTGTGTGAAGTTCCGTGTTGGAGGTCTGTATAACAAACATCACAAATGACAAGAAAAATAACTAAAAGAAATGTTAATTCTTAGAGGCTAATCTCTGCACCGAACACACACACCACACACACACTCACCGGAACCAGAGAAGGTCAAGAGGTCAACCCTTGTTTTCACACAGGGGTACCTATTGAAGTAGACAGATATCAAAGTGAGACGCAGAGAGCAGGAAGACTTCTGACATCTGACAACAGAAAATGGCTCAAGCAACCGGTAAATTACCAATATCTTTAAAACTATATTTTATGAGTTTAAACCTTTAGGCAGAAACACAGGGAGTTTTTTCATTCTTTGCAGTGACTCTAAACAGAGGGCTGAACCTTCAAGCGGAGGAGTCTGGTTAGTACAGGTCTACATTATGTATTTTTAATACAGAAATATTTAAAAGACTTTTATTTCCTACCGTGATTATAAATTATATCTTTCAGAGTCATCAACTGACACCTCAGCATCTGAGACCTCATCTGATACTGACAACTTATCTGTGCTTTCAGAGGACATGGTATTACCCGGTGAGTTGCTACATTTTTTTTTTTTTACCAGTTTTTTTTTTTTTTACCTAAAACTTACACAGAATATTTATCAAAAACTTTTTTCTCATGCTAGATCTGTGGGGCGTTTTGGACCAATATTTCCAAGAAGGGCTATCGCCATCATCACAGCCACAGGATGACACAACCAGGAATGCCTCAGGCGGTCAAAACATTAAACATTCTCTAGAGGCTGTCCGGTTAACCGGAGGAGATCTGGTGGATGTGATACTGCATCAATATTTTGAAGAACAACCGCCATTTCACCAGGAGCCTGCCTCAACCACTAATCAACCGCTGATGGCTGTGGAGAGGTCTAGGCCTCAACCAGCGGACAGAGATCCAGGATTCTCATCGGGTCACAACCACAGGAGAACCAGTTCCAGTTCTGAGAATCCACACCTGAGATCCCGCAGGGCTTCCAACGAAGGATTTCCATCGGCACGCTGTAAGTCTATTTGCTTTTTAAATTGTTTTACAGTGCATTGTGAGACGACTCAATCACGGCAAATAAATGTAATAATTACCCAGCAGAGAACACAATGTACCTTCCTTTTCTCTCATTTTACTTCATAAGCAAACACGGAAGGTTTTGTATGTGTGAAATTAAATAAGTTGTGCTTTAAAACGTAATTTTATACAAAGCTGAGTCTCATAAGATATATTTGACTGTGTGCTGTTATAAGCTATTATTGGCGTTGGTTTGAGTTATAGTGTTTCTCATAAGTATTGGTGTTTTTTATATAGGAATAAGCTGGTATAAATATGAAATTCTAGGGGTTTTGCATTTGGTATTCTTATCAGTCTCTCTTAAAGTAAAAAACAGCTGTTTTTGGTCCTTACCCTTGTCTTCACAACAAGTTGTGAGATACACACACACACAAACACACAGGGAACACACATACGTATGCGGTCTGGCTGTCTGTTTACATACCAACCTTAAGGGGGCTGTTGTGTTTATGAGATCTGCCCATTAATGAAGTTAATGTTTTCTTTTTGTTTCTCTCTTTCTTTTTTGTCTCCAGCAAACAGACCCAGGTCCAGACCATCCAGGTGGCCTCAGTGTTGCAGAACTACATGCCAGCAATTGGATCTGATGACTAGAGCCTTTTGGCTCATCTGTCAGAAATTAGGTGTACACAGTGACAATTTGTAAACTGTTTCAGACGGTGATTTTTATCATGTGGATAAATTGCAATGATGTTGATTTAAGGTTTTTAATAGCGTTTGATTTTTATTAGGTCATGGATCAACACACACTAGTAGCTATTGAATTGTTAGAGAGTTTATCAGACTCAATAGCACAAAATCTTCAGAATGAGTCGGGTTTTCAAAAGGATTTAACTGAAAATGATTTGAATGAAAACGACACAGCCACTACATCTAACAGCTCTGAACAGCCGGTAGATCCTCTCCTTGCTTTAAATCAAGCTCTCACTAACCTTGAACAGTTAGAGAATGAATCATCACTAGACGAAACAATCAGAATAAATAATGTCCAACTTGAACAAAGTCCCGCTTTATCAGACCCTAAGACACCCACAAACCATATCGATCTCAGCATAACCAGTCCTCCTGTGCAGCAAGGAGGTGCTCGTATTTCACCACAACCAAGCGTTGTGCGGCGAAGCCGATTTGCAACTTAGCAAATCATATAGTTGTTAAACTTTCCACCCCCTCTTAACGCAGATGGAATAGTGGACTACGTGTATATTACAACACAACTTTGCAACAAGCAGATGCGTTGCTACAGCAAGCATTGGTATCGCGACTCCTCGAGATGCGGTACAGTTAGAGCTCCGCGGGCAAAATCTCCATAGTAACGTCTCGGTCGTCTTACCTAATGACGAGCTCCCAGCCTAGCCGACTTTGAAAGGTTCTTACTACATGTTGTGCAGTCTAACTGGGCTGTTATGGCCAGCTAGAACTTATCGTGGAAGTGATCCAGAACCCTAGGGGTGGGGGGAAACGAATTCTGGGAAAAATGCTAGACTGTGAAATCATTGAAAAAAAAAAGACATTTTCTGTCATCATCCAGAACAGAGAGAATCAACTATGTTTTGCCGTCTGGCTCATCTGTTACAACCCAATATCAGCAATAGAGAAGCCCTCAAATGCGGTAGACAGCTTCAAAATGAAGTAGGGTTAGACGATCAGACCGCTGTATTCTTTAGCGACATCCCAAAATTTTAAACTGCGTTGGACTGTAAAATTGTAGTGTTTTACAGAACCGAGGATGACAGGGCTCTCCGCAAATTCTTGACAGATAGCCCAAGACGGAGTAAAACCCTGATTTTGTTTCTCTTCCAAAATCACTATTATGCGGTTAAAAATCTCAAAGCCTTTCTAGGTTCGGCTAATGTTTGTGAACACTGCTTTACAGGTTTTAACAGCATGTTAGGCCATACTTGTGACGCTCGTTGCACCGTATGCTTTGACCCTGGTTGTACACAGAGACCGTGTCAACCTGTTGTGTGTGACCAATGCAACAGAACGTGTCGCTCACCTTTCTGTTTGACCAAACACAAACAACCTACAGAGAGATCAAGAGGTCAAACATATGCCAGCGCTTGTGCCTTGTACAAAAAATTTACCAAATGTGCAAGGCTGTATTACTGTGCTATGAACGGTAATGGTAAACAACACAAGTGTCAGACTGCGAAATGTAAAATTTGCGGCGAAATTGATCTCTGACTCTGAGACAGAGGTTCATCAGTGCTACATCCAAACGTTACCCCTGAAACAAAACACAATGATAAAGTGGTGTTTTATGATTTTGAAACCTATGTCAACAAGAATGGCGTTCACGTTCCATTTTAGTGTGTACAAGAACCTTAGATGGTAAAACATGGAGCTCTCAGGGTACAGATTGTGCCAAAGAGTTTCTACTGCATTTCAGACAACCTTTGTACAAAAATGCAGTGTTTATAGCACACAATACCTGAGGTTTTGACAGCTATCTCTTTATCAAAGCCATGGTCAAACAGGGTTTAAAACCCTCTTTGATTATGCAAGGGTCAAAGGTCATTTGTGTCACTGATATCGATTAGAAACAAAGATACATTGACCCTTTTTAACAATGCGTTTATCAGCCATTCCAAAAGCGCTGGGTTTCAATGATAAAATCAAGGGGCACTTTCCTCACAGTTTCAGCTCAGAGACCCATTTGAGTTGTACAGGTGAGTACCCACCCCCTCAGTCTTATGGTATTGAGACCATGACAACGGCGCAAATAAAAGACTTTTACAGCTGGTACGAGACGGTGCGGCATGGCACATTCAACTTCATGAAAGAGGCACGCCTCTATTGTCAAAATGATGTAGACATTCTCGCTGAGGGTTGCATGCTGTTCAGAAAACAGTATATCGATGAAACCGCCGTTGATCACTTCAGCCGAGCGACCATCGAGAAGGTGTTTCTTATAAACTTTCTACCACTGAAAACTGTAGCAATGCCCTCTCCGGACGACTACAGGCGTCAGCTCAAAACTATTTCAAACACCGGTATCCAGTGGTTGTCACACATCCATGACATTCCTATCCAACATGCTTTAAATAAGGGGGGAAAACAGCTGGGGTAATTCTTTGTAGATGGGTATGCTGAGATCGCTGGGGTGAAATATGTCTGAGTTTCTAGGATGTTTCTGTCACAGTTGTTCAATTTGCTATCAAGCGCACAACACCTGTCCTCTGACGGGCCATCTCTTCGGAGAGTTGCAGGCGAGCTGTGAGGAGAAATTACGTGAGTTAGAAGCCGTGTACAAGGTAATACTCATCATCATGTGTGAGCATACGTGGAGGATGTTGAAGAAATCTCATCAGGGGTTGAAGGAGTTTCTCAAACAATATAATGCTCCACAGCCGTTGTCACCCCGCAAAGCTTTGTACGGAGGGCGTACCTCTGCTATAAAGTTGAGACACACCGCTGCGTCGAACGAGACAATCTCTTATGTAGATATGACATCTCTCTATCCTTACTGTAACACCAACTTCCCTTATCCTCTCGGACACCCTGAAATAATCTATAAAGATTTCCAAGAACCTCAAAGCTACTTTGGGCTAATCAGGGCAAGGGTCTACCTGCCGAGAGAGTTGTACTTTCCACTCCTGCCCTATAGAACGACAGGGGCTAAGCTTGTGTTTACCCTTTGTCGAGCATGCACCAAGCTCATTTTGCAGGAGGGTCCGTGTCGGCATAGCGATGATGACAGGGCGTTGACCAGTGTCTGGGTCACTCCTGAATTTAACAAGGCTTTGGAGATGGGCTATTGGATAGCTGAAATAACTGAGATATGGCACTTTGATAGACGGAGCGATTCTATATTTGTCGACTATATGCACACTTTTCTGAAAGGTAAACAGGAAGCTTCGGGTTACCCGTCCGAGGCTGTAGATCAGGAAAGCAGAGAAAAGTACATCAGTGACTATCATGCAAACCAAGGGATTTTGCTGGAGGCTCATAAAATCAGACCAAACCCTGCTAAAAGGCACGTGTCTAAATTATGTCTGAACTCCTTTTGGGGTTAGTTCGCGCAGAGATGCAACCAAACACAAACTAGTCACAGACCCAGAAGAATTCTTTAACCTCATGTTTTCTGAAAAATATAAAGTCAAGTACTTCTCCTTCATCAATGACAAAGTGGCTTTGGTTCAGTGGTCTTACGGAGACCGTTGTATCCCGCTACCAAACAAGGTAGATAATGTTTTTATAGCCGCTTTCACCACAGCCTACGGGCGTCTGACTTTGTACAGGTATTTGGAACACCTGCAAGACAGAGTCCTTTACTGCGATACAGACAGACTCATCTATGTCACAAAAGAGGGAGAGACGCAGCTCAAGCTGGGTAATTACCTGGGAGATTTGATGGACAAGTTAGGGGGAGATAGCATCAAAGAATTTGTGGCTGCGGGTCCAAAAAGTTATGCTTACCAAGCTACGCTTAAAAGGCATTACGCAGACGCACCAATGCTGTGAAATTGTCAACTTTGATAGCGTCAAAGACCTGGTTCAGTATTATGTGCAAAACTCTGACGAGAAGGGGGTCATTGAAATCCCTCAACACAGTATTGTGCGAGATAAGAAAGGCCTCCATCTAAAAAACACATCATTCCAAAAAAAGTTCAGAGTTGTATATGATAAAAGATGGCTGCTGAGTCTAGGACATGCATTGCCTGTTGGTTATGGAGGAGAAAATGTTTTCATCCGAAAAAATTGACTTTGACCCCAGACTGAAAATGGCTTTTTCTTGTCTGGTCACAGGACCGAGTGGCTGTGGCAAGACTTGTTTTGTAAAGTCTGTTTTGGAAAACTGTAATCATGTGATGGATATACTGCCTGATAACATTGTATGGATTTTTACATTGTTTCAACTGTTGTATGCTGAACTGCAAAAGAAGAATAAAAAGATTAAATTTGTTGAAGGCCTGTCTCCTTCTTTTGATGATGAAAAGCTGTTTTCCTCTGATCAAAATCATTTGATTATTTTGGACAATGTCATTTTTCAGGCCTCTGACCATCCCAATGTAGTCAGAATTTTTACACAATACAGACATCACAAGAACATGTCCGTCATGATGCTGACTCAAAATCTTTTCCATCAAGGTAAACACAGCCGCACCATCAGTTTAAACAGTAATTATCTGGTACTGTTTAAAAACCCTCGAGACAGATTACAGGTGAATATACTGGCTCAAGAAATGACAAAAAGCCTCATTATTAGAAAGTTTTGAAGATGCTACCAAAGATCCTCACAGGTATTTAATCATCAATCTCACACCCGGCTGCCCAGAAAAATACAGACTAAGGACGGGAATACTCCCCCATCAGTGGCCCGTCGTCTATCTACCTAAATCCAAGTCCTGATCCAGCATGTCGGCGCGTTTAAAAAGAAATGCACCTTTACTACGCGCTTTATGTCACGCCACACCTCGGGAAAGTAAAGATATTCTCAACCATTGTTCATCTGACTTTCTTCAGTCTCTGTGCAAGCTCTCTTTAAACCTCTTAAAAGGAAACATTCCCCTGACCTCGGCTCAATATAAAAAACTTAGAAAACAAAAGAAAATTATCAGGTTGCTGGCCAATAAAAAAAACAGTCTAAAAACCAAACACCAGGCTCTGAGAAAACAGTCTGGAGGTTTTCTTTTACCTTTGCTGTCAGCGGTGGTGCCAATATTTGGAGAGCTGCTGGGAGGGCTTATGAGAAGATAAATCATGAGTCAAAAGATGTTTTTGATTTCGCCGCAACAGCTAAACCGTCTGAGTCAGTCGGTAGCTTCTGCTCCCAGCACCGGGGAAACGATGAGACGTACGGCAGAAAATGATTTGGATGTATAAATGAGGGATTTGTTAAATGAAAAGGGTTTGAATGCTTATGAATGCTCTGCTGCAAAGATAACTAGCATTACTCAAACAAGATGAGAAAGATGACCGTCATATCACTTTGAGTCTAACCCAAGAATCAGGGGAACAAGAAAATCAGCGAGAAGATAAACAAGTAACGTTGGATGAAACTGCTAGCGGTGCTGCAAAACCTACCTGTTCGCTACAGTAACAATGCAGAGTACATTATGAAGAAATGAACCAAGAGCGGTTGGGCTCCCTCTGGAGAGTTTGTCCATAAAAGAGAGATTGTGAAAGGCTCACACCTGCTAAACCTGTTTAAAAATCTCTCCGTCACGCATAAAAAATCCAGAGAACCCAAGGGATGGATGGGGTTTCTAAATACTTTATGGGAGCTCAACATCCCTTCATCCTTGATGAGTAACCCCGTGCTCATGAGCAATATCATAAACTTCAAAAGGGAGGACGGCATTGGGATGACGATGATGAGGGTCACTCCTAGTGTTGAAGAAGGGGAAAAACAGACACCCTTAGCACGCGTTGGGACGATGAGATGGAAACATCACCTCCGCCGTTAAGATCAGGAAAACGAAAGAAACATATACCTTTATCCCCTAGTTGGCTTTATTTGAATAAAAAATGAATCAAACGAATTTAACCGTCTCCAGATCCATCTTTATTTATAAGTCGTAACAATCTTTAAACATTTGTAAAGAACAGACTATGTGGTGAAAAGATCTGGCTCTTTGCAACCTCATACAACTTTGATATTTCTTCACAAATTTTGATAGCATCATTTTTCATCACATCATTTTGATACAAAAACAGCACATTTTCAAAAGATAGTCTGCAGGCTCTGTGGCTTAAATAATAAACACTGCTGACCGCACACTGTAGACAGAACTTGTTGAAGCTGATGGTTGTGGTATAAAATAGATTCACAACAGTTTTCTAAAAATTGCAAGATGCTTTTAGGGTAATGTGAAAAATCCAGGGAGAATCCGAAAGAATGCCTTTTTTGCCTTCCTCAAGAGTGAAGGCCAACCAGAGCTCCCCAGGTTCGTGTGCAGGGTATGTGTTGATGATAAAAAAGGCTGGAAGTCTAAAGGACTGACGCAGTAAAGGTAACTGATCCCCACACTCCATAAAAGCATCTCCTAGTAAATGACGTAGTAATCCATCCAATTGGTGATTGTTCATATTGTCTCGGTAATAGTCCACAAGTAATCTCCAAAATAGACTTGTAATAAGCATAAACGATGAGAGTGGTAGTATGGGGCAACGGTTCTCTGAATCTCATTTCATGTCTTAAACTTCCGTTGGAAATGCACAACAATGCATCGGCATCTTCACAGGCGTTGAGATTAAAAACGAACAAAGAGTAGCCCCGCTGAAATTCCTCCTGGTCGATGCTTAGAGGTAAATCTTTCAAGTGTCTCCCTGTAGCAGTAAACATATTGTAAAATTCTCTGACGGATAACCCCTGATTAAATTTTGGTTGGAAAGCTTTTGGCAGGCACCTGTCTCCCGTCCTGACACAGAGCCATGTATTCAACATTGTTGTGAATAAAATTGAAGGGTGACAGATCTCTTTTTCCTGTGAAGGCTTCGCGTTTCACCATGGCTATCACTAGATATTTAGGCATCGTCCCCAGGAAGAGATTTTCCTGGTTACATATTCTGGAATTCTCTGGGATGGAGTAGGTTTTTACGTTCACGCGTGATAAAGTGTAGAGAGCGTTGCCCCTCATTAAAACTGATGCATGAACTAACCGCACGGCCGGGGAAACGGTTACTTTCTTGACAAACAACAAGGCCCCCAGTATTTTTAAACGGAAAGTTCTGGCAGCGGTGCCCATGAGACAGAAGGCGTCATTAGCTCTGGTCAGCTTAATTCTCAAATCCACAGAGTTCAAGAGAAGCCTCTCGCAGAAAAATATGTCTGCGTGAAGAGGACCTAGCAGGTGAAGCTCTTTAGATTCCGAGGTGAACCGAGCTCTCTGATTTAATACCCTGTTTTGACCGTTATTTGGTACTATAGAGTCCATAGCACCGGCCGTGTCTTAGTAAAATAACCCGGCAGTGAACTGACTTTTTAGTGTATTGTCTGAATAGGTGAGGAGGGTCTCTATCATCGCTCTGTAAGGGTGAGTTGCACTGGATTGTGAAAATAACCTTTCCCCCAGAATAACGTTGCACTGGTTAAAAATTGTATTCAGAGGATAATTGATGAGACCCACTGCTGCGTCGGCGGCTAGCTTTGATCCGTCGGCATTGGTAATTTTCACACAAAGATGAATCAAAGTATCATTCAGATCCATGTATTTTCCCCCATCTCCGGGGATAAAAAATTCAATAGGACCTCTGTCAGTAATGGCTGACAAAGGCAGGACTTCTGTATAGAGCTTTTCATCGATAGACAGTTGCGTCATGGGTGCTGAAATAAATCCAACTCACCCATAGTGCATTCGGCCGATTTCTCCGGAGCTCACAACAGTGTGCTTTCCTTTGACTTTCTTCTCTCTACTGATTTTCTCTTTTTTGACCTACGCTCTTTTACTCGCTGCGCAGGAGGTTTCTTCCTCAGTCTTCCTGTAAAATTTACAGGGTTATTTTGATCCGTCTTTATCTCAATGTGGATGTTTTCGATGTGTCGCTTGACCACCGGTAGGTAGCAGGGTGGATTAAAATACTGCGTGATGACGTCCCCGTACGTCCCTTCTATAGCGATCGTTCTCAAGAGCGGAGCGTAAGCATCACCAACCAGTTGATGTCGTACCACATCACTATAACAATACATGTAATAAAATCCTCCCTTTATATCAGCCGGATAGGTAGCCAACTTTTGATTGAAAATAAGCCATTCTCCTGGCTTAACCCCCAACATGTAAGCCAGAGGGTGGTAAACTTGTAGATGATATTGACCTCCTGCCTGAAAATCAAATCTCTTTTGAATGGAGCTAAACCCTAAATATATATCGGAGTAAATTTTTCTAAGAAAGGCGTTCAGCTCTATCTTGAGCTAGTCCAGGTTGTGATAATAACCTCCCCTAAACCCCTGACGGGTGAACACCTCGCTCTTTGATGCTTCATCTTTGGATTTATTCCTCCATTCAAAATAAGCTTCTTCATTAGAAATGGTATACCAGGTGTGGGGGTATGAAATCTCTGTCAGAGCTACCTCCCACAAGCCTTCTAAATCAATATGTTGCGCTAAATCGACGTGGTAGCTGGAGCTTGTGTTATTTTTAAATACATCGAGGCTGGCGTTGGAGGGTAGGACAACGTAGAACCCTTCTCCTGAGATTTGGTCCATGTTATAATGATTCAGATTCGATGTACCTATTGTTTTTATACATTTTTCAGGTTGCTTGCCTTGACCCAGCTGTTGAATTTCTCAGGCCAGTTTTTCCAACGCACCAACATTTGTTTTTTACCCCTGACAACACGCTCGTCCAGAATTTCTTCAACTTGAAATGCGTTGTCTTTACCAACCTTGACTTTTTGCAACTCTGCTTCGTAAAACGAGCCTTGGATAGGTTCTCCGTCATAATCTTTCAGTTTGTACACAGGGGGTTGGCGAGGTATACGTTCGGTTACTGTGAACAATTCATTGGTATAACTCTGTTGATATTTTTTATCAAACACTCCTCTCAGTTTGGATATTCTTACCAAATCTCCCTCCTTAAAATTCATCTTTAATTTGTTTTTGTCGCGTATGGGAAATGTGCCGTACAGGTTTTCAAACACTCGAGAGACTTTTTCTGATGTCACCTGCATAGGCGTCATTTTTATACTTTTATGATAACTGTTATTGTAGCTGTCAAGCAATTCCTGCAAGACGTCCACGTACCTACGGCTGTTCGTAGCTGTAAAATACCTCCACATTTGTGTTTTCAACGTACGGTTAAATCTTTCAATAACAGACGCTTTCAGTTTACTGGCAGTTGCAAAATGATTAATTCCTCGTTTCTTCATCTACCCCTTAAAGCTTTTGTTAAAGAACTCTTTGCCCGCGTGCGTTTGTAACTTTTCAGGGGTCCGACTTTCTTTTAAAATAGAGTCAAAGTCCTTAGAGACCTCGACCCCTGTTTTTGTCTTCAAGGTTTTGAAAATACATTGATGACCGTGAGTAAATAATTGTACCCATCATTGTGTTCGGTCTAGGCTTGCATATCACAAAGGTCTGCCTGGAACTGATTTAGAGGTCGTGGTACAAACACTCTATTTCTGACTAAATGTATCCTGGCCGGTTTATGCAGAGTACACGAGTCCTGTTCCGATAAGAAATCTTTGACTCGTTCTGCGTTGACTTTTTTCCCCGTTTCATCCTGCACGGCTCTGCGTAGTCGTTCCACTCCCCCAAAACTACCGGGATGTGAGGGCTTATAATACACTTTTTTCATGACACGTTTTTCAGCCATGTTTCTGGCTGCCCTCTTTAGGGTTTTTTGAAAAACAACAATGAGACACAAGTAAATAGTTTTTTAATCGACTATAAACACAGAGCATTTCTCAAAGTACTGGAGGTTAACTTCAACACGTTGATTCCACCCATATGGTAAATATCATCGTGCAATGTTCTCAATTCATTCCAGGTATTCGGATACATGATGTTTTGTACACAATAACTCATAACATCTACAAATAAAGTGTAAAGAGTAAACAGATGAGACATTTTCATGCAAGAATTTTTACTCATCTCTTATGATTTTACAAAAAGGTATCAGACACAGAGCATTTGTTTACTGTTAGCAATGTGTCACTTACTAGCTGATCCCAATTTTCAACATTTCGAACAACATCCAAAATCTTTTCTAGTCTTGCGACTTCGTCTCTAAAGTAAAAAACATTGTTATCCACAACATGGGTGACTCTGTTTTTAATCACCTGATCTAAAACATTGATTAACTGATTAACGATTACATGTTCCTCTGCAAAAGTCACAAGTTTTCTGCAATAATTACCCTTTTTTTTAAATCACTCAATTCCCTTCCAATAGTCCGCAACATCGTTCATCAGCTCAATCTTTTTCTCATCTTGACCGATCAGAGCGGTCCAATCTCCAATTTCTATCCGATGCGTCTTGTTATTTTGAGGTTATGAAGAAACGCCTCGGAAGCGCTGTGGACTCTGTATGCAGACACGTGGATATGGCTTGCCTGAAGCGCCCGTTGAATGGCTCTGATGAAACGATCCGTTCAAAGCCATTTCGTCAACTCATTATAGTGCCGTTGGAAGAAATAATCTGGCATCTCAAACAGACATTTGTGTTGTAGCTGGCTCGGGTGATCAATTTGACAGCCATTACAGATTTCAGATCTGTACATGGTCAGAACCTTGCTCAACAGGAGAACCACCGCGGCTCTCACCATGTTCAGAAATAGGTCAGAGAGCACCCCGTCAGGTTTGTCCTCTTTCTTGGGAGAGGGGGGCTTAGAGTTGAGGATACCAAAGAAGAAGAAGAAGAAGGCCAGTCAGAGGAGGGAGATGGTGTAGGAGGAGGTAGAATCCTGTCAGGGGTCCCCGGCGGTGAAGGTGGGGGTGTCGTATCGAGGGTAGGGCTCCCAACGTGCGATCGTCCTGCTGCTAAGCAGAGTTTGAGGGGAATGCTAAGGGTTGGAACTGACAATAGCTGAATGGTGTTTTTCTGTGTATGCAAGTGTTTACTCTGATGTGTCGGTTTTGTCTGCATAGCTTCCCTGAGAAGATTGTTGCAGGAAGTCGTTAATGAGTGGTTATTCAACATACTCACTCATATTCATAAACTCACCATGTCAATTCTAGCAAAACTCAGTGAAAACAGGAAGGTTTGTACTGTGTGCTGTGTCACTACTATAGAACTACTGTGATTCTTTCAATTTACTGTCATTACGTTTTGGAGGATGAATAGTCAGTTTCCTCTGCAAGTTTTAAGCTTAAAAAACATGAATATATATAGTTATTCCTGTTGGTAGCACACCTAAAATATAAAAAGGACCCATCAAATGTTTGATTTAGAGACACCAACCACAAAAAGTGACTAATTGACTGTGGAGGTGGGCATGGTTAGTAGTCAGCTGCAGGGAGAGAGAGAGGTTTGGGAGTGGCTCAGGTGAGCAGTGCCAGGGAGAGCTAGTTTCTTTACATTGTGTTATAATTTAGTTTACTCTGATTGGTGTTTGGAAAACAGTGTTGTTGTGAGACTGGTCAGAGTGTGTCTGAGAGGGGGCAGTTAGTCTCAGCACCCACTGACATAAGGGCCTCTTTTCTGGTCTCAGCTCTTGAGTTTGGAGGGCTTTGGAATGAAGGGTGTCTAGGGTGCTGGATTTAAGGTCATTAAAAAATGTGAGCGCTCTGTTTTGAATGTTAATTATCAGTAGGTATCTGCCTAATTCTGCTCTTCATGCATTTGTTGGTGTTCTTCTGTGTACATGTAAAATGTATCTGCAGAATTCTGCATGTAAAGATTCTGTTGGATGTTTGTCCCAACAGTTATAGCTATGATGACTGAGTGGACCCCATACTTCACTAACATACAGAGCAATGGGCTGGATGACACTATTAAATATTTTAGTGTATTCACTGCCATGTTGAAACTCCCTCATGCTGTTATGGTTACCAAGGTAGGTATAACTCATACTGTGTTCAATGATATGATTATTTATGGTAAACTATTATTTGTTCTCCTGACATACGGGGAGTTTTTGAAAAATCATGACATTAGTTTTCTTCATATTTACTGCCAGGCCCCAGTTCTGACAGTACTTTTCTACTATGTCCAGCTGTTGCTGTAGTCCGTGTTCAGTAGGAGACAGTAGAACAAGGTCATCAGCGTAAAACAGAGACTTCACCCTTCTATCTAGGAGGGAGAGGCCAGGAGCAGCACACTGATCCAACTGTACAGCAAGTTTATTTATAAACACATTAACTAAAGTCGGGCTTAAGTTGCAGCCCTGACGAATACCTCTTCCCTGGGTGAAGGATTCAGTTTGTTTGTCTCCAGTTTTAACAGCACATCTATTTTCTAAATACATTATCAGAATCAGAATCAGAAATACTTTATTGATCCCCAAGGGGAAACTCTTTCGTTAGCTGGTCACTATCACATCAATGCACACTTGAGAATAGAAGGAATAGAAGTACTAAGCAAATCAAAATATAATTCACTATAATACAGGTAAGATAAATTAAGTACAAAGTGGATATAAGTATAAAAGCTAAAATACCAAATTTTACCACATTATACATTTTGCCTCCATTTTGCCCCCATTTTGCCCCCAATACCACAATGCAGAAGTCTGTAATAGAGCCCTTCATGCCAAATAGAGTCGAAAGCTTTCTTGAAGTCAATAAAACAAGTGAATATCTGATCATTTTTTGTTTGGTGTACATGTTTGTTAGATAAAGTGTGAAGGGTATATACATGGTCAGTGATGCTGTGTTTTGGGAGGAAGCCAGTTTGATTTTTACTCACAATGGAGTGTTCTTCAAGGAAATCTAGCATTCTTTTATTTAGAATACTACAGAATAGTTTACCTAGACAACTGCTGACACATATACCAGGGTCTAATTTGTCCCTCTCTTATAAATGAGGGAAATGAGCCCTTTGCACCAGATGTCTGGAAAACATCCTGACTGTAATACAATATTGAACAACTTCAACACTGCACCCTGCATTGCTGGGATGCTGCATTTCAGCATTTGGTTTTTAGGTCCATGTCAGTGATTGCATAGTCTACTACACTAGACCCAAGAGTTGAGGAGTATGTGAATCTCCCTAAAGAGTCCCCTCTGAACCTACCATTAACTATGTACAGGCCTAAGGCCCGACAGAGTTGCATTACCTCCCTGCCACTTTATTTAAGAGTCAAGGTTGTTCCAAGGGGTGATGGTTGGTGTGGTAAACCGGGGAGACCGACCAAACACATGGCTGTTACCCTGTGGGTCGTTGACATCAGGTTCAATTCCTGTTCGTCCATTCAGATCTCCAGTTAAAAGCACGTTTCCCTGTTTCCCTGGGCCTGGAAATAGGTGATTTCTGAGTGGAGAGTTTCAAAAATGTCTTCTTCAAAATAAGGAGAATGTACTGGGGGTATATAAATAGCACAGAGAAATAGTAGGTCTCTATCAGTTATGCCAAGGCTTTGATCTAATTTTAACCAAATGTGTGATTTACCCAATTTAACTGGTGAAATCTGACAGCAAATGTCTCCTTTATACCATACCAAGATCCCCCCCAATGTTCTGCCCTTGCATATGTTTATAGAGGGCACCATTACTTCATTATATCCTGGAGGACAGTGAGTGAGCAGATCATTTTGACACCATGTTCTGTTAACATAATTACATCAACATCTTTAATAGATTTCATGAATTCAGGGTTTCCACTTTTCAGGTTGAGGAGTGGAGACCCTGAATATTCCAGCAGCTTATATGAAATGAACGCATAAAAATTATCAAAATGAACCTGTATAGTGAGACACAAATATAACACCTACAACTATCTATACATTTACAATATTGAATAATAATTTTACATGGATTATATGGAGGCATGTACTATTTTCACTAATATTTCTATTGGACTGACTACTACTATTGCTATCATTCTGTTTCTCAAGTGAGAAGGTCTTCTGAGTATGTGTCTTAGCTGGACAGAAGCCGGGTGCACAGGGTGTGCAGCATCTCCCTGATGTATGAGGTTCTGTGCTAGAACTGATTCTGTTCACCTTATATATGCTTCCTTTAGACAATATAATTGCTGGATGGCTGGATTATTGCAATTCCTTATTATCAGGCTGCCCGAATAAGTCCCTGAAGACTCTGCAGCTGATACAGAATGCTGTGGCACATGTACTGACAAGAACTATGAAAAGAGATCATATTTGTCCAATATTAGCTTCTCTGCATTGGCTCCCTGTAAAATCCAGAATAGAATTTAAAATCCTTCTACTGACCTACTAAGCTCTTAATGGTCAGGCACCATCGTATCTTAAAAAGCTCATAATAACATGGCAGCGGCAGATGGCCGCCCACCATTGAGTCTGGTTCTGCCCAAGGTTTCTGCCTGATAAAAGGAAGTTTTTTCGTTCCACTGTCGCCACGTCTTGCTCATGGTGGGATTTGTTGGATCTCTGTAAATAATATTATAAAGCATACGGTCTAGACCTGCTGTATAGGAAAAGTGTAATGAGATAACTTCTGTTATAAATTGGCACTATATAAATTACTTTTTTTTTTTATTATTATAATAATATCTTATTAACCCATTAGAACAATGCACTCCCAGAATGCAGGATTATTTGTGGTTCCTAGAGTCTCCAAAAGTAGAATTGGAGCCAGAGCCTTCAGTTATCAAGCTCCTCTCCTGTGGAATCATGTAACAGTTTGGGTTCGGGAGGCAGACACCATCTCCACATTTAAGAGTAGGCTTAAGACTTTCCTCTTTGATAAAGCTTATAGTTAGGGCTGGCTTGGGTGAGTCAAGGGGCAGTGGCTGCTGCATATACTGATGCTGTAAAGGGGTTCGGTGGGCAGGGGCTAAGGAGGGGGAAGGTAACCTCCTCTGGTTGTACTTCAAAGTGGTGAGGTTGTGGGCACGTGGTGAGTGGGAGGTCCAGGCTGAACTCTTGTGTCTCCTCACAGCAGGGGATCCTGGGGTGGTGATGGGGAGGAGGAGGTCTGGTATGGTCTTTAAAGCTCCTAGTAGAGGTGGGGGTGGCGGCATTGTGTCCCAGGGCCATGTCTTTGAGGGTCTTTGCAAATATCTTCACCTGCTCTTTGTGTAGATGGAGTCCATCATAGAGGTCCCAGGTGCCAATGTTTGGGTGGAGGCCCAGGTGGACGTTGGGCAAGGCACATCCTCTTCTGATCTCTATATTAATGTTATGGATGACATGAGGAGGGGTGTATGTCCTAGGCCGCAGGGTGGAGACCACAATGCGGGTGTCAGGGAACTCCCTACTGGTCTGCTCTGCCATCTTCCTCACTGCCTCAGCAGTGTTTTAAACGGAGGCTGTGTAGGTCATTTGTTCCAGTGTGGATCACCAGGCATTGAGGCCTCATGAGGGTGTCCTTTTTCAAAAACTTAATTGCCTGACCTGTGGTGCTGCAGCATTTAGATAGCACTTTCTTTCCAGGAAAAAGCTTGTTTGTGTCCAGGAATTTCCCATTAGAGTCAGCCAGCAGGACCACTTGTGGGGCTTCCTCTTCAGGCTGAGTGTAGGGAAGCTGGGATGGGCAGAGCTGGCTGTTGGCAGCTGGCTGTGTGGATGTATCAGCAGGTGCCAGGGTGTTGTTGGGCTAAGTGCAGAGCAGAGAGGGTGGGACAGAGACAAGGCAGGGGTTTGGGACACTGGCAGGGAGAGTCTGTGTCTCAGAACTTGTCATTGTGGGGATTGATGAGAGTTGGTCTGTCAGGTGTTGGATTTGCCTGGTGAAGCTCTTTTCTCTATTCCCAGCATCCTCCTTTACTTTGGCTAAATGAGCACAGAGCACACTGTTCTCCTGTTTGAGTGCTTCTAGACTTCCTCTGAGGTCAGATGCCAAGTTCTGGTTGTCAGAGTAGAGTGGAGTCTTTCCAGATGTAGATAGAATCACTGAAGAATATGAGGTTGGTCTTCTTCCTTCCTTCTTTTTGTTGGGCATAGTCAGTGAAGAGGACCTCTGGGTTTTCACGGAATGTCTTCTCCTTAGTTTCTCCCTAACTGTTCCACTCTTACATTTAGCAGGACTTGTGCTGTGCTGCCTTCTGATCAGTTTCCATGGCAACGACTTGTTTACTCCAAGGGGAGCTAGACTAACAATTTACTTTGCAAGCTTTTCTAGCCTACAAACACTGGGCAAAAAAAACGAACTATGCAGAGTTTTCGAGATATATTAATGTTACCAACAAGGATCCTTTATTTTTTCTTCTTTATAAGGTACCTCTTCTGTTGGCTTCTTCAGTACAGTTTCTCCTCTGGAATGTTGGTAACAGTGGCAGGTAGCACTTGCTAGCTAGCTTGACAGTTAGTCAGTTGTTTTGATTTAAAAAATATATCCAAAGATAATATTTCCTCTTCTGTTCTTGTTGATTAATGTGGGTACCTCTTCTTTAAAGTCCTTTCTGAAGATTATTTGAAGGTTATTTTGCAAAATGTCCCACTTGTTTAGGTCCAAGTTTGAGATGTATTCAGGAGCTCATCTTTTGGTGCAGCACCTCTTATGGAATTCTATTCTATTCTCTAATTATGCTCTCCCTTTATATGCAGTAGCCTGCTGGACCTGGAGACTGCCACACACACACACACACACACACACACAATGACGGACAGCCAGACTGGCCATGAAACTTTGTGTTCTTTGTTTGGATTGTGATAAGAAGAAGAGGCATCTCGACCAGTGTGACCAAGCCGAGCAAGCCAGAGGCGTATGGTGGAGTCGCTACATTGACAAACTAGCGTTCAGCACAAATTAAATTTCTATTAGGTTTCTTGTTGAGTTGAACATTATGAAGTTGCTCTGTCTCATTTTTGGTACAAGCTGTTCAAAGTACATCTGTTTAAGGGGCCTTCACATGTCGTGTCTAAAACACATGGAAAACAGCAGCCGCACTGCTTTCATCCTTCTACCAAAGCTGCTTGGTAGGTTGCGCTACTGTTGCACCTGCTGTTACTAAGTCTGCAGCAGTCTGGTGATTTGAATATTTCATGCTGAATACTTGTTATAATATAGCATCTGATTAAACTAATTTAATGGAGAAAATAGTCAAAATTAAGATAAATGGATTTCCAGCATCGTAAATCCCTCACAGTAGCTTTACTGCTCGAATTTGTCTGTGGAAAATAAAAAAAACCTTGCCGTGTCTGTGTGTGTGCCATCCTTCAAGCCCGAAAAAAATACAGAGAATTTCACCAACTCATCAAGGAGCTTTGTCTAGATGATGGGAGGTTCAAAGCTTGTTTCAGAGTGGACTAAGACCAGTTTGACTGAAAAAAGTTGGCCTGAGTATAAACCGGCACAACGGCTGTGCATTTGTCTTTGGTAATTAGCACTTAAAGGTAATGTTGAATTATTTTTTTCCAAACAGGTAACGCTAATCTGAAATAATATTTTTTTGCCAGTGATTATCTGGTTTATGCAATTGCACCAAGAATGATTAATATTTAAAACAGATTAAATCATGGTTTAAATTATTGAACATCTCTGCCAAGTGATGGCTACTTGTTTTAATATAAACATATAAATAATTTTAGATTAAACTAATCATTGTTGGTACAACCCAGCTTCAGCCAGTTACTCACATGCCAAATCTAGGAATGGCCTTAATAAAAATCCTGCTGTTATGTTCTTTTACATATGTAGGCCTACACAGTCAATATATATGTATATTTGTTACCAGTGATGGAAGAAGTATTCAGATATTTTACCTAAGTAAAAATAGCAATCTCACAATGTAAAAATACTCTGTTACAACTAAAGGTCCTGCATTCGAACTCTTAATTAAGTTAAAGTACAGAAGTATTAGCATCACAATATACTTATGTACTATTACTACTAATATACTTAACCTACCAAAAGTACAAGTACTCATCATGCAGAATGGCCCATTTCAGAATAATATATATTATATTATAGGATTATAATTAGTGATGCATTAATGTGTAAGCATCACTAATGTTGCAGGTGGTAATGGTGGGGCTAAATTTAAGTACTTTATATACTGCTGGGTACCTTAATCCATAACAATATATCATAATTTATTAGCTGATTTATATTTTGTATTAATAATCTGAATCTACAAGTTAACTACTAACTAATGTTGTCAAATAAATGTAGTGGAGTAAAAAGTACAATATTTGCCTCCAAAATGTAGTGGAGTAGAAGTACAAAGTAGTATAAAATGGAAATGCTCAAGTAAAGTATAAGTACCTTTTAAATTGTACTTGAGTAAATGTACATAGTTACATTATAACACTGTTTGTTACAGGTATCTTGCAACTGGAGATTCCTTTAAGACTATCACCTTCAGTTTCCGTGTGCGTCACTCCACAGTTTCTGGCATTTTTAAAAATGTGTGTGAAGCCTTATGGGATAACCTGGTGGGAGAATACATGCCACCCCTAACAGGGAATGCTGGAGAGAAATTGCAGCTAATTTTCACCAGATGTGGAATTTACCCAACTGTGTGGGGCAGTGCATGGCAAGCATATAGTGATCCAGGCCCCTGCCAGCAGCGTATCTCTGTACTTCAATTATAAGGGATAGTTTCTCAATTGTGCTTCTTGTTGTTGCAAGGACATGGGCATGGAAGCGCTCAGACCAGATCATTACATCTAAATTTAAGCACTGGATAATTTGTCAGAAATTTGTCAGGAAGCGGCACCATCACACCTTCTGTCCCATCCATGTGCTCGACAGTTACACCACCCATTCTGGCGGGGCTGAGGACTTCTGAGTAGTTGTTTGTCTGCCGTGGGTTGTAAGCCAAAGACTACCGACAGTTCTGTGCTATGTTTTTGTATTTTTGTGTGCTGTGCTGATCCACCTGTATGACTGGCTTCCTGGAGGATTTCTCCTGCCTGTAAAATGTTGGCCAGTTTAGATTTTCTAAGGACGTCTTGTTCAGCAGCAGCAGCTTTCTCTAAACCTGCACAGGTAGTCCCTTGTCAGAAGCCAGAAGTTAAATTTAAAGGTTAAATTATTGAACAGGTTTCAGGAGTAAAATATCTCAGGATTGTTAGATTCCCATCTAAAATTTGAGAAACATGTAATAATAGTGAGCAAGTTCGCAAAACGAATGTACATACAGTTAGACTCATTAGGTACTGTTTACTGTTCCATGCTTCCCCTCCTTGAACCGCCACCTTAACGTGGTGGAGGGGTTCGAGTACCCGAATGACCCTGGGAGCTATGTTGTCTGGGGCTTTATGCCCTTGGTAGGGTCTCCCATGGCAAACAGGTCCAGGGTGACGGGTCAGACCAAGAGCGGTTCAGAAGACCCTTATGGATTATTTAAAACCAAGGCCAGTTACGTCGCCCGGATTGGCGCTACCGGGGCCCCACCCTGGAGCCAGGCCTGGGGTGGGTGCCCGACGGCGGCGCCTGGTGGCCGGGCCTTTCCCACGGGGCCCGGCGGGCACAGCCCGAAGGAGCGGCGTGGGGCCGTCCTCCCGTGGACCCACCACCCGCAGGAGGATCCGTGAGGGGCGGTGCAGAGAGATCTGGGCGGCAGTCGAAGGCAGGGGCTTGGCGACCAGATCTCCGGACACAGAAACTGGCTCTAGGGACATGGAATGTCACTTGCTGGGGGAAGGAGCCTGAGCTTGTGCGGGAGGTTGAGCGTTACCGGCTAGATATAGTCGGCCTCGCCTCCACGCACAGCCTGGGCTCTGGAACCCGTCTCCTCGAGAGGGCTGGGCGCTCCATTTCTCTGGCGTTGCCGGCGGGGAGGCGGCGGGCTGGTGTGGGCCTGCTCATAGCCCCACAGCTCAGCCGTCACGTGTTGGAGTTTACCCCAGTGAACGAGAGGGTCGCGTCCCTCCGCCTACGGGTGGGGGACAGGTCTCTCACTGTTGTGGCGGCCTACGGGCCGAACAGCAGTGCAGAGTACCAGGCCTTCTTGGAGTCCCTGGGAGGGGTACTAGACAGTGCACCGCCCGGGGACTCCGTTGTTCTACTGGGGGACTTCAACGCCCACGTGGGCAACGACAGTGACACCTGGAGAGGGGTAATCGGAAGGAACGGCCCCTGATCTGAACCCGGCGGTGTTCAGTTGTTGGACTTCTGTGCTAGTTACAGTTTGTCCATAACTAACACCATGTTCAAGCACAAGGGTGTCCATCAGTGCACGTGGCACCAGGACACCCTAGGCCGGAGGTCGATGATCGACTTTGTTGTCGTATCATCTGACCTCCGGCCGCGTGTCTTGGACACTCGGGTGAAGAGAGGCGGAGCTGTCAACCGATCACCACCTGGTGGTGAGTTGGATCCGCTGGCGGGGAGGAAGCGGACAGACTTGGCAGGCCCAAGCGTATCGTGAGGGTCTGCTGGGAGCGTCTGGCGGAGCCCTCTGTCAGCAGGGTCTACAACTCACACCTCCGGAGAGCTTCTCCCAGATCCCGGGAGGTTGGGGACATTGAGTCCGAGTGGACCATGTTTTCCACCTCCATTGTCGGCGCGGCGGCTCGTAGCTGTGGTCGCAAGGTTTCTGGTGCCTGTCGCGCGGCAATCCCGAACCCGTGGTGGACGCCGGAAGTAAGGGATGCCGTCAGGCTGAAGAAGGAGTCCTATCGGGCCTTGTTGGCTCGTGGGACTCCCGAGGCAGCTGACGGGTACCGGCAGGCTAAGCGTGCTGCAGCCCGTGCGGTCGCAGAGGCAAAAACTCAGGACTGGGAGAGGTTCGGAGAGGCCATGGAGGAGGACTATCGGTCGGCCTCAAAGAAATTCTGGCAAACCGTCCGGCGGCTCAGGAGGGGAAGCAGTGCTTCACCAACACCTTGTACGGTGCGGGTGGAGAGCTGTTGACCTCGACTGGGGATGTTGTCGGACGGTGGAAGGAATACTTTGAGGATCTCCTCAATCCCGCTGTCACGTCTTCCGAAGAGGCGGAGCTGTCAACCGATCACCACCTGGTGGTGAGTTGGATCCGCTGGCGGGGAGGAAGCGGACAGACTTGGCAGGCCCAAGCGTATCGTGAGGGTCTGCTGGGAACGTCTGGCGGAGCCCTCTGTCAGCAGGGTCTACAACTCACACCTCCGGAGAGCTTCTCCCAGATCCCGGGAGGTTGGGGACATTGAGTCCGAGTGGACCATGTTTTCCACCTCCATTGTCGATGCGGCGGCTCGTAGCTGTGGTCGCAAGGTTTCTGGTGCCTGTCGCGGCGGCAATCCCCGAACCCGGTGGTGGACGTCGGAAGTAAGGGATGCCGTCAGGCTGAAGAAGGAGTCCTATCGGGCCTTGTTGGCTCGTGGGACTCCCGAGGCAGCTGACGGGTACCGGCAGGCTAAGCGTGCTGCAGCCCGTGCGGTCGCAGAGGCAAAAACTCAGGACTGGGAGAGGTTCGGAGAGGCCATGGAGGAGGACTATCGGTCGGCCTCAAAGAAATTCTGGCAAACCGTCCGACGGCTCAGGAGGGGGAAGCAGTGCTTCACCAACACCTTGTACGGTGCGGGTGGAGAGCTGTTGACCTCGACTGGGGATGTTGTCGGACGGTGGAAGGAATACTTTGAGGATCTCCTCAATCCCGCTGTCACGTCTTCCGAAGAGGAAGCGGAGGCTGGGGACCCGGAGGCGGACTCATCCATCACCCTGGCAAGTCACTGAGGTTGTTGGCAAGCTCCTTGGTGGCAAGGCTTCGGGGGTGGATGAGATCCGTCCTGAGTATCTTAAGTCTCTGGATGTTGTGGGACTGTCTTGGCTGACACGTCTCTGCAACATCGCGTGGCGGTCTGGGACAGTGCCTCTGGACTGGCAGACCGGGGTGGTGGTCCCTCTGTATAAGACCGGACCGGAGGGTGTGTTCCAATCACAGAGGGATCACACTTCTCAGCCTCCCCGGTAAGGTCTATTCCAGGGTACTGGAGAGGAGAATTCGTCCGATAGTCGAACCTCGGATTCAGGAGGAGCAGAGTGGTTTTCGTCCCGGTCGTGGAACACTGGACCAGCTCTATACTCTCCATCGAGTGCTCGAGGGTTCATGGGAGTTTGCCCAACCAGTCCACATGTGCTTTGTGGATCTGGAGAAGGCATTCGACCGTGTGCCCCGGGGCGCTTTGTGGGGAGTGCTCTGGGAGTATGGGGTCCGGGGCCCTTTGCTAGGGGCTGTCCGGTCCCTGTATAACGAGCAGGAGCTGTGTTCGCATTGCCGGCAGTAAGTCAGACCTCTTCCGGTGCATGTTGGACTCCGCCAGGGCTGCCCTTTGTCACCGGTTCTGTTCATAATTTATATGGACAGAATTTCTAGGTGCAGTCAGGGGCGGAGGGTGTCCGGTTTGGGAACCACAGGATCTCATCTCTGCTGTTTGCAGATGATGTCGTTCTGATGGCTTCTTCAAACCGGGACCTGCAGCATGCACTGGGACGGTTTGCAGCCGAGTGCGAAGCAGCTGGGATGAGAATCAGCTCTTCCAAATCTGAGGCCATGGTTCTTGACCGGAAAAAGGTGGTTTGCTCTCTTCGCGTGGGTGGGGAGTCCTTGCCTCAAGTGGAGGAGTTTAAGTATCTCGGGGTCTTGTTCACGAGTGAGGGACGGATGGAGCGTGAGATTGACAGGCGGATCGGTGCAGCGTCTGCAGTGATGCGGGCGCTGTATCGGACCGTTGTGGTAAAGAAGGAGCTGAGTCGAAAGACAAAGCTCTCGATTTACCGGTCAATCTACGCTCCTGTCCTCACCTATGGTCATGAGCTTTGGGTAGTGACCGAAAGGACAAGATCGCGGATACAAGCGGCCGAAATGGGCTTCCCTTAGAGATAGGGTGAGGAGCTCAGTCACACGGGGGGAGCTCGGAGTAGAGCCGCTGCTCCTCCACATCGAGAGGAGCCAGCTGAGGTGGCTAGGGCATCTGATCCGGATGCCTCCTGGACGCCTCCCTCGGGAGGTGTTCTGGGCATGTCCCACCGGGAGGCGGCCCCGGGGAAGACCCAGGACATGCTGGAGGGACTATGTCTCTCGGCTGGCCTGGGAACGCCTCGGGATCCCCCCGGAGGAGCTGGAGGAAGTGTCTGGGGCGAAGGAAGTCTGGGAGTCCCTGCTTAGACTGCTGCCCCCGCGACCCGGCCCCGGATAAGCGGAAGAAGATGGATGGATGGATGGATACTGTTCCATGCTACTCTTTTAATGCACTTCATGATCTGTTCAGGGAAATCAATATGTCGAACTCCTTATCCACAGAACTCAAAAAGGATCATGACTGGGATCATTTTACACTCAATCTAAATCAGTCAAGTAGTCATCAATAATCAGTTGCTTTTCATTACATTTTAATAGTGCAGTGTTATTGTATCAGTGCTTGTGTATTGTTGAATGTGTTTTCCTGTGAGATGTGTGTTTTGTATAAACGATCATTAGGGACTGGTGTTGCAAACTGGCTAAGGCTGTTAATGCTGTTGTGACCTTGGTCCATGTGCTCGTCCCTAAAAATATAAACATTAATGACATGACATTCCATACAATGCACCATATCTTGAACCTAGACACCAATATTAGGCCCAGTTTTATTTCCGGTCCAGCAATAAGTTACTTTGCGTTAATGTACACAGATCAATAAACTTTTGCTTAGATGAAGATCCAGAGGGTATAAGTGAAAGGAAAGTACCATAAGTTCCAGTGTAATATTTACAGACAACATTTCTAAGATCTTATTAATCCTTCCAAAACTCTTTTATGTCTTCATACATACAATGAATAAGAGGACCTTGATACTTATTACCGTGGAACATAATGGACTGCATTTGAAATATAGAAGAAAATGCATTACAATTTTAGTAAATGAGGTAAAATCCTTTGTTAACACAACTCATGGCTGTGTACCGTCCAATCAGTGATCAACACAGATGAGGCGCATGCAGTATTAATGCACCTTTTAAAATGATCAATTATTGTCCCATGTAAGCAAACTGTGGCTCATGTTCAGTAAACATAAGACAATAGCTGCATCACTGACCTTGATTACAATCACTGCTACTTGTGCCCTTGGCCTGGCCCAATCCTGTGAATGTAAATGACAGACTATTAAAAGGAAGTTGAGGGACTGATGCTGCACTTTGCCAGCGCCACACGGCCAAATTAAAAGGACATACATTTTAATAGGCACTGGCCCCATCCGTGGCAGTTAGTGCTATCTGATTAATGACTCAGTGCTCTCATTTCAATAGTCCATGAATAATTCTGCTCTGGTGCCAAAGTCATGATTAAGTGTATTCATAGACAAGGAAAAAAAAGGGAAAACAATGTGTGAGGGGAACGCTCTGAGAGGAGATTCATCTGGACAAAGCTGGCAGTTTCAGTCTGACATACCTGAGTGTAGGTACAAAAGCAAGTCTGGAAACTATTTTCAAACATAGCTTTCTGCACTATGATATCATGCACTGGCAAATGTCAGCAACACTTCTCCCATCTTCTCCCGATGCTCTTTGGAGTGAGTGGGATCAATCCTTGAGGTTCCCAACTTAAAGCATTGGATGTCCCCTTCCTCCACAGGGCTCCACTGCAGAAGTCACTCAGCTTGACAGAGCTTTTGGTATTTATAGCCTCTTCTGAATACCTGTTCCAGCCAAAGTACACAACATTTTTTATGTACACATGATGACCACAAAGAAAAAACCATGACCATCATTTCTCGTCGTAGTAGCAAGCTGATGTCGATTACTCAGCCCAGAGGACAAACACATGCGTCAATCAAGGGAAAATATTTTAGACGGGGGCCCCTAAAAATCGGGACACAACGCAATCCACATTACTTTTTGTGTTCCGGTACGACCGACAGTGCCCAAGCTACGAGCTAAGCTAAGTTTTGCTGCGGTGTGTCCGTTTGTCAGCAATGCTGAACTGGCCACCAGGTAGCAGTAGACCAAATGACAAATGGGGTGTTCAGGGTTTCCAAATGTCACTCTGACAAATGGGAACATTCTTGACACGGCGTGCTATCCTAATGTTAACACTGACTGCTCCATTTTGAGGTATGTGAAATGTCAAAATGTAAATGTTGATTCCTTATATTCTGATATTTGGCATGCTGTTGAATGGAGTAATCAGTGTTCCCAAATGTCACCTTTTCATTTGGCCATATTTTCACAACAAATGGCCCAATTGGCTTCAAAGTTGCATCAAGCACCTTGTCTCGGGACATGCTTTTAGCAAATCGAGCACTGACTCTGTAGGCCCTTTGGTTAGCTAACTTCTTTCCAGAACATTCTTCAGAGTTGGGGCCAAGTCATACTCAAAGAGGAGACACTGTTGTGTAACATATGTTAAGTCTTTATTTTAGGACTTGACCACCAGCTCCACAGGCTGAATTTCACATTTTCAGCCAGAGTGCATTGTCCATCCCCACCCATTGACACCCAGAAACATTTTTGACATGACAGTTGTCCAAATGGCAACCCGGACCACCACATCTAAAGGTGTGCCAAATGTCAGAATGTAAGGACACGGCTATGACAACTGTAGTCTTGCTTCTGACCCCTGAAACTTGACATTTGGCACACTTTTGAATGGTGTTGGGACTCCACAGATGAATTCATTCATTTGGGTGATTGTTAACTGAATGTTTGTTAGGAGACTGCATTCTCTTTTGTCCCACAATCCTGAGAGCCATTGAACGCAGCATTGGCCAGTCTGACCTGTGACCCAGATGTCACTAGGTCAATAAAAAGGTCATCAATCATTGGTTCTGTCTCTCTTTCTCCTGGAATCCAGGAGCAAAAGATGCTTCCACAGCAGAACCACAATTCTTCCCATCTTGGCTCGTCTACAACAGACTGACCGCCAGCTAACAGCAGCACCAAAGCCACCTCTCTTTCCCTCCCACAGACAGGTAACGTAACAACTGGGCATAGCATAGCGTAACAGTGTATATAGCTAAGCAAAGGACTGTTTAACTTTTGTACATGTGACGTTACTGATGTGTTTTCATTGAGGTTTTATTGTTGTGATCTTCTCCATGGTTAACGTGAGGTTATTATTGTAACCGTAGTTCTCAGCCACCGCTAAGTTGATGTTAGTTTATGTTATGCTCCACACAGACGTAGTCTTTGCATGCTAACTAACTCCTTTGAACTTGGCACTGTTATCCTAAACAGATCATACACACACACCTCTAATTTGGCCCTTAAAGACAACCACACCCAGCAGAGAGTAACTTTAAAGCTACCGCTTCACATGTTCCTTTGTTTCTGACCACGTGGGTTCATGCTCGTGCACAAGAAACATACGGAGGCAGAACAAAGAAACATACACACATTCCTTTTGGCGCGCACCCAGACCTGCGCACACACACACACACACACACACACACACACACACACACCCTTTGTTCTGTAGTTTAGTGTATTTAGAGTTAGTCTTCATATTGTGTTTGTGTTTTTGCTTTGTTTATATTTTTAAATAAATGCTTCTGTATAATTATGCATTCTTTAATGTTGCACAAGAGAGAGTAATTTGCCAACCTCTTCTAAATCCTTCAACCTACTAGCTATTAATGGTAATTTTGGTTATAGTTATTAATTTAATTATTAATCAGAGTTCCAAATTGATAGTTTAGTGCTCCCCCTTAAACCATTGTAAATCCCAACAAATGGTGTCCCATGTGAGGGACATAGTATTGTTGGCAATTATTCATCATTGTGTAATATTAGACTAGCAAAAGTCTTTACATTCACTGCCCCTAGTCTGCCACAGGAGTAGACATCCAGCTGTACTTACAAAGAACTACATTGTGGTTAAAAAAAATGTATTTATCAAGTTAACTAAGGCAATTTGATAGATTTTGGTTGCTGTTGATAACAACCACTTTAAGCCCTCATTGTGTTACATTAAGTGTTGCTATTGCTGCTTGCCATCCAAGTTGAACCTACTCTGTAGGAATTGTAAGTGTCCTGCATTTGAATACTACATATTCAATGCAATCTAGTCAAGATGTCAGTAGTTAATTTAAGTGCTCCTCCTTTTTATTGAGACACAGTGTGCCACCGGCCCTGTGTAACATTGAGAGTTTTTTCGTGGCTTTCACTGCCGTGCATTTCAGCCTGATTAAGAATAGAGCATGATATAGAGCAACAGCATGCTAATAGCCCTGTGAAACCTAGTTTTGTAAGTTTCTGTAACTTCCACATGTTTCAGTCTGTGGAAATATCCTCTTACTGTTACTGCCCTGCATCTCAGCCAGTGCATGTTGAAATTTTGGAACGCAAACCTACTTTTTTAAACCTGCTTTGCCTTTAGTGGCCCCAATCTGATGCCCACTAGAACCACTAGGCAGGGCTGTAGCTACCTGTCTTCCACAGAGAGCTGCTTCTGATAGTGGAGGCAACATTGTTAGGTTTGGCCAATGTACTGCCCAAAGTACACTACAAGATGTCTGCCAATGAAACACCATAGCCGACCACATTGCTTTGTTGTACTAAACAACCAGCTTAACGTCACCCTCCACTACAGACTCAACAATGGAGAGTCTCTGTGTAGAGCAGTTTATTTCTTCCCTAGCACAGACCCTAAAGCCTGGCTACCCTGAACTCATCAGTAGGTTGAATTTCAGTGAGTGCAGCAAAGAGATAGACCTGCTCCTCAGTGAAAAGTGTGATGTGCAGACCACATCCACAGGCCCCTTGTTGACATGCTTGCTTCTGAACTTCCACAGGCAAACCTGCCTTGCCTTTTAGAGCAAAGCAGCCCTAGAAATGGAGACAAAGTCCCTTAACGCACAAAATTCTTGTCTCCTCCACGAAGTTCAGACAGCTAATAAGAAAGCCATGCACTATTTCACACAAGGAGAAATTCTTAGGGATTAGATCAGAACATCCTTCCTCACCACAGACGTTCAGCCAATGTGATTCAGGTTACTCCAATTCACACTCCTCCCTTAGTGACAGGTTAACTCCCCCTCCACTCAGAAGATGGCAACAGTCTCCAACCGGCCCAGAGTCCTTGGGAATGGAGTCAGTTTTTCAGCCTCCACTTAGAGACAAAGGTAATAGCTACCTGACTTCCCATCTCTCTGAAACAGACAGTGAGGAGATATGTAGTTTATCCTCCATGAGATATTCTGCCCCATCATGTTATTTTCAGCCACTGATGCAAGACACATTCATCAGTGCTCATCCCTCCAAAAGGGGGACTAGAACATTTCAGAGCTATTCAGCTCCTGCCTCTCAACCAGAGAGAAGCACGTGATCCACACTTAGTACAATAGTGCTAACTTAGTGTCACCTTCACCAGAAATGACCTCACAGTGTCCCTGCCTTGAAGTGCTTGAGTTTAAACCTAAGGATATTGAACATTTTGATCCAGACAGCTGTGATCGCCACATTGATGACTGTTTTAGTGAATTGGATCACCATCTAATTGACTTGCCCCATACAACCCAAAGGGAGAAAGTTAAACTTGTGTGGAACACCAGCTCTAAAGCTGTCCATAAGTTTATTCAGTCTCAACCTCACAGTGTCAGAAATGACTACAGAGAGCTCCGTTATGCATTAACAGAAGATTTCTCTTCTACTGCTGGAGAGATATCGCCCCAATGGTTGCAGCCCTCCAAATTAAACATTGTTGTTGTGAACATCCCAGACATTATTATAAACGTTTAAGGCATGTGTACTCCCAGGGCAAGAATGCACCAGGCTTGGAAGAGAGCTCCACCTTCAAGTCTGTTGGGCCTCGCCTAGCCTCACCACGTGTGAGGGACAAAAGACAGGCCCACCTGGTAAGGCCAAAGCCTTCACTAAGAGGCTTGACTGAGAAACAAAGAACAGACAATACGAAGGCGCCAAACCGACACAACCGTTAATTCACACCTGAACATGAAAGTGAGACGAGATCTCCCTTGAACCCAACGCAAGATCTCAGTTGACTCCTATTGGATGAGACAAACCAGACAGGGCATGAAACCTCAGTGCACAGCTATGACGACACTAACTAACTAAAGCCTGGTGCTCCACACTGCTCGTTGCCATTTCCACAGTAACCCATTTACTAACGGAGTCACATCATGTCTCTCTCCATGGTAATTGCCGTTACCACAAGAAGACACTTTTCGCATGAGCTTTAATTGTCAAGTGTCAAGTCGCTGGACAAGAAACAGACAGTTTTGTGTTTGCTGAACACTTTTTGGATCCTGATTGTTTACTCCCAATAATGATGCCGTACCTGTAGAAGGATGAGACACGGACTGACCATTTCCTACCCTCATCTGGGTCAGACCAGTCCCAAAATCCTTGCGAGGTAACAAGTACCTCCTCACCACCACGTGCATTTTTTCAAAATGGGTCGAGTGCCTCTCGGCACGTAACGACACGGCTATGACAACTGTAGTCTTGCTTCTGAACCACGTATTCACTCGCTGGGGGCTACCCCTCTCGGTTGATTCAGACCGAGGCACCCATTTCACCTCCAGCGTCTTGACCAACTTATGTGACATCTTGGGAGTGGAAGTAAAGGGATCCACATCCCGTATCACCCTCAGTCATCTCATCAAGTCGAGTGTGCCAACCGTCATACACATGATCAAGAAGTATGAAGAAGTACAGTAATGGCAAGGACTGAGATGTAAAACTCCCAATGGTCCTGATGGCCATCAGGTCCACCTCCCATCGCTCCACAGGGGTCACACACATTGAGATGATGACAGGAAGGGAAATTACTCTTCTGCTGCACCTCACGTATCACCCAAAGGATGTCAGCGTCGCAGCTCATCAGTACCTGGCAGACCTGCGTGACCACCTCCGAGCCACGTTTGCTTGGGCTCAGGAGAACCTAGAAGCCAGCGCTAAATGCCTACTATGACCGGACAAGGTCTTCTACTTTAGATTCACCAAGCCAATAGGAGTCTCAAGGAAGTTCCTACCAAGCTGGTCAGGCCCCTTCGAGATTATGGGGAAGCTATCACCCGTAGCTTGCCAGATCCAGGTCTCGCAACCAAGGCAGCCACCAGCCTATAAATGGGTCCATGTCAACCAGATGAAACCTCAAAAGCCATGCCTACTCCCAGAGAGAGAGACAGACTCTACTCACGAAAGGAGGGAACAGCCTCTCCCCCAAGGAGAAGGCCACAGCTCCCAATACAGCCATAAGATAGTTGCATGATCCAACTCACCCCGTCAGCATACACTATCTCCTAACAACACCCCCTCTCCATATAATAATCCGACTCTGGTTTGTTTCAAGATGAAGCTCCCTTGGATCTTCGGCATGCTCCTTAACCTAAGAGTCACCCTGGCCATTGATCAGAATCAGAAATACTTTATTGATCCCCGAGTGGAAACTGTTTTGCTACAGCAGCTCACTATCACGTCAGTGCACCCAGGAATAGAAGTACTAAGCAAAAAAATATAATACACTATAATACAGCTCAGAAAATAAGTACCAAGTGGGTATAAGTATAAAATAAAATAAATGTGAAGTACAAAGTGGGTTTACCTGTTGATGATGATGGTATAAAGTATGGGGGGATGAGTCTTCCGCTGAAGGTACTCCTTTGTTTGACCAGCACGTCATGGAGTGGGTGGGAGGCACTGTCCAAGATGGCATGTAGTTTGGCCAGCATCCTCCTCTCTGACACCACCGACAGAGAGTCCAGCTCCACCCCCACAATGTCACTGGCCTTACGGATTAGTTTGTTGAGTCTGTTAGCGTCCGCTAACCTACTGCCCCAGCATGCAACAGCATACAGGATAGCACTGACCACCACAGACTCATAAAACATCTTCAGCATTGTCTGGCAGATGTTGAAGGACCTCAGCCTCCTCAGAAAATAGAGGCGGCTCTGGCCCTTCCCGTAAAGAGCTTGAGTGTTCTTAGCCTAGTACAGTTTATTGTCCGTGTGTGCTCCTAGGTACTTGTAATCCTCTACAATGTCCACACTGACCCCCTGGATGGAAACCGGGGTCACTGGTGCCTTGGTCCTTCGTAGATCCACAACCAGCTCCTTAGACGTTGTCGCATTGAGTTGCAGATGGTTCTGCTCACACCATGAGACAAAGTTACCCACCACAGCCCTGTACTCAGACTCATCACCACCGCTGATACATTCCACCAGAGCAGAGTCATCAGAAAACTTCTGAAGGTGGCAGGACTCTGTGTGGTAGCTGAAGTCCGTGGTATAGATGGTGAAGAGGAAGGGAGAGAGGACAGTCCCCTGAGGGGCCCCAGTGTTGCTGACCACGCTGTCTGACACACAGTGCTGCAGGCGCACATGCTGTGGTCTGTCAGTCAGGTAGTCCACAATCCAGGACACAAGGGGTCATCCACCTGCATCGCTGCCAGCTTCTCACCCAGTAGGGCTGGCTGGATGGTGTTGAAAGCACTGGAGAAGTCAAAAAACATGATCCTCACCATGCTTGTCCAGGTGGGTCTGGATGCGGTTCAGCAGGAAGATGATGGCGTCCTCAACTCCCAGCCGGGGCTGGTAGGTGAACTGAAGGGGGTCCAGGAAGGGTCTGACCATGGGCCGCAGCTGTTCCAGCACTAGTCTCTCCAGGGTCTTCATTTTGTGGGAGGTCAGTGCCACCAGTCTGTAGTCCTTGGAGCCACTGGGACGCGGCGTCTTCGGCACAGGAACGAGGCCAGATGTCTTCCACAGAACAGGGACTCTTTGAAGACTCAGGCTGAGGTTGAAGACATGTTGAAGGACTCCACATAGCTGGGGGGCACAGGCTTTTAGCACCCCGGGGGATGACTCCATCGGGGCCTGCAGCTGTGTTTGAGTGGAGTTTCATTAGCTGTCCTCTCACCTGGTCAGTAGTCAGGCACACAGCAGAGGTTACAGGCGGGGGAGGGGGCGACCATTAGTGTAAAGAGGGCCGTTAGCCTGATGGGGAGGGGGGAGCAGAGTACTCAGCGGAGCTTGAGGGCCGACAGCAGCTGAGTTAGAGGGGAGATGAGCAGGAGCCGGTGTGTCGAATCTGTTAAAGAACAGGTTAAGTTCGTTAGCTCTGTCCAAGCTGCCTTCAACTCCTCTGCTGCCAGTTGGTCTGAAGCCAGTGATGCTCTTCATGCCGCTCCAGACCTCTCTCACGTTGCTCTGCTGGAGTTTCTGCTCCAGCTTCCTCCTGTACTTCTCCTTGGCCTCCCTGATCTCCACCTTCAGGTCATCCTGGATTACCCTCACCTCCTCCCTATTACCATCAGTGTAGGCCCTCCTCTTGGCATTCAGGATGTCCTTGATGTCCTTTGTTCAGGTGCCTGGAACAGATTTGACCATGTACACTCAAGTTACAAGAACTTCCTGTGTCATGGCAAAACTTCCAAATTTAACGCCACGCCACGGACACGTCGTTCAATGAAAACTCACAAGCTTCACAATATAGCATCCTCAATGTCTTAAGGCTTTTCTGCCCACATTTGAGGTGGATATGGTCAGCCTGCTAGGAGGAGTACATCAAATTATAAAATGTGTCATTTCCTGTTGTCAGTAGGTGGCACTATGGCTATGACTAAATATTTGGCATGTAAATGTCTTCAGCCTGGGACTCAAACATGTGAAGTTTGGAGCAATTTTGACCATGTACACTGAAGTTACAGCAACTTCCTGTTTCTTCGCTAAACATCAAAATTCGATTCCATGCCATGGACGCGCCCTTTAATGAAAACTCACAGTTAGCACAATTTTGTCATCACTAAGGTCTTTAGATTGGCCTGCAAAAATTTGAAGTCGATCCGATTAATTCTCTAGGAGGAGTATGTTAATTTACGGAGCCTGTAAATCGCAAAAGATGACCACTAAATTCAAAATGGGTCCAAGAGGCTTTTTTGTACGTCTGGACATGATACACGTGCCCCCCAAATTTCGTACATTTAGGTGAAATGTGTCACAGGGGCTACTCTTTAGGGGGCGCTAGCGATCCATTTTGCCACGCCCATGCGCAATATGTAATGTAAATTTTCACCACTTCTGAATTTTGTGCAGAGTTTCGAGCACCTTTAGGCCCTCAAAAATGCGATTCTTTTGGATAGATAATAATAATTTCTTTCAAGCATCCTGCTTTTTTTTCCAATTTTGTAGTGGGCACTATGGAGCCATTTTGCCGCGCTCATGCCCAAGACACAAAATGTGTAGGTTTTCACCACTACTGACATGTGTGCAAAGTTTCATACATTTTCGAGAACCTTTGTCCCCTCAATACTGCGATTCTTTTCGACAAAGATAAAAACAATAATAATAATAATCCGTGTGATTCCAATAGGGTAATAGGGCTATAGTAAAATATGTAAATCTTCACCACTTCTGACAAGTGTGCAACGTTTTTGTGAGTTTTTGAGCACCTTTAGCCCCGCAAAAATGCAATTCTTTTGGGGGAAGAAAAATTTAAATAATCCTAGCAATTTTAATAGTGTCCTCACAGCGGTTGCTGCTCTGGCCCTAAAAATAAAAATTTGAGCGAGTTCAATAGGGTTCCCAGCACCGCTGGTACTGGGTACCACGATGCCTTGCATGCCTGGTTCCCAGCCCACTCGGGTTTGGACCCCTAATAAAATTATCCTCCATCACAGGCTGCTGTGTACAGCTCAGAGGCCTGCAGTACGGCCAGGAGTGAGGGTGTAATCATTATTAAGCATGGAAGCTGCAGATGCGACTGAATGAGCATGCCTTTCGAGCCATTAACTGCATTTCAGCTCCAGCATCTTCACCACAGAGCTTTCTCTTAGCAGCAGCCGCCTCTCTACATTTTAGGCTACACTTACCACAAACTCTATCCACATAAGCTCTTTAGAGACTCCATTAGAGCAAAGACACCATCTGTGAAGAAACAATGTATATTGGAAAATTAATCAAGCTGCTTAATTTGCCTGGGGCCCATTATTCACTGTGGCTTATTGACAAACAGAGCGCGTCGTAAATATACACAATGTACCTTTAATCTTCCCAGACCAGGCGAAAACCAACAAACTACCTGTCAATCACATAAATTGCAACATGCTTTTTCATTAAAAGTTCAAGAAGTCTTCAGTATTGGCAAACAGCCTCAGAGCCTCTGTCTGCTAAACTGTAAACACAGAACTATTTTGCTTCGCCTACATTGCGCTACGGAAAACCATTTTACTTTTAAATTGAATCTAGCAGGCAACCATCTTAAAAACGCAAACACAATTATGATTTAAAAATGTATCCACTGGTGGGTGGTCCCTTATAATCAGGTCCAGAAGTGATTAGCAGTGTGGAGGAAACATGTGACAGCACCATGCAGAGCTTGTCCCCCGGGTGTGAGATAAAGGGGGAAGATGGTTATCAGGATCTTATGTTCTGTATTCCACCATGTTCCACCAGAAGTGGAGGGAGAACGAATAAGAACCAAACATCCCAACTTTCTTTCCATTCTTTCCCAAACTCTGCTGCTGTAAGAAAATCTTAAATGCAAACCTCACTGGATTGTCACTGCTCGCTATTATTCATCTACCTCTCAGGTAATGCTGGGTACGTGAAAC
>CM050843.1:5214304-5254304 GCA_027580175.1 Siniperca scherzeri | reverse complement strand
TATATGGGCTGTTTTCTGAAGAATTGTTGCCACACCTGCTGCATGTTGTGTGCATGTAGGATGTCGTTTTTCCATTAAGTCTAGCATAATGCTAACATACATTAACACTAGTCTAGCTCCCCCTTTTTTCTGAAACAGAACACCATTTACCATCCCTTCTGTTTCAGAAACATCTAAAGAGAAGGGAAGTGTATAGTCTGGTAGAGCAAGTTCCGTCGCTTGTGACAGTTTCTGCTTCAGGTCAATAAAGCATTGTTCCGCCTCAGTGGACCAGTCCAACTGAGCTTTAAGATTTCTCATACCTTGTGCATTTATCATTTTGCGAAGTGGTTGTGTGAGGCCTGTAATTTGCAATGTAGTTTCTGCTGTAACCTGTGAAACCAAGGAAGGAAAGCATGTCTTTAACTGTGACTGGACCGGGATGATGTAAGATGGTTGATCTGTGTGCATGTGACAAGCCTGCCCCCTTCTGTGATATGACCCACCCCAGGAAAGAAACCTGAGTTCTGATAGCCTCTAGCTTAGATTTACTAGACTTAAATCCTTTCTCCGCTAACCTGAGCAAAACATTTTTTGTAGCTTTAGCACACGACTGAGGATCGGGAGCTGCAATCAACAAATCATCAACATACTGAACAAGAGTGCAACCTGATGGTAACTCACAAGCACTTAGAGCCTGTTTTAGAACCTGATTAAACAATCCTGGTGACAATGCAAACCCTTGTGGTACTCTGGTGTACTGCAACTGCTGTCCCTTGTAGGTAAACGAGACCACGAGACTGTGGTCTCGTGGACCCCAGCCCCCGTTATCCAACTCTCTATCAAATTCTCCGTCCATGTGTCCCTGCTTGTCCACTGAGTTGAGCCAGTCAGTTTGTATGGAGTTCACCCGAGCAACTGACCCAGTCAAATACTACTTCTCACTCAACTTCCTCTTTATCACTTTGTTAATACCGCTAGGTATCCATCAACAAAGAGGGGAGGCTTTTCGTATTTGAGACACTCAATTCAGTCTTTTCCTGGAGAATTAAGACAGGGACTCCAAACCCAGACACAAATAATATCACACAACTATATCCTACTGAGGACTCGAACCTCAAACCCAATGAAACAATTTTACCGGGGACTCAAGCCCCAAACCCAATTAAACAATTTTACCGGGGACTCAAGCCCCAAACCCAATTAAACAATTTTACCGGGGATTCTGAGCGGACTTGGCAAAGAAAATTCCTACTGAGGACTCGAACCTCAAAAACAATTTTACCGGGGACTCGAACCCCAAACCCAATGAATACCTTTTACCATTTTCAAAGTCTACCAACTAACAGTGTGGATCTAAGATCTGAACACCGAGAATTCGGGGGACCTCACCTCCCCATGCCTCTAACCTGGCTCACGTGGGACTCGAACCCCGTGTTTCGTGCCCTCGTCAGAACACGATGTGGTTAGCCAAACCGAGGTCAAGGTATTACTATCATCTCTTTTCTTTCCACAAGTCTCTCTTTTAATCCCAAATTAAATTTTTACTGGACTTAATCACAATTGTTACCACATGCTCTCAATTTAGTTATTTTCCAATACGCAGAGTTTGATTAAACAGGTTCTGTTTACCTTTTAGTTGCAGCCGACGTTGAGCCTTTGGTAATCACTGTGATCGGTCCGTCTGTTCAATTCAGAATCTCCTTCTCATCCCGGATGAGCCCCCAAATTGTCGAGGTCAGAAAACCTCTCTCCGAGTTGGTTGATGAGAAGGGATCCACACGAGACCTACAATTGTCTTTAACTAGTATTTATATCCTCACAAATATTACAAACAATACAAACAATCTAACAATACAGACAAATACAGACAAATACAGATATATCTGGAGACACAGCACAGAGACCTCTCCAGGCGATCTCCCCGCTATGTCTGAAGCAGCAATACAAAAGTAGTTGGTTATATGTCCTGAGCTCCTCCTGGTACACAATGCTATTTAAATACCTAAGTTCACACTTCCCATTCCTCTTGATCTTCAGAGACCGCTGCATTCCATTCTCAGGTGTGATCAGATCGGCTGGTCAGTGAGGAAATGCGAGTCACCCCCATGCATTGATCAAACAACCCATATCAACAGGGTGCCGGCTCCGGCCTGCCAACACATGTGCATACATTTCTTCCCACTCTTTGTCAACCCAAATCACCTCTGTATGTCACCATGGGATTATCATATCCACTGTACCTTCCCCGACTTTCTCGTATCTAACTGTTAATTAGTTGCAGTCTATGGTGCAGAACAGCTGCTGACGTGAGATGTTACATTAGTTAGACTTGTACAGAGGCAAACATCTTACATACAGGGTGTACGTAGCACAAGCTATCAATCCTAATTACACAGCCCAAGTTTTAATATTTGACAATACATATATATATATGTGTGTATATATATATATATATATATATATATGTGTGTATATATATATATGTGTATATATATATATGTGTGTATATATATATATGTGTGTATATATATATATATGTATGTGTATATATATATATATATATGTGTATATATATATGTGTGTGTATATATATATGTGTATATGTATGTGTGTGTATATATATATATGTGTGTATATATGTGTGTATATATGTGTGTGTATATATATATATATATGTGTATATGTATATGTGTATATATATATATATGTATATGTATATGTATATATATATATATATATATATATATATATATAACAGCTATATATATATATAACAGCTGTGGCCCATGGTCAGACCCCTCCTGGACCCTCTTCAGTTCGCCTGGGAGTTGAGGATGCCATCATCTTCCTGCTGAACCGCATCCACACCCACCTGGACAAGCCAGCAAGCACGGTGAGGATCATGATTTTTTTTCTCCAGTGCTTTCAACACCATCTAGCCAGCCCTGCTGGGTGAGAAAAAGGCAGTGATGCAGGTGAATGCCCCCCTCTTGTCCTGGATTGTGGACTACCTGACTGGCAGACCACAGCATGTGTGTCGGCAGCACTGTGTGTTGGACAGCGTGGTCAGCAACACTGGGGCCCCTCAGGGGACTGTCCTCTCTCCCTTCCTCTTCACCATCTACACCAGACTTCAGCTACCACACAGAGTCCTGCCACCTTCAGAAGTTTTCTGATGACTCTGCTCTGGTGGAACGTATCAACGGTGGTGATGAGTCTGAGTACAGGGCTATGGTGGGTAATTTTGTCTCATGGTGTGAGTAGAACCATCTGCAGCTCAATGCGACAAAGTCTAAGGAGCTGGTTGTAGTTGTACGAAGGGCCAAGGCACCATTCCATCCAGGGGGTCAGTGTGGACATTGTAGAGGATATCAAGTACCTGGGAGTACACATAGACAATAAACTGGACTGGGCTAAGAACACTCAAGCTCTTTACAGGAAGGGCCAGAGACGCCTCTATTTTCTGAGGAGGCTGAGGTCCTTCAACATCAACAATGCTGAGAATGTTTTATGAGTCTGTGGTGGCCAGTGCTATCCTGTATGCTGTTGCATGCTGGGGCAGCAGATTGAGGGTAGCGGACGCTAATAGGCTCAACAAACTGATCCGTAAAGCCAGTGACATTGTGGGAGTGGAGCTGGACTCTCTGTCGGTGGTGTCAGAGAGGAGGATGCTGGCCAAACTACATGCCATCTTGGACAGTTTCTCCTACCCACTCCATGACGTGCTGTTCCTCCCTCTAACATCACTGCAATACTTGGAATATTGTGCAATATTCTCTGTTTAATACTCCTGTGCAATATACTCAATTTTCAGTTTAATATTCTGCATTTATTGATATTTATTCATACTTATATTACTGCTGTGCAATATCCTGTGAAAATGTAGTAATTAGCAGAATACAATGAATATGAACCAATTAGCAATGAATGTTTAGCAATTAGCAGCATGCAATGAATATGTAGATATTACCAACATCATCATATGCCAACTGTCAGCAATTACTGAATAACTAAATTTGGGTACCTATAAGGCCTGCAATGACCAGATGCATGTAAATGATCTGAATGAATTAATATGACCAGGATAACGTGAATGAAATGCAAAGGTCAGCCATGATTGATTGATAAAATTCTAAAATACGAGCAATTACCCCTTATCGAACAGAAGCAATCAGAAATAAAGGCCTGTCTCTAATATATGCCTGTTTGAAGTCAAGGCCTGGAACCCTTTTATAATTGAGGTATTTTTTAAACCACTCTTAAAAAAGAACAATCTAGATATGTCACAAACGAACAATTATAGGCCCATATCAAACCTCCCGTTTTTAAGCAAAGTCATTGAAAAAAACTTCTTGGCATTAAACTAGTTTGATATCTTCCAGTAAGGTTTGCGACCACACCACAGCACTGAAACTACTCTTGTTAAAGTCTTCAGTGACATCCACTTAAACACAGACAGTGGCAGAATTTCAGTCTTGGTATTATTGGATCTCAGTTCTGCATTCGACATTGTTGATCTCAACATATTACTAGACCGACTGGAAAACTGGCTGGGACTTTCTAGCACTGTATTAAACTGGGTTGAATCCTACTTAAAGGACAGGGACTACTTTGTGTCTATAGGTAACTACACATCTGAGCAGACAAAAATGACCTGTGGAGTACCCCAAAATCATTATCACACCAAATCAAATAGGGCTTCTACAAATAGTAATGGTTGAATAAACAGGCTAACAGACTGATCTTTCTATAATAAAAAAAACAAGACCTTTGGCGGGTGCTCCAATGCCCCCCCACATTTCTGCAACCCTAAAGATTTGGTCCGCTCCACCCGCTATTTGACGTAGCCTAATGTGCCAAGTGCCTGGTCCTGATGAAGCCGTCTGATTAGCCATGCATTTTCAGAATAGGAAATCGGGTTTCCAAAAGAGAAAAGACAGAAAGGAGAAAATGAAGAAAGGGAAACGACTCCTCACAAAGTTCTTTCAGAAGAAAGGTGAGCAGTAGTTTTGTTCTGGAGTTTAATGCAGCTATTAGATTTAGCTAGTACAGACAGTAATGTCAGCCAGCTTATTGCCAGTTATCCACGTCTGAGAAAATATTAGCTAAACAACAAAGGAAATGCACAAGCAAAGAGAAATATTTGAAATGTGTTTGATAAATGAGTGGTCAGCATGTAGTCTTAACATGGCTTGTTGGTAAATCAGCTGAAAGTAGAAAAATATGAACCTCAATTTCAGAAACAGCAACAGGGAGCGGAGCAGCAGGTTCTTCTGACAGATCTGATGTGCAACAAGGTAAGCTCAATTAACAGTTCTCCCAAGCTGTCACGAAAGATGAAGGGATCAACGTTAACCCTGAATATGCAGTTAGGCTACAACCATTTTTATTTAGATCAGCAGGCTAGGCTGGGCAGGGAAATCTCAAAGACCAGATGGGCAGACCATTTCCGAATTACCTGCAGTATGATTTTTTATGTGTAAAATACAGTTTAGTTAAAAAGGGAAATATACACTTTATATTATTTTATTTTTCCCATCAGGTGAACTGACAGGCCTCACGTTTTGTGTGTGCTTATCAGTCCAATCACTGGTGTCATCAGCAAATGTATTATATTATTGGTGTCATATTTGGCAACACAGTCGTGTGTTAATAGGTTGTACAGTAGGGGACTCTGACAGCATCCTTATGCGCGCCAGTCCTAAGAGTTATTGTAGATGAGTATGTATTACCTGTTCCTACAGTCTAAGGCCTTCCTGTCAAATCAAATAGCCAGTTGCAGATGGAGTTGGCGAGACCAATGTTTTAACATCAGTTGGGATGGTACAATTGTATTAAAAGCAGAGCTATAGTCAATAAACAACATTCTCATAGTAGAAGTACTTTTCTTTTTAAGGTGGACTAAAGCCTTATACAGAGCAAGTGAGATAGCATCATCTACAGATCTATTGGAACAGTAGGCAAACTAATGGGTCATGGGTTGAGGGAATATTACATTTAATATATGATGTAACCAGGCACGTCATTATAACAGAGGTCAAGGCAACAGGACGATTTAGACAAGTGGCTGGTGTTTTCTTAGGTACAGGTACAATGGTGTTTCTTAAAACATACACTCAAACCACCGACAATGACAGAATCAGAAATACTTTATTGATCCGAGGGGGAACTCTTGTTACAGCAGCTCACCTTTACGTCAGTGCACACAGGAATAGAAGTACTAGCAAAGGGACAGGGATGTCTTGAAAACCAGAGATACAGTTATCTACACAGAATATAATATAGTCAGTGACCGATTCAGTATATTCATCAAACTCAAAGCTGAATCCTTAAATATTGCTCATTCTATTGATTCAAAACATCCTTGGAGTCTGGATTCATGTTCTGTAGTCTAATACTGTACTGTCCTCACAGTGGGCTGGGTACACTTTACATTCTGCTTGTAGGCAGAAAGCAAGAGTACTGACAGATGATCGGATTTCCCAAAGTGAGGTTGTGTGAGATTTTTAAACTCATTTGATCGTGGAGTAACAGTGATCAAGTGTTTTGTCGCCTCTGGTTGGACACATGTTGATGGCTTGCAGCTAGCAGTTAACAGCACGCAGAGGAGCTCTCTTGTTAGGTAGAATGGTCTGTACTTTACAGTTAAATGTTCCAACACTGGTGAGCAGGACTGGGAGACTATTTCCATGCCAGTGCACCATGAATTGTTGATGAGAAAGCATACACCACCTCCCTTTACTTTGCCAGTAGTCACCATGGAACAGTCCATACGGTGCACAGAAAAGCTGTCCAGCTGTATAGCATGGTCAGGAGTGTTCAGGTCTAACGTGGTCTCGGTAAAGCATAACATGCAACAGTCCTTCATGTCCCTGTGAGAACTGATTCGGCATTGAAGTTTGTCCAGCTTGTTGTCGAGAGACTGCGCATTGGCTAGAAGCATGCTGGGAATTGGCAATCAAGTGGTATGCCGTCAAAGCCTCACCAGGACACCCCGTTTACCTCGCCTCCGGCACACTGTCTGCGGCCATTACTTCATGGTGATACCTGCTTGTTGTAAGTAATCTATTCGGGTAAAGCCTGTGGCTTCTAGCTGTTGGGAACACCTACGTGTATGTCCAGTAAAGTCTAGCCATCATAGACAATTGTGCAAGATGCATTTTGTGCAAGAAAAGTGACATGTAAGACACAAACAAACAAGGTGAGAGCAGTTTGTAGCAAGTCGCCCTAGTACGGCGCCATCTTGGATCATTGCAAGTATACTTAACACAAAAAGGAAATTACTTCAGCATTTGTAAATTTAATTAATAACGTTTTAAAGATTTTTAAGGATAAGACATGTCTTATAGCCAAACCAATACTAAATTAAGAAGTTCGAGGCTCTATATTCTTTCGAAAGCATGATGCATACGGTATATGTGGTCAAGTATTCGTGAATTCTATAGGCTGAGTATAAGTCCACGGCTTTTCATTCAGGCTCTGCAGGCCTCAGAGACATGTACCTGCCGAACATGTCAGAACACTCACTCAACCATACTGAGTGCATGATGACACGACTCACCTTTCTTTCTTGTCAGACTAGCGGTCATATGCACAAATGATGCATATGCACAAAAAACATGCATATGCATGCTTCCCCTACATACATTTATTTCTAAAAGAATGTGTGGTGAGAGCTGAGTGTGATATGATAAAATGGAAAAGGAAAAATAAGTTGAGGGTGTCAGTCAGTTTCCCTGAGTGCATATGATTTTTGGATGGTAATGTCGGTCAGTCCACCTTTGGTCTAGATACTTTGATTTATAATCAAATACCTGAAAAAATAATTACATTTCATCACCCTCAGCTGGACTTGTGTTCACTGCTAATTATCAAATGTTAGAATGCTCAACTAAGACAGTGAACATGGTGAACATTATATCTACATAGCATCAGCATGTTTGAATTGTCAGTGTGAGCATGTTAGCAAAGTGAAATATTTGTGGGGCTTGATACACATTTGTGAATTGTCTTCTGTGGGTAACAACTAATAAAGTCCAATAAAAACTTCTATAGATGTGTTGTAAATTAAATCATCATTGATACATTTCTGATATTTTATGACAGTGACTGAAATACAATATTCCTGTCAATAATAGTTAACAGGTACATATGTGGTGAACTAATGAAATATTGATATTATGTATGCTATAAATAGCGCAACCATGTCAAATCGTTGTGAAAAAGGATGGCTGCTCTGGCTCATTTTGAGGACCTCGCCAATGCATTACATGAAACTGCATTTCTTCTTTGCCGTTCTTTTCATTATGAGACTGGTGAAGCAAACAGAAGTATTCATATACAAGCAGATGATTAAGTGTGTGTCTACGATCAACTGTGGGAGTGGAAATGCACATGCTTACAATTTCACAATAAGAGAGATTTAAACATAGTCATAGTCATAGCTCCACGTACTGGCAACAGGAAATGACATGTTTTATACTTTAATGTACTCCTCCTAGTGAACCAGATCCACCTCAAATGTGGTCAGCAAAGCCTTAAGACCTTGATGATGCTAAATAGTGAAGCTTGTGAGTTTTCATCTAATGCCGTTGCCATGATGGCTCATTATTAACCATTAAACCAGGGGAGTTGTTGTAACTTCAGTGTACATTGTCCAATCTGCCCCAAATTTCACGTTTGAAAAGAGACCCGGCCTGAGGACATCTCCATGCCAGTTGAAATTTCTAAATTTTTTTCTTTACTTCTTTGAATGATTCATTAATTATTAATTTATTGTAGGGTCGGGTGGGGTCCTAACCTGAAGTAAAATTACTCATCCTGGCAAAATGGCCTCTGTCAGTGGTGTTGGGTGGTTACTTTACTGTATAACAATGCATCATATTTCAGGTGATTATTATAGATTTTAAAAACCTAATTCTGCAAAGTAACTAGAAACTGTAGCTGTGAAATAAATGTAAAAGAGGTCTGTACAAAAACTGTGATATCAGCAGAGGCATGATTGTCAGAAGGCAGTGTAAGGAAATATAATGAAAGTCTTTGATAAGTCATCTGCAGGTGTCTTGACTGTGTAGATCTCCTCAGAGGACGGTGCTGGAGAAAAAACTACATCTCATGAATGCACACAGCAATCACTGTGATTTGGCTCGCAGGCAGCAGAACTGCTCATACATTTCAATTTAATTTAAATATATTTAAATACCTCAATCCTAGACTGTGGCTGATTTGCATGACTGGGACAGAGGAGACATATCTTTAAAGGACTAGAGGGGGAGGACCAGGTGACTCTGCTGTGGGCTTGATGGACAGCTTAGTGTCGTGTTATAATGACAATTGTTCAGGGAAATTAGAATAGATCTACATAAAGATTTATCCAGTCAGTAATTACTGCCTGAGGATATAAGAAAAGTGCTGGAGTTCAAAGTCCTGTTACGTATCAGCTAAGAAGTGTATAACAATTTCTAGCTTAGCAGATATGAGGATGAACTACTGGAAAGGATTCACACCTGGAACAGGGATAGGAACTTTCAGAATACTCATACTTGCATAGAGGTGGAATTATACACAGCTTTTATATTACAAGTCTGGGCACTTCATTATCTTTGTGCAAAATGTGGTCACCGGTCTCCATATTCATTCAATTTTATTTAAACAGGGTTGCCACTCTTTTGTAATGATACATTTCATGGACTTTTCAAGCACCTGTCAAGGACAAATTATTTCAGAATTAAGGGCCAGTAATTCACATAGATATTATTATATATACCAGTCTAACTATACAAAGACCTGAATGGTTTACCTTAATTAGATGGCAGTAGAAATTTAAGGCATATGGGGGGGTGGGGGGGGGACCTTTTGTTCCATCATGATGAAGCTTTGCCAGATTGATATAGACCCAAATACAATACTTTGTGTTGTATTTCTTTAAATTATGTATCATTAGATTATACAAATAAGGCAATATCTCATTAAATGTGCGCTCATTTGCACATCAGTAGTAACCATTTTAGGCCCAACAAATAAAGTCAGACCTTTTTTTCTTGCTTTATTCAGAATCAGAATCACCTTTATTGCCAAGTAGGTGTACACATACGAGGAATTTGCTTTGGTATTTTGGTGCCTGATAATAAACATAGAAATATAAAGAAACATAAAGCAAGTACTGAAGGTCAAGAATCATAAAATTGACAATAAGACATTAAAGAATATCAAAACTAAAATATAAGAAAATAAATAATAAATATGTACAATATGTGTGAAATGTGCAACATATTTACATGTGAATGTGCAAAAGTTTAGGGGGGTGGCTATGATGATGGTGCCCAGGAAGCGGAAGGACTCCACAGTGTTTACAGGGGAGTCACACAGGGTGATGAGGGTGGGCACGTTCTGAAATGCACAGCCATCTCTACTATCTTTAGAACACTGAGCTCCAGGTTGTTCTCACTGCACCAGGTCAGACACATGTTTCCCCAGCCTCACGTTCTGCCTCCTGTCGGACAGGAAGTCTGTGATCCACCTGCAGGTGGAGTCAGGCACACTCAGCTGGGAGAGCTGATGGTGTTGAAGGCAGAGCTGAAATCCACAAACAGGATCCTGACGTAGGTTCTTGAGGAGTCTAGGTGCTGGAGGATGAAGTGGAGGGCCATGTTTACTGCATCGTCTACAGACTTGTTGGCTCAGTAGGTGAACTGGACTGAACTGGGCTGAAATTAGCATAGAAGTCCTCTGTTATATTGAGACATAGCATTGAATTAAATGCAGATGGAATTGCTTCCTTAAATTTAGCTACAACACTATCAGATAGACATCTAGAGTAGGAGATTTTGCCTAATGGCGTGTAGTCTAGTAACAGGAGTTCAAAAGTTATTAAATAATGGTCCGATAATGAAGGATTCTAGGGAAAGACTATTAAATGTTCAATTTCAATGCCATATACCAGAGCAAGGTCGAGGGTGTGGTTAAAATAGTGAGTGGGTTTATGTACACGCTGACAAAAGCCAATAGAATCTAATGAGATAAAAGCAGCACTAAGCCATCATCATTTTCAACGTCCACATGAATATTGAAATCACCTACAATAATTACTTTATCAGTACCTCGAGGAATGTGAGTATTAATATGAATGGGTGGAGTGGATTCATTTAGGCTATTCATTTAACATATTCTTCATGACCCAGCCAGGTTTCAGTAAGACAAAATAAGTCTGTATGATACTCTGATATTAAATCGTTCACTAGTACAGCTTTAGATGACAGATCTGATCACAGATCAGTCCACATTTAATTCTCCTATTTTGGTGTGCTATTTCAGAATTTTTGTTTAGGTTTTTATGTATAACTCCTCTTCTGTTAACTTTTGGTTTTATTAATTTAAGTGGTCGGGGGTCAGACACCATCACTAAGGAAACAAAAATTTCTTTTTGGCATAGTTTTGCAGACTAGATATATCATGTATAAGATGAGAACTTTGCTTTGTGATGCTGTTAATAATGCAGTATGTGACACTGATATATTACTATGTTGTCCTAGATTTGAAAAGCAGACTGAATGTGTTAAACAAGTGACAGAGGATTGGCATGTTATGGTTCAAATGATTGTAGATAAATACGTAGATGTGAAATTTACTATAGTCAATGTTGTTAATTGTTTTCCTTTGAATGATAATGAATTCCACATGGGTCATGTGTTTTGTTTTTGTACTTTTAGTATTGATCTGTGTGTGTTGATGTTAAACAGAAAGCATCATGTGGATGTTGATAATATAATGCAATGTTTAGTAGAATCTTTGCTCAGTAAAAATACAAATGCCTGTATTGATTTTTTGAAAAGTGTATACTTTTATATTTTAAGATAAATAAAGTGTTAGTGAATACAATAGATTGGCAGTTCCAGTTAGATCAAGTGGACATGTCAGTTTATTCTTCAGAAAATAATGGGGTATGTTATTTATTAACATGTATACACATTGAAAGATTATGATGATGAGGTATCACAGGGGACTTTCTATGAACCAGAATTGCTAAAATTTATTGTGGATAAAGATAAAACGTTTAAAACAGAAAAGATCTTATCTAGAAAGAGAAGACAGGGTCAGAATATGGCACTAGTCAAATGGGTGGGATAGCCAGGTAAATTTAACTCTCAGATTTTCAGAAAACAGGTCATTCAGTTACTGTAGGGTTTTCAAGCGTACTACATACTGAGACTACTGTCTGACATGGATGAGGGGTTTTTTTTTGTTAAGTTAGCTAGCAATTCTTCTACATTATTTTACCCCGACAACACAATAGCAAATTTCAGAACAAAGCTACCCAAACCTTTTCAGTTTAAAAGTACCTTATGAAGTGGGATTAATAGAAATTCAATATCCAAAAACTTGGACAAACTTTTCACCAAAAAATGCTGCATTTTTTGTGTTCAACAAAAAAATCAAACAAGCGCGCCTGTCTAACAGCGACCCCCGGATTCTATACATCCATGCCACAGTTAATAACTGAAATAAACACCCACTTATCTATAAATGATATGGAGTACATCAAACTTCGTTACAATACCATCACAAACAGTGTGTCTGTTTTACCATTAAAAGACCTGGAATTCGCATTTAAAGGTAAACTTGCTCAAATGTTGGGATTTATACCTGGAGAAGTCTTTGAAACCCCTGAGGACACTATAATCGACGAGGATCATATATCACCTGATGTGTATATCGCATCACATCCTGCCGATATTAATGTTGGGATGTACAACATTTTCATCTATTCCGATATTATAGAATATCAAACAGTTATGTACCTCTTTTAAGAATCATACATATTGAAGGACCAAACAATCATATGATCACAAGGATGTACGACAGACCACACTACCTTAGGCTCTGTAAAACACACATCGGTAGCATCGAAATATCTCTCAAGTCAGATCAGAATCAACATATTCCTTTTATATATGGAAAAGTAATAATAAAACTACACTTCTGAACCGCAAAACATCACTTTTAGACAAGAAGTGACCATGCATCAACCGTATATGCACAATACGGACAAATACATTGCAAGCAGGTCTTTTAATGGTAAAACAGACACACTGTTTGTGATCTTTTTAAAATTATTAAAAAGATAAATACGGATCCTTCTTACTTGAGTGGCCAGCATTGTGTCGCCATTTACATCAATAAGCAGGGTATGGGATTATTATTTGACAGTTTTGGTAACCCGCTTACATACTCCCATTTTCCAGAATCATTAATATAAAATATATTTTTTAGATGCGTCCAATGTGTCCAATCAGGGGATTCTTTTAAACGTGTGTAAAGTAACATTATATGTAGTGTGTATCATAGTGTATACCGCATAATTATTGAAAAATGTTAAATAGTCTTTTCATGAATATCTTCAGTTTTCTGCTCCAAAATGCCTTTAATAGCACAATCCAATTCATTTTCCATGGTCTCTCGAATAGACTCATGTGCAGGTTGTCTTCTTAAAAGATCAAGTTGTTGTTGAGGCACTAGAATTTTTTTTTTTAGCATACTCTATGGTCTTCTAATTCTGTCTTGAAGCAATAAGACTCGATATAAAGGGCACAGCAATACTCAGGAGAGGCAAGAGAAATCCTCCAGACTGGTTGTTTAAACAAAATAAGATAATTTGTGTTTAGATTACTTGTCCTGCTGGCTTTACCTTGAAAAAACAAATTTTACACCAAATATAAACAACTCAAGTTTCTATGATGCACATACTTTGTAAAGACATTTTGCACCTCAACATTATTACTAGCTGTAGTCATTAAATCATCAATAATCAACAAATTGTTATTATTTACAGGTAACAATGCATCATCACAAGACAAAGGCAAACCTTCAATAAAATGCACATTTGTAATTTTTAACAAATCGTCATACAATGGCTGCCAGCATGAATAAATATATGTGATTTCAATATTTTTTTATATCAGTTTTTCAGCATTTTCAATCAACAGTTTTACAAAATAAGTCTTTCCACTATTTGACGGCCATGATTATTATTATATTATTATATATATTGAAATAAGACTAAATGGATGCTGTAGTCTAAAATCAAAATCAACATGCTCTCTACCACCTGTTTTCATAGCCATAGGGTAAGCTTGTCAGATCAGAGAAGACACGACGTTTGGTGTACACCACTTAAAACATTTTAACAACTGATTTGTTTTTTAGCTTAAATGCCTTTTTATTCCTCACAATTGTGTCTGATATCGTCACTATATTTTGTGATGTCTCGTCACAATTCGCAAAGTCGTACATAAGATTCACTAGGGTATCATGTGTGACCACGGCCGCGTTGTGTGCATTCAGTGATTTCTTTGCATTTCAACTGTTTCTTGTTTTTCAGAGTCTGATAAGCATAACAATTTGGACCACTGGACACAAATTCTACAATGTAATCATCACCTCCGGTATCTCCATTAATTTAATCAGTTAGGTCCCCTAAAAAGGGGCCTGTCTCTGGAACTCAATCGCCATCCTTTGCCATAAAAAAACACTGTCAGAATAGATGCATCTCTCCCCTAGCTTGTCCATCAAATCATAAAGCATAAGTCTTGCGTGAGCCGTTGTAAAGGCTCCAACAAATATGTTTGTTTTTCATTTTAGCAGCCTGTGAGATTCTGTATCTCCACTGAACAAGAGCAACATCATCAGATACAAATGCTAACTGTCTGACATCATACTGGTTGCTAAACATGTTGTGGCAAATTGCTGTCAAATTGTCTGTCACTAGTTTGCAGTGAAGTCTGGTTTTCACGGATCAAGAAACGACCCCATAACGAGTTAAGCAACAGTTTGTTAATACTTTGCACAACTTTGTTGACAGCAATTTTTTCTGGATTTAGCTGAATGCCCTCTTGATCATAACAGTCCTGTATGTATTTTGCTTTGGATTCTTCATCTTTTGCAAAACTAGGGTGATTTGAAGCCTCCTGTTTTCGCTGTAGGAAGGTTTTTACATGATCTTTGAACAGATCATTGCTCTTCTCTGTAAAATGCAATGGATGCATCAATCTTAGTGACAACATCACCTTTCTTAACAGCCTTTTGCAGTCCTAAGCTGAAGCAAGTTCCTGAGAGGGCTCTCTCAGGATCTGTGTGGTTAAGCACTGGTCTGGTTTTGAACCTCTGCACATGTTCTACACAAAGGAAACATTAGCTTATTGTTACAGCAATATGGAAGCACAGTACATTTTATCAGCCCAAAGTAATTTTCAATTGGCTCAAAGTCGTGGAAGATTACTTTAGGATGACCAGTTGGGTAACTTTTAGCCTGCACAGTTGTACACAACGAGGTGAAGTCATAATGATACATTTTCTCACACTCAGCAACTTTGTAGTGTAGTCTGTACGCGTTGCTGCGGCCCCCAAACAGCGCCTTTCGCGGGTCTAGCCTTTCAGGCATCTCGTAACTTTTCAAAAAGTCCTGCAGAATCTGGTCTCTTTTTTTGGTAGCCTGTACGTGGAGTTTCTGTGTCTGTCTAAGAGATATTTATACTAAGAGTATTTTTTCTTTAAACTGTCTGTAAAGAACACCAAATGCAATACCGTTTACAGAATTTTTATGTCCAGGACTGTAGCATTTTGGACAGCCGTGCCAAAAACAACCAGCAAACTCATAGGCTGTGTGTACATTGTCTAGTTCACAATCTAGTTTCTATCTTGTTTTTGAAAGCCTCAAATTCACTGTATAGATACATTAGAGAAAGCCTTGTTTTGATTGATGTAAGCACCATCATATGTCAATGCCAGTGTGTCAGGGGGAAGGAATTGTGTTTTAAACACAGCAAGTGTGTTGTAATCAAAAGGATCCAATTTGGTGCCCTCAACAAATGCTTCACGGTACATAATGCATGCTTAACCCAACACAACAACATCATTGATCCCATACGCTTGAAGCCTGGAAATCAAATACCCCATAACGCACTGTATTGTACCACTGTATGAAAGTTGAGCCATCTTTGTCAGACATGTTGTCATATCCATAAAAATATGGATCTGGATATGGACATACATAGTTAGCATTCTCGGCTGTGTTGAATAGGTATGGGAAATAACCTTTTTTGGCACCTCCGAACCCTAGCACTTCGGGAGCTCTCTCCACAAACGCATTGGAAGGAAACTGAAAGAATCGAGCCACCTTTGTTTGTACAAGTCGTGTTTCAAAGTCATAAAAGACATATGGAGTCTAGGGCGGTGATGGTTTTTCTGGTTGAATGAAACACTGATGTTGTATATCTGATTTTAACAGATCTCCGCAATTACCACATGTACCTTTTTGGCATTTATGTCCCACTGCATTTTTGTTGTAACTGATTGCATACAGATGACCACAATTGTCACATTATTTTGTCTTATCACACTAGATCTTTTGTGATGTTTGGTTTCTGTTTTTGTGTCTATTACCATACACATCTGCTGGCAAGATGCTTGGATTTTTCGCGCCTGTTCTTGAATTTCATTTTCAGATATGTCTGGGTTTTTGTAGTGTGCTAAACACAAGGAGAAGCACAAGTTATTGTTTGTGTTTGGAGGGACATAGAGACATGCTCTTTTCTTTTGAATTACATCTCTGATGTTAAAATTGTGCATCCCACCCACCTGTCTTATGAGTTCAGTTAGTTCAGCGCTGTACTGCATCGTTTCTGCGGTATGTTATGACATTCCATTTTGTTTTGGATTTGGGGTCTGGGTGTTTGTATTGTCTTTGTGGTTCTGTGCTACCCCACATTTGATCTGTTTGTGAATCATTATCTGGTTCAATAAATTCTGAGGCATCCCTTTTCAGTATACCCATTTTTTGTAATTTCTACATCCTCGTCAGTTTCATTTTCAATATCAGTAAAGTTTTCGAATGTGGGTGTTGCTTCATATGCTTTTTCATATAAGGCATTTCTCTTCACTGTCTGAATCTGTAATACTAATATAGCGATCGATTTCATTCTCTATATCTGAAAGCCTCTCGAACTGCGATGATTCGTGATCATAATCACTACCACTCTCATCATTACTGATTACAATGTTATGTACAAGTGCAACGTTTTCCATGTTTTAATTTGCGTAAGCATTTACGCCTTATGATCAAACATTACAAATAAGATAAGCGATATCAGACATAACTTGTTCGATCATACACTATGTTTATAGATCCAACTTTTCAAGAATTAGACCAATTTGTGTGTTTATCAGGCCTATATCCCTTATAAGATGATAAATCTCTTTTCTAATTTTATGGCATGTTCTTGTGTTAATGCTAAAAAGGTCCTAGCCTCTTGAAATTGTTTTACTACCAACGCTTTTGTTATTCTACACACCTGTAGCTGTGCCTTGCTACAGGTGTGTAGTCTTGTTTTGAAGCAGCTGTTTGTGTCTTGAACTTTGTACCAATGGTGTGACGCTTTGTTTCTTACTATTTGATGATGTCTGTGGCTCATCCAGTGGAAAACTGCTTTTATCCCAACACTGGATCTGGGCGTCCGTCCAGTCCAGGAACTCTGATGGCTCTTTGGATGCAGACTCAGGCGGTAGAAGACTTGGCGCTAGTATTAATGCAGCCTCTCTCAGGTTCGGGGTGTCTGGAATTCCAATAGGTTGTTCAGAAGGTCCTGGCACTGATGTATCAGTGATCAATATGGTCTGGGATGATGGACCTGGAATTGTATGCAGGGTTGTTCCCTGATTGTTGAAATTCCTGTATGCCTCTGTTTAAACTATAAAAATATAGAAAACAATCAAATAGCTACACAAGTTTAATATCTTGACCAGTATGTTATTTAAACAAACAATTTACATTGTACATATTTGAATACAGAAATATACCAAATCCTGAGTATCATATATTACAATCGGTGTCAACACCCTCTGACGCCTGTTGTTCAATAGGCCTTGTCACTGGAGTATCTGGGACGCAATAATGGTCTGTTTTGACCAAATAAAACACACACATACATACACACACACAAGTAAAATCACGAACAATACGTTATTTAAGCAGTCAATTTACATTATATATATTTGAATACAGAATACTCACCCAAATTTTCAATTCAATTCAATTTTATTTATAAAGCGCCAATTCATAACAGAAGTTATCTCATTGCACTTTTCCTATAGAGCAGGTCTAGACCGTACTCTTTATAATATTAATTACAGAGACCCAACAAATCCCACCATGAGCAAGCATTTGGCAACAGTGGCAAGGAAAAACTTCCTTTAAGAGGCAGAAAACTTGGACAGAACCAGACTCAATGGTTGGTGGCCATCCGCCGCTGCCGTGTTAGGTTTTGAGAGAGAGACAGAGAGAGAGAGAGGTTTTGAGAGAGCAAGAGAGGTTTTGAATCAATGTTGGTAATAAATTCAATTCAATTCAATTTTTTCAATTCAATTTTATTTATATAGCGCCAATTCATAACAGAAGTTATCTCATTGCACTTTTCCGATAGAGCAGGTCTAGACCCTACTCGTTATAATATTATTTACAAAGACCCAACAAATCCCACCATGAGCAGAAACCTTGGACAGAACCAGACTCAATGGTGGGCGGCCATTGTCAGCGCATTCGTTTATTTGCAAAAGAAAAGTCTGGAGAGAAGCTATTCCTTAATTTGGCATTTATTAAAGCATTGGAGGATCAAAAGCATCTTGTACGAGGATTATTTCTATTCAGAAAACCACAGTCAGCAAGCTGTTAATCTGTAGCCATCATCCTAAAAAAGAATACTATTCTTAACATTACACAGAGTTTTAAATGAGAATGTACAACTATCTGATAGGTTTCTACAGAGGTGGGGAGGAGCTGTGGTTTAGACTTAGCTCTCCCTTCGGTGGTGCACAGGCTGGTCCCAGCCTCTTGGCACACGATTCCACTCCTTGTGTGGAGACACCGCCCTAGTGGAGGAATCCTACACTTCCTCTGTTTGTAAGTTGCTAAAGTCTCTGCTTCGTTCCCCAAAACTGATACTTTTCCTCTCATGGTCATTACAATACATAATGTCCTCAGTACATGATGTTCTTTCTGATATCCCTGTTCTATCTTTGTATAAATGTAAGCCTGTTTGCAACAGCTAATCAACTTTTCCCTGCAGTCAGCAGTCTGCAGGACAACACTTTGAATTGTTAAGCCTCATGCCCTGTGTGTGTGTGTATATGTGTACAAAAGTTTCAACATGGTATTAATATAATAGGCAAGCAACCTTCATTTAAATTTTTAATTCTCACACCATCCGCCATTGCCGTGTTAGATTTTGAGAGAGAAAGGGGGGGGGGGGTGTCACAATGCAAATACTACCTAGAATCATGTATCACAATGGGCTCTACATCTTCTGGTTTTTGATATTCAACAGGCCTTGCCACTGGTCTATCTGAGGCACTAGCTAATACAAACAAAACAGATACTAATCTGTTTTGATCATTTAAAAATATAATTCATTACATTCGTTAAAACAAATGGCAACCTGAGGACATGTGGGGACATGTTTTTAAACCTTGATAAATGGTAAATGGGATAGATTTATTACCTCTATCTAACCCCCTGTCATCAGATGCTAATCACAACCCTGTATGCTAATCACAACCCTGTATCAGGATGTAGCCCCAGTTTTCACATCCCATATCTGTCTGCAGCATATCTCTATTAGTTTGTGTGAATTAGAACCAATTGTCCTTTACTACCATCCTGTCCCGATATAGCTACTGTGGGAAAATACAAAATGAAGCTGTAAAAAGAAGAATAAATGAACACCTCCCATGGGAAAAAGAAGAGGAGACTGACCCCCTTTACACCACACACAGGATGAAGAGACGAAAGAAAACACATGTGATCAAATCTCCAATTTTTAAAATAAATATATCCTATTATATTTTATAGCATCGGAAACTATCCCCCAACCAAATTTCAAATATCCCATTTTTAAAATAAATATATCCTAATATTTTTCATAGCACTGAAAACTATCCCCCAAACAAATTTATAACGACAGAGCCCCCGAGCGCCCGAGAGATGCGTGTCACTCATAGCAGCTCATGCACCATAGGTCATGCATGAGTGTCATTCTTGCTCTCAAAAAAGATACCCTTTATTTTCTTCTTTCATATAAGCGGACAAAATTTGAGGTCAATTATAACCCCTGAAAACAGCAAAAATACACTAAAATTCAGTCAAAATGGACAACTACCTGTGGGGTGTAGAGTATGGCTCCAAGAGGTTTGTTTTTTAAGTCTAGACAGAATATGGTCTAGACCAGCTCTATATGAAAAGTGCCCTGAGATAACTTCTGTTTGGCGCTATATAAATAAAATTGAATTGAATTTTGGGTGCTATTTTGTAAACCTTACACCACTCGGTGCTCGGGCCCTAATAAAAATAATAATAATAATAATGATGATAATTATTGAAAAAAGAGAACTATCCAAAGTAGTCAGAGTTGCTAGTAGATTACATAGAGTATGTACTGATCATATTTTGCGGAGATACTCAATGAACAATTACAATAACCTATTTTAGTTTACTTTCATTTGTGTACTAGTTTATAAGTCATCGTCTGTTAATATATCCTACTACAGTATACTGTCCTGTAATTTGACCACAACAAAGTTTTATATGACTGTGTGTACTAATATTTCATAACTATGTCCTTTCAGGAAGCACTCAGTCGGGAGGAGCTGTTGGAAACTTCCATGTTCTGCCTTAACCGGGACCCTAGCCTGATCTTTGCGCTACGTCGCAACACCAGGCAGGCCTTAGGTTCAGACCATCCTTTCCCTGTCTGTCAGAAGTGTCTGGAGATGCCATCAGACCCAGAGAACGTATACTGCGGTCAGCAGCCAGCCTGGTGCATATCCATGCTGCCTCACATGGATGTGTACATCCTTCAAGAAGGGGTCTTGCAGCTGACTGTGGAAATCTGGAATGATGTTGGCACGCAGTCTGATCTAACCGTCAGTACAAGTCAACCGGGTTGTGATCCACAATTGCTGTGTCTTGAAGATTCTGGAGCGTTTTCCAGATCCTCACAGCAGATAAGTAGGCTTTCACCCGAGGAGGGTGTAGGCCTAACTGACACTACACTACTGACTGATACTACTGTCACTTTACACTTGTATTATTGTAACTGTGTATATTGTAATATTTCAAAATGTATATAATAGATATAAAGAAACTTTTTACATTCACCCCTTTGTCAGTTTGGTTCATTTTATGACACAGGAATAACAAAGTTGAGACTATTATAATGCTTTATTTTATACAAGTCCAATATAAAATATATTTTCTTTTAAATATTTGCATAATGGGTATTTCAACATATTCTGCTGGGGCCCGGTGTCAAAAAAGCAGGTAGATGAAGCAGGAACTCACAAAGTAGAGAGCAGTCATTATTTGAAGTGCATCACTGTCACAGATACGCCAGGCTCCACCATCCACTAATCACCCACACCTGCTTCCAATTACACTCCTGCTCCCCATTAGATCCCAATCACAGCCAGCATATAAACCCTGCACTCACCTCAGTATGTGTCCGACCTCGTTCGTGACTAGGACTCGCCACACTACTCGGCAGTATGCCTATTCTCCCTCTTCCAAGCGATCTTCTGTCTCCAGCGAATCTTCCCTACTACGGACTTCCCTATCTGTGAACAATTACTCTCGGGCTGTCTAAAAAAAATACATTCTGTCTCCATCTTGGTGTCCCCTGCCTGTCTGTACTGTAACAATCACAGGTCAGGATCATTTTTTTTTTCATCACTAACAATACACATACTGAGTAATTATTTTAGGTTATAGGGTTTTTGGCAATAAATTATGGAGCTCTTTTACACAATATTGGAGATATTCCTAAATACATGTTTTAGAGTGTTTTTGTATATTTGTGCAAATTGGAATCTTGTCTGCTTTCTGCAGACAGATTTACTGTATGTGCAAATGACTCTCATAACTAACCCCAAGGTCTCTATTCACCTAAATATAAAAAAGTCCATTTTATTTAGGAACATCTCCAATATTGTCTAATACATTTTCTCTTTTGTTTGGGCTAAAGCCATACTCCATTACACATTTCACTTATTCAATTTTACCTAAAGCAAGTTGTATGACTCACCTATTCCTCTGCTGGCATGTGTCTGCAACAACTCTTCTGTGGGTGGTGCTAGAATACCACACAGAACTCCTAGACGCCTTGGATCATCAAGCCTCCTTGATCTCACTGATGGCTTATCCGCACCTGACAACAGCCTTTTCTGCAGGACAGCTCTTTGAAGTGCTGGAATGTAGCTGTAGTTCTTAACTTCCTTCACTGTCTGCAGTGTCCACTTCCTTGATTTCTTATTGTAAAGCTTGCGGTACCTTTATTGAATGGTAAGAGTGGTTACATTTAGCATAATAATAATAATAATAATAATAATAATAATAATAATAATAATAATAATAATAATTTGTACTTTAAGGACATTTTTCTAGCTTTGATAAACATTACTAGAATACTTAATTTAGGAATATTATTGATCAGACTTACTAAATTCCTACCTACATGTTGACTACATGTCTAAAGCATAAGATGGCTTCATGTTGAAGTAAGCACTTCTTTACTCAATATGATCAATCTGTCTTTATTAACAGGCTATGTACCACAATCCTTTAAAGTAGCTGTAATTAAACCGCTTTGTAAAAAGCCCACTCTTGATCCTGTGGTTTTAGCCAACTATAGACCTATTGTTACGGACAGAGCAGGCCGGAGACAGCAAGATAAACACCAAGGTATTTTATTCTCACACGAAGTTAACCGACAGTGATCAAAGGAAGAAACCATGAAACTGATACTGCCCTTGGTAATGGCCACGGGGGAGATCCGAAGGGGAGAACACTCGGTTGATCAGAGGAATGCAGGTTAGGACACGGGGACACCGGAGGAAGGAAGACCCTCGTAGTCGCTGGGTAGTAGTCCGAGACGTAGTTCATAGAATGCGGAGTTCAGTCCTTAATATAAACGAGACCGGACACTGACTGAAGTGATTGCGGTGTTTTTATACTAGGGTGATGTGGAGCAGATGAGTCCCAGGTGTGTGCTTGGTGACAGGTGTTTCTGATTAGTATTCTGGTGATGGGGTGCGTTGAGTTTGCGGGGTTGTGGAGCCTGGCGTGTCTGTGACACCTATATCTAACCTTCCCTTTCTTTCTAAGATCCTTGAGAAGGCAGTCGCCAATCATTTGTGTGACTTTCTAAATAACAATAGTTTATTTGAGGATTTTCAGTCAGGATTTAGAGTGCATCATAGCACAGAGACAGCACTGGTGAAAATTACAAATGACCTTTTTAATTGCATCAGACAATGGACTTGTCTCTGTACTTGTCTTGTTAGATCTTAGTGCTGCATTCAACACCATTGACCATCACATCCTATTACAGAGACTAACATGTAATTGGAATTAAAGAAACCGCACTAAGTTGGTTTAAATCCTATCTATCAGATCAATCAGTTTGTACATGTTAACGGTGAGTCCTCCGTGCACGCCAAAGTTAGTCACAGAGTTCCACAAGGTTCTGTGCTTGGACTGATTCTATTCACCTTATTATATATGCTTCCTCTAGGCAGTATTATTAGGAAGCACTTCATAAACTTTCATTGCTATGCAGATGATACCCAATTATATCTATCGATCAAGCCAGATGAAACTAACCAGTTAACTAAACTTCAGGCATGCCTTAAGGACATGAAGACCTGGATGACCTGCAACTTTCTGATGTTAAACTCTGACAAAACTGAAGTTACTGTACTTGGTCCCAAACACCTCCAAGACAAATTATCTAAAGATATAGTTACTCTAGATGGCATTGCCCTGGCCTCCAGCAGCACCATTAGCAACCTCGGAGTTATCTTTGATCAGGATTTGTCCTTTGACTCCCGCATGAAACAAACTTCAAGGACTGCCTTTTTTCACCTACGTAATATTGCAAAAATCAGGCACATCCTGTCTTAAAATGATGCAGAAAAATTTGTGCATGCATTTGTTATTTCTAGGCTGGACTATTGCAATTCCTTATTATCCGGCTGCCCGAATAAGTCCCTTAAGACTGTCCAGTTAATCCAAAATGCTGTGGCACGTGTACTGACAAAAACTAGGAAAAGAGATCATATCTCTCCAATATTAGCTTATCTGCACTGGCTCCCTGTAAAATTTAGAATAGAATTTAAAATCCTTCTCCTCAGCTCCAAAGCTCTAAATGGTCTGTCACCATTGTATCTTAAATATCTCATAATACCATATTATCTGACTAGAACACTGCGCTCCCAGGATGCAGGGTTACTTGTGGTTCCTAGAGTCTCCAAAAGTACAACAGGAGCCAGAACCTTCAGTTATCAAGCTCCTCTCCTGAGGAATCAGGTCCCAGTTTGGGTTCGGGAGGCAGACACCATCTCCACATTTAAGAGTAGGCTTAAGACTTTCCTCTTTGATAAAGCTTATAATTAGGGCTGGCTTGGGTGAGTCCTGAACCATCCCTTAGTTATGCTGCTATAGGCCTAGACTGCAGGGAGACTTCCCATGATGCACCTCTTTCCTCTCTCCTTCTCTCCCTCTCCATCTGTATGCATTTTTATCCCATTACTGCATGTTACTAACTCGACATCTTCTCTCTCCCGTAGTTTTGTGTTTTCTCGTTTCTCTTCTCTCTCCTTCTCTCCCTCTCCATCTGTATGCATTTTTATCCCATTACTGCATGTTACTAACTCGACATCTTCTCTCTCCCGTAGTTTTGTGTTTTCTCGTTTCTCTTCTCTCTCCTTCTGTCGCTTTCAGCAGGTATTTCTGCCTCCGGAGCTGCAGAGGCTGGATCTATGGTTGTGGGCCACCTGCTGCCCCTGTCTTCCTGCTCGACAACTGCTACAGTTGGTGTTATTGGCTCTGTTACTGATGCTGACATTATTCTTCCTATAGCTGTCCTTCTTGTTGTTGTTGTTGTTGTTGTTGTTGTTGTTGTTGTTAATTTATTAATATAACACTACAATTACTATTCTACTATATAAAAGAAATTCAATTCTACGTGGTCTTTGCATTGTGCTCCATACACAGGTGGGCGAATCCAAAGCGCTTGCCAACATACGTCAGAATATGATTGTGGAAAGACTCCACTTGACCTGTAACATTAAAATGCAGGTGGTCAAATATTTTTACCCATTTCTTTTCACGCTACAACAGTGTTTATATGGTCAGCAGCAAAAAGTATTGTATACTGGTAGATACCAAAATAATAGCACCTACCCAGATGGATTGACCTGAAAGTCAAGTACTTGTGGTCAGACTTGAGCCAGAGTTCATTCATGATGACCTCTACACATTTCAGATGAGCTTCTGAGTCCTTCTGCAGCTTGTCTGTTGTCTGTCAAGGGGGTGTGTTCACAGCCACCAAAGACCCATGAGTGTTCTCCCACTACATGGTGCAAGACCCCATTCCACATATCCTACAGGATAAACAATAACCAAAATTCAGGGAAACACACAGCACAGGCAATATCACAAACCATCACACTAAAGGACATGACCCATTTGCCAATGGTGAATAAACTTCATCAGCCATGCAAATCACTATAACAAATCAGGATGGTAACTGAGCAGAGTATTTGTCAAATCACAAAAATTGTAGTTTAATTTAGAGTGCCCGATTTGCCCTCTGTGCATTGACGTGAGCAGCTGTAACAAAAGAGTTTCCCCTCAGGGATCAATAAAGTATTTCTTATTCTGATTGTACAGGCAATGCCCCTTAAAACAATGTTGGTTACAGTACATAGCTTGGACAGTAACATTTGGAAACCTATTTCCTAGTTGTAATCAAAACCAGTTCAATTTATGTCTGATGAACGTTTGGGAACTACTGCTCTTTACTAGCAAGAACACCAGAAGCAAATAAGAACTATAAGCACAATATGTCTTACCATAAAGAGATGCAATTTGGACATGGGTGTTGTCTCAGAAAAAACTCTTCAAATATATTCAAACCCTCTACTGCAACACTTATTTTTCTTTTCAAAAGTAAAGATATGAAGACAGGTAGAGTCAGGTGCGATTCGTAGGTTTACTGTAATTTCAGGCAAAACTGCCGCAAACTGAGGCTGGTCCATGAACACAGACACAGAAACTGAATCATAATGCATCACCTTATATTCTTTAAGGTGAACCCTCCTACTGTGGGACTTATTTCCCAAGGCAACACCCCTTAACCATATTCAAGAATTTTCCACCATTACTTCCTATTTTATGGAGGGATGGGGGTGAGGGTCGAGGGGTGTAGGGATGAGGGGATGAAGAGATGAGGGGCTGAGGGTAGAGGGATGAAGGGAGAAATCTGGGTCATTGATGGACGGATGTATGATGACGGACTGGAGCCAGCTGGTGGCAGGAAGACAGTAGGGAACCACTCTTCATGTGTCTGATTCAGATGGACCCCCAAAAAGAAACTTTGAATGAAAAGCAGTAAGTAAGCATTTCTGATGTCGTTCAGATCATTGCGGACGTAGGTAAGGTATGCTGGAGAAGGCCAGCGGCCAAGAATTTTTGATGATGTGGTCAGGGGTTCCCTGCCTGGAAACGGTGGAGTCGGCTCTGATGCGGAAGGAATGCCCTGAGTGTAGCTCGGGGGATATTCCAGATGTGGAAAGGATTTGACAAAAGTGGATGCGAAATCGGAAGCGTGTAGCCACTTTACCTGTCTCTGATGTAAACAGAGGGTCTTGGGGGGAAGCTTGACTGGCTAGTCTTGAGTTTATGTAGTTGTATGTAGGTTTGTGTGGGCTTGAGTACGAGTCGAAAGAGGTAAATGGTTTGAGGTACACCAGACTGGTTGGTCTTGCTGAATTTGAGGTGAAAGATTTCAGTGTCGGAAGAAGGGATGGAAATGTCAGACATGGTTGCGTGTTGAGATGGATGTAGCTGAGGGTAGAAGCAGTGAACTCTGAGCTGCGCAGAAAGCCAAAGAATGCCAGTAGGAACATGGATTCAAAGACTTTGTCTGTGTACAGAGACAGTTGCCTTTGCGAAGAGTTCTGATGCAGCGGGCAAGGAGGTCTGAAGTAAGCGGCGAATGTTTTGGCATAGGAGGTGGTTCAGAGACCTTTGATCAAGATGCTGATGTGAGTACGACAGGGCGAGACATGGCACACCTGAGGATAGTTTTGCAAAGAAGTTAATTCCACTGATGCAGACCTGTATGGTGAACGTGCCAAAATGAATGAATCTTTGTTCCTGAATCTAGTTATAAAACTTAATTTCCTGTCTTGGTCATCTGCCAACTATGACCTCATACCTGGCCATCTGCCAACTATCATAGTTAACCAACAGTTTTCCAAACATAATGGTAACTGAAAAAGCCTTTTTACAATTAAAAAATGACCTTTATTAGAACTACGGTTTTGATTAATTAAGCTTACTATCCATGACTGACAATCACAAATATTTATTGACTTTCAACCTTTCTTTTTGTTGCATACAGTTATTTTTATCCCACTATATACTGACCGTCATCTGCACCCATCGTATCCTCTACTGGGACATTACAGACACAACCATACATGATTTCTTTACATGTGTCAGAGAGCCAACACAGACACCACCAGCTCCACCCACTGCAATCAGCAGATCGCACTCACCTGAGTACTGATTACACACCTGCCACTAATCATCTGCTCCACACTATATAGTCTCACTCCCCCGGTTCACTCACTGTCTGGTCTCAAACCTCTTACGAGAACTCAACCCGACCACAGCTTCTCTTTGACAACCCCTTTTGGACTTCTCCGTTGTTTGTTTCGTCAGCTCCCGGCTTTCCTGCCACCCGTCTCCTCCCGTGGATCTTGCTACCAGCACTACATCAAGATAAGACCCATAGACTTTACTAGCTTAACTCCCGTCATTGCTTTTCTCTGTCTGGCTGTTACAATAAACTCCCTCGTCTCAGTACTAACCTCTGTGTCCCGTGTCTGTCTGCTGATAACATGGTTGCCTGGTTGCTAATGATTCTACTAGTCTGTTTACCCAGTCTTTACTCATTATATAGTTGGACACATACAATTTCATTTGTGGCTAGGTACACAGGCATTAAGAATTGTTTTAACATTTGACATCTTTTGAATATCCTTTATGACTCCTCTCCACCCAGCACACCAGAGGTAGTACTCTCACCGATGCTGAAAAGGCATTTGACCAAGTGGAGTGGGGCTATCTTTAAAGCACACTGGAGAAGTTTGGATTTGGCCATAAGCTCATATCATGGATCAGAATTTCATATCCTTTGTCCCCACTTCTACTCACAGCTGCAATAGAACCACTTGCTCTAGCTCTGAGGCAAAGTGCTGATAAAGGGAATTCAGAGTGCAGGATTCGAGCACGTTTCGCTTTACACAGAAAATATGTTATTGTACATATTGACACCCCTTTCGTGTCTCTGAGTTAATGGTCTTACTACCAGGATTTGGCAAAATATCTGGCTATAAAGTTTATATTCAGAAAAGGGAGCTGATGCCTGTTAGTGCTGGGACTGCCTTTAGGCTTAGTTCCTTTTTAAAAGTAGCCCTAAGAAATTCAAATGCGTGGGGATATGGTTTACACATAGCTGCATTTAGATCTTTATGGTTAATTATCAGCCTCTATTATCTAATCTGAAGCAAGATACTGACCGCTGGGATCTCCTGCCTCTCTCTCTCTGGGTGGAAGAATTAATACTGTAAAGATTTCTGTACATATTCCAATGTCTCTCCGGTCTATTTAACAGTCTTTCTTTTCCAAACTAAATAATCAGATATCGATCAGATATTTATGTGGAACAAAAACCACCCGAATTAAGAGAAACTGCAGAGACCTCTTACAATGGGAGGGATAGCTCCCAAACTTCATGTGTTATTACTGGACGGCCAATTAAAGAGCATTACTATACTGGGTGAGGAACTATGTTATTATCCCCAGATGGGCTATTCTGGAGGGGACGTCATTGCTTTTCTCTGTCTGGCTGTTACAATAAACTCCCTCGTCTCAGTACTAACCTCTGTGTCCCGTGTCTGTCTGCTGACAGAAGACCAGACCTTTAAACCATCTGGAGATGGAGCGCTCCGTTTCCCCCACGGAGAATCCATATGAAGGATTGGTCAGCGCCCTTCGTGCGGCTCTGTCTCCGGATCCTCAACCCCAATCTGCCTCTGCCAGTCCCATGGCCCTTCCTCCCAGCTATTCGGGTGAGGCGGTAGGATGTAGCGGTTTTTTGCTGCAAGTTTCTCTGTACATCGAGATGCATTCTCATAAATTCAACACCGAACGAGCTAAAGTGGCATTCCTCATTTCCCTCCTCTCCGGAAGAGCATTGCTATGGGCTCAGACTCTTTGGAGCTCACAATCTCCCATGATTAACTCCTTCTCCAACTTCTCGTCCCACTTCCAGGAAGTATTTGGTCTCGCCACCGGGGACCTGGCGGTCTCCGACCAGCTCTTCCGCTTACGTCAGGGAAATTCATCGGCGAGTGATTACACACTACAGTTCCGTACGCTAGCGGCTGCTAGTGGATGGAATGAGGCTGCACTGATGACAGCCTATCGCCAGGGTTTGAATTCCCAACTCCGTAAGAAGATGGTAATCTACGAAAACAGTATTGGACTTGAGAACGTCATGCAGAAAACAGTGAAAATCGCTCAGCTACTTACCGCATGCCAGCCAGAAGAAACCGCTCATTTGCCGCTCTCACCCGAAGCCTGTCCTCCAGTACCAGAGCCCATGCAGATTGATTCTCACCGACTCTCTCCCCAGGAACGTGCACTCCGTTTAAACCAGGGCCTGTATTGTGGGGCCTCCGGGCATCAGATCAGGACATGCCCAACCCGTCCTCCACAGTTCTCCTCCTGCAATTTCTAAATTAACTCTCCTAGAAATTCAATTACTCACCCCTCAGTCTGTCGTTGCAGTACGCGCCCTCCTCGACTCGGGCTCCTCTGGTAACTTCATCTCCCCGTCGTTATTAAAATAACTTGAGTTACCTTTTTTGCCTCACGCCGAACTCAGGGTGGAAACCATCCAGGGAAAACTGCTGGGACGTGGTAGAGTGAAGTATCAAACACCACCCATCATCCTACGTGTCGGTTGCCTACACAAAGAACAGATCTCCTTCCTGGTACTGGAGGACCCCACCGTCGACGTCATCCTGGGACGCCCATGGCTCACTCAACACTCTCCGGAAGTCAGATGGGAGTCCAGTGAGATTCTGCGATTCAGCCTGCCTTTAACATTGCATCTCCTCGGTTCCTAAACCTCCGGTCTCCGGTGTGGAGAGTCCGGATCCACCGCCAGATCTCGATGTCCCATCTGACTACGTGGCGTTCCAGGATGTCTTCAGCAAACAGGCAGCCACCCTCTTACCACCACATTGGCTATGGGACTGTGCCATTGACCTGCTGCCTGGGGCTACACCGCCTAAAGGACGCGTGTATCCTTTGTCCATCCCGGAGCGCAAGGCTATGGAGGACTACATCGAGGAGGCTCTCCAACAGAAGTTCATTCGGCCTTCTACCTCACCTGCGGCCTCGAGCTTCTTCTTCGTGGGAAAGAAGGACGGTGGCTTGCGGCCTTGCATTGACCACAGGACCCTCAACAGCCAAACTGTCAAGCTCCCCTATCCGCTTCCTCCGGTCCCTGCCGCCCTCGAGGAACTCCGTGGGGCTCGCATCTTCACCAAGCTGGATTTGCGGAGTGCCTACAACCTCGTTCGAATCCGGGAGGAGGCGAATGGAAGGCGGCGTTCATCACCCGTCAGGCCACTACGAATACCTGGTGATGCCGTACGGGCTGTCCAATGCTCCAGCGGTCTTCCAGGGTTTCATGAACGAGGTATTCCGGGAGTTTCTTCATCGTTTTGTGATCGTCTACATTGATGACATCCTCATCTACTCCCGGAACTTGGCTGAACATCGCCACCACGTCACGCAGGTTCTCCAACAGCTCCGGAAACATCGGCTTTACCTGAAACGTGAGAAGTGTGAGTTCCATTGCCCCACGGTCCAGTTCCTCGGGTACATCGTCAGTGCAGAGGGCATTCATATGGACCAGGGGAAGATCCAAGCCGTCCAAAACTGGCCACTTCCTCAATCAGTTATGGAACTCCAACGTTTCCTAGGGTTTGCGAACTTCTATCGCAGATTCATAAGGAGCTTCAGTTTCATGTCCACTCCTCTGACCTCCCTGCTCCGTCGCAAACCCAAGTCACTGTCCTGGAACCCCGAGGCTCGAGCCGCGTTTGAAGAGCTAAAGAGAGCCTTCTGCACTGCTCCCGTGCTCACTCATCCTAACCCAGATCTCCCCTTCGTGGTAGAAGTGGACGCCTCCACTACCGGCGCGGGAGCGGTGCTATCCCAACGCCACGGAGAGCCTCCTCAACTCCATCCTTGTGCCTTCTTCTCTAGGAAGCTGTCCCAGCGGAGCAGAATTATGACATCGGCAACCGGGAGCTGCTGGCTATAAAGTTGGCATTAGAAGAGTGGAGGCATTGGCTGGAGGGAGCTAATCACCCATTCACTGTCATCACCGACCATAAGAACCTAGAATACCTCCGTACTGCTAAAAGATTGAACCCTCGCCAAGCCCGCTGGTCCCTCTTTTTCACCCGTTTCCACTTCTCCATCACCTATAGACCCGGAGACAAGAACGTCAAAGCGGATTCCCTCTCCAGAATCCATGCTCCTGAGGAATCCCGCACACCAGAACCCATCCTCCCTCCAGCCATACTTGTCAGCCCTATCCAGTGGGACCTGAACGACCAAATACAGGCCGCTGCAGTCTCGGAACCTGCTCCGCCGGGAGGCCCAGAGGGTAAGATCTACGTCCCAACCATCCTACGTAAAGACCTTCTGGGCTCAGCGCATGCTTCTCCGGGCTCTGGACACCCAGGCAGCCAGCGCACTCTCTCGCTCCTTCAGGCTCATTATTGGTGGCCCAGTATGGTCCGGGATGTCTCCCAATTCGTGGAAGGATGCTCAGTCTGCGCCATCTCCCGCACGCCACGCCAACTTCCTGCTGGCAAACTGGTCCCCCTTCCAATACCACGTAGACCTTGGTCCCACGTTGGAGTCGATTTCGTCACAGACTTACCCAAATCAGACGGTTTCACCTGCATACTCGTCGCGGTGGACCGTTTCTCCAAGGCCTGCAGGCTCATTCCCTTGAAGGGCTTGCCTACCGCTCTTGAGACCGCAGAGGCCCTTTTCCAACAGGTATTCCGCAACTTTGGTATCCCGGAAGAAGTCGTCTCTGACCGAGGACCACAGTTCACCTCACGTGTTTGGAAGGCTTTCTTCAAACTCCTCTAAGTAGCAGTCAAACTCTCGTCCGGTTATCACCCTCAGACCAACGGCCAGACTGAGTGGAAGATACAGGAGATAGGGAGATATCTTCGGACCTACTGTCACAACACCCAAACCAGCTGGAATCGCTTCCTTCCGTGGGCCGAGTACGCACAAAACTCGCTAAAGCAGAACACCACGGGTCTCACCCCGTTCCAGTGCGCACTCGGCTACCAACCTCCGTTGTTTCCCTGGACAGAGGAACCCTCTGAAGTCCCAGCCATTGACCACTGGTTTCGAGCGAGAGAGTGTGGGACTCAGCCCATATCCACCTGCAGCATGCTGTACGGAGACACAAGCAGTTTGCTGATGCCCGCCGATCCCCTACCCCGGTCTATCATCCAGGGGATCGCGTCTGGCTTTCCACTCGGGATCTGCGTCTCCGTCAGCCTTGCCATAAGCTGAGTCCCCGCTACATAGGTCCATTCCCCATCGAGAGGCAGATTAATGACGTCACCTACCGGCTCCAACTCCCCCGAGGTACCGCATTCACCCTTCATTTCATGTCTCCCTCCTAAAACCTGTGTCTCCATCTTCCACAGAACCCGAGGAGCTACCCCTAACTCCTCCTCCAGATGTGATCGAGGAACCCCTAATCTACCGGGTGGAGGCCATTATGGATTCCAGGCGACGGGGCGGCCGGCTAGAGTACTTGGTGGACTGGGAAGGATACGGGCCCGAAGAAAGATCTTGGGTTCCACGAGACGACATCCTCGACCCGGCGTTACTGATGGTCTTTCACAGGACTCATCCGGATCGTCCTGCACCCAGAGGCCGAGGCTGTCGCCGTCAGAGGGCGTCAGGAGCCGCCCCTGGAGGAGGGGGTACTGTCAGAGAGCCAACACAGAAACCACCAGCTCCACCCACTGCAATCAGCAGATCGCACTCACCTGAGTATTGATTACACACCTGCCACTAATCATCTGCTCCACACTATATAGTCTCACTCCCCTGGTTCACTCACTGTCTGGTCTCAAACCTCTTACGAGAACTCAACCCGACCACAGCTTCTCTTTGACAACCCCTTTTGGACTTTGGACTTCTCCGTTGTGTGTTTCGTCAGCTCCCGGCTTTCCTGCCACCCGTCTCCTCCCGTGGATCTTGCTACCAGCACTACATCAAGATAAGACCCATAGACTTTACTAGCTTAACTCCCGTCATTGCTTTTCTCTGTCTGGCTGTTACAATAAACTCCCTCGTCTCAGTACTAACCTCTGTGTCCCGTGTCTGTCTGCTGATAACATGGTTGCCTGGTTGCTAATGATTCTACTAGTCTGTTTACCCAGTCTTTACTCATTATATAGTTGGACACATACAATTTCATTTGTGGCTAGGTACACAGGCATTAAGAATTGTTTTTAACATTTGACATCTTTTGAATATCCTTTATGACTCCTCTCCACCCAGCACACCAGAGGTAGTACTCTCACTCGATGCTGAAAAGGCATTTGACCAAGTGGAGTGGGGCTATCTTTACAGCACACTGGAGAAGTTTGGATTTGGCCATAAGCTCATATCATGGATCAGAATTTCATATCCTTTGTCCCCACTTCTACTCACAGCTGCAATAGAACCACTTGCTCTAGCTCTGAGGCAAAGTGCTGATAAAGGGAATTCAGAGTGCAGGATTCGAGCACGTTTCGCTTTACACAGAAAATATGTTATTGTACATATTGACACCCCTTTCGTGTCTCTGAGTTAATGGTCTTACTACCAGGATTTGGCAAAATATCTGGCTATAAAGTTTATATTCAGAAAAGGGAGCTGATGCCTGTTAGTGCTGGGACTGCCTTTAGGCTTAGTTCCTTTTTAAAAGTAGCCCTAAGAAATTCAAATGCGTGGGGATATGGTTTACACATAGCTGCATTTAGATCTTTATGGTTAATTATCAGCCTCTATTATCTAATCTGAAGCAAGATACTGACCGCTGGGATCTCCTGCCTCTCTCTCTCTGGGTGGAAGAATTAATACTGTAAAGATTTCTGTACATATTCCAATGTCTCTCCGGTCTATTTAACAGTCTTTCTTTTCCAAACTAAATAATCAGATATCGATCAGATATTTATGTGGAACAAAAAACCACCCCGAATTAAGAGAAACTGCAGAGACCTCTTACAATGGGAGGGATAGCGCTCCCAAACTTCATGTGTTATTACTGGACGGCCAATTAAAGAGCATTACTATACTGGGTGAGGAACTATGTTATTATCCCCCAGATGGGCTATTCTGGAGGGGACGTCATTGCTTTTCTCTGTCTGGCTGTTACAATAAACTCCCTCGTCTCAGTACTAACCTCTGTGTCCCGTGTCTGTCTGCTGACAGAAGACCAGACCTTTAAACCATCTGGAGATGGAGCGCTCCGTTTCCCCCACGGAGAATCCATATGAAGGATTGGTCAGCGCCCTTCGTGCGGCTCTGTCTCCGGATCCTCAACCCCAATCTGCCTCTGCCAGTCCCATGGCCCTTCCTCCCAGCTACTCGGGTGAGGCGGTAGGATGTAGCGGTTTTTTGCTGCAAGTGTCTCTGTACATCGAGATGCATTCTCATAAATTCAACACCGAGCGAGCTTAAGTGGCATTCCTCATTTCCCTCCTCTCCGAAAGAGCATTGCTATGGGCTCAGACTCTTTGGAGCTCACAATCTCCCATGATTAACTCCTTCTCCAACTTCTCGTCCCACTTCCAGGAAGTATTTGGTCTCGCCACCGGGGACCTGGCGGTCTCCGACCAGCTCTTCCGCTTACGTCAGGGAAATTCATCGGCGAGTGATTACACACTACAGTTCCGTATGCTAGCGGCTGCTAGTGGATGGAATGAGGCTGCACTGATGACAGCCTATCGCCAGGGTTTGAATTCCCAACTCCGTAAGAAGATGGTAATCTACGAAAACAGTATTGGACTTGAGAACGTCATGCAGAAAACAGTGAAAATCGCTCAGCTACTTACCGCATGCCAGCCAGAAGAAACCGCTCATTTGCCGCTCTCACCCGAAGCCTGTCCTCCAGTACCAGAGCCCATGCAGATTGATTCTCACCGACTCTCTCCCCAGGAACGTGCACTCCGTTTAAACCAGGGCCTGTATTGTGGGGCCTCCGGGCATCAGATCAGGACATGCCCAACCCGTCCTCCACAGTTCTCCTCCTGCAATTTCTAAATTAACTCTCCTAGAAATTCAATTACTCACCCCTCAGTCTGTCGTTGCAGTACGCGCCCTCCTCGACTCGGGCTCCTCTGGTAACTTCATCTCCCCGTCGTTATTAAAATAACTTGAGTTACCTTTTTTGCCTCACGCCGAACTCAGGGTGGAAACCATCCAGGGAAAACTGCTGGGACGTGGTAGAGTGAAGTATCAAACACCACCCATCATCCTACGTGTCGGTTGCCTACACAAAGAACAGATCTCCTTCCTGGTACTGGAGGACCCCACCGTCGACGTCATCCTGGGACGCCCATGGCTCACTCAACACTCTCCGGAAGTCAGATGGGAGTCCAGTGAGATTCTGCGAGTCCAGCCTGCCTTCAACATTGCATCTCCTCGGTTCCTAAACCTCCGGTCTCCGGTGTGGAGAGTCCGGATCCACCGCCAGATCTCGATGTCCCATCTGACTACGTGGCGTTCCAGGATGTCTTCAGCAAACAGGCAGCCACCCTCTTACCACCACATTGGCTATGGGACTGTGCCATTGACCTGCTGCCTGGGGCTACACCGCCTAAAGGACGCGTGTATCCTTTGTCCATCCCGGAGCGCAAGGCTATGGAGGACTACATCGAGGAGGCTCTCCAACAGAAGTTCATTCGGCCTTCTACCTCACCTGCGGCCTCGAGCTTCTTCTTCGTGGGAAAGAAGGACGGTGGCTTGCGGCCTTGCATTGACCACAGGACCCTCAACAGCCAAACTGTCAAGCTCCCCTATCCGCTTCCTCCGGTCCCTGCCGCCCTCGAGGAACTCCGTGGGGCTCGCATCTTCACCAAGCTGGATTTGCGGAGTGCCTACAACCTCGTTCGAATCCGGGAGGGAGACGAATGGAAGACGGCGTTCATCACCCCGTCAGGCCACTACGAATACCTGGTGATGCCGTACGGGCTGTCCAATGCTCCAGCGGTCTTCCAGGGTTTCATGAACGAGGTATTCCGGGAGTTTCTTCATCGTTTTGTGATCGTCTACATTGATGACATCCTCATCTACTCCCGGAACTTGGCTGAACATCGCCACCACGTCACGCAGGTTCTCCAACAGCTCCGGAAACATCGGCTTTACCTGAAACGTGAGAAGTGTGAGTTCCATTGCCCCACGGTCCAGTTCCTCGGGTACATCGTCAGTGCAGAGGGCATTCATATGGACCAGGGGAAGATCCAAGCCGTCCAAAACTGGCCACTTCCTCAATCAGTTATGGAACTCCAACGTTTCCTAGGGTTTGCGAACTTCTATCGCAGATTCATAAGGAGCTTCAGTTTCATGTCCACTCCTCTGACCTCCCTGCTCCGTCGCAAACCCAAGTCACTGTCCTGGAACCCCGAGGCTCGAGCCGCGTTTGAAGAGCTAAAGAGAGCCTTCTGCACTGCTCCCGTGCTCACTCATCCTAACCCAGATCTCCCCTTCGTGGTAGAAGTGGACGCCTCCACTACCGGCGCGGGAGCGGTGCTATCCCAACGCCACGGAGAGCCTCCTCTACTCCATCCTTGTGCCTTCTTCTCTAGGAAGCTGTCCCCGGCGGAGCAGAATTATGACATCGGCAACCGGGAGCTGCTGGCTATAAAGTTGGCATTAGAAGAGTGGAGGCATTGGCTGGAGGGAGTAAGTCACCCATTCACTGTCATTACCGACCATAAGAACCTAGAATACCTCCGTACTGCTAAACGATTGAACCCTCGCCAAGCCCGACGGTCCCTCTTTTTCACCCGTTTCCACTTCTCCATCACCTATAGACCCGGAGACAAGAACGTCAAAGCGGATTCCCTCTCCAGAATCCATGCTCCTGAGGAATCCCGCACACCAGAACCCATCCTCCCTCCAGCCATACTTGTCAGCCCTATCCAGTGGGACCTGAACGACCAAATACAGGCCGCTGCAGTCTCGGAACCTGCTCCGCCGGGAGGCCCAGAGGGTAAGATCTACGTCCCAACCATCCTACGTAAAGACCTTCTGGGCTCAGCGCATGCTTCTCCGGGCTCTGGACACCCAGGCAGCCAGCGCACTCTCTCGCTCCTTCAGGCTCATTATTGGTGGCCCAGTATGGTCCGGGATGTCTCCCAATTCGTGGAAGGATGCTCAGTCTGCGCCATCTCCCGCACACCACGTCAACTTCCTGCTGGCAAACTGGTCCCCCTTCCAATACCACGTAGACCTTGGTCCCACGTTGGAGTCGATTTCGTCACAGACTTACCCAAATCAGACGGTTTCACCTGCATACTCGTCGCGGTGGACCGTTTCTCCAAGGCCTGCAGGCTCATTCCCTTGAAGGGCTTGCCTACCGCTCTTGAGACCGCAGAGGCCCTTTTCCAACAGGTATTCCGCAACTTTGGTATCCCGGAAGAAGTCGTCTCTGACCGAGGACCACAGTTCACCTCACGTGTTTGGAAGGCTTTCTTCAAACTCCTCTAAGTAGCAGTCAAACTCTCGTCCGGTTATCACCCTCAGACCAACGGCCAGACTGAGCGGAAGATACAGGAGATAGGGAGATATCTTCGGACCTACTGTCACAACACCCAAACCAGCTGGAACCGCTTCCTTCCGTGGGCCGAGTACGCACAAAACTCGCTAAAGCAGAACACCACGGGTCTCACCCGTTCCAGTGCGCACTCGGCTACCAACCTCCGTTGTTCCCTGGACAGAGGAACCCTCTGAAGTCCCAGCCATTGACCACTGGTTTCGAGCGAGAGTGTGGGACTCAGCCCATATCCACCTGCAGCATGCTGTACGGAGACACAAGCAGTTTGCTGATGCCCGCCGATCCCCTACCCCGGTCTATCATCCAGGGGATCGCGTCTGGCTTTCCACTCGGGATCTGCGTCTCCGTCAGCCTTGCCATAAGCTGAGTCCCCGCTACATAGGTCCATTCCCCATCGAGAGGCAGATTAATGACGTCACCTACCGGCTCCAACTCCCCCGAGGTACCGCATTCACCATTCATTTCATGTCTCCCTCCTAAAACCTGTGTCTCCATCTTCCACAGAACCCGAGGAGCTACCCCTAACTCCTCCTCCAGATGTGATCGAGGAACCCCTAATCTACCGGGTGGAGGCCATTATGGATTCCAGGCGACGGGGCGGCCGGCTAGAGTACTTGGTGGACTGGGAAGGATACGGGCCCGAAGAAAGATCTTGGGTTCCACGAGACGACATCCTCGACCCGGCGTTACTGATGGTCTTTCACAGGACTCATCCGGATCGTCCTGCACCCAGAGGCCGAGGCTGTCGCCGTCAGAGGGCGTCAGGAGCCGCCCCTGGAGGAGGGGGTACTGTCAGAGAGCCAACACAGAAACCACCAGCTCCACCCACTGCAATCAGCAGATCGCACTCACCTGAGTATTGATTACACACCTGCCACTAATCATCTGCTCCACACTATATAGTCTCACTCCCCTGGTTCACTCACTGTCTGGTCTCAAACCTCTTACGAGAACTCAACCCGACCACAGCTTCTCTTTGACAACCCCTTTTGGACTTTGGACTTCTCCGTTGTGTGTTTCGTCAGCTCCCGGCTTTCCTGCCACCCGTCTCCTCCCGTGGATCTTGCTACCAGCACTACATCAAGATAAGACCCATAGACTTTACTAGCTTAACTCCCGTCATTGCTTTTCTCTGTCTGGCTGTTACAATAAACTCCCTCGTCTCAGTACTAACCTCTGTGTCCCGTGTCTGTCTGCTGATAACATGGTTGCCTGGTTGCTAATGATTCTACTAGTCTGTTTACCCAGTCTTTACTCATTATATAGTTGGACACATACAATTTCATTTGTGGCTAGGTACACAGGCATTAAGAATTGTTTTTAACATTTGACATCTTTTGAATATCCTTTATGACTCCTCTCCACCCAGCACACCAGAGGTAGTACTCTCACTCGATGCTGAAAAGGCATTTGACCAAGTGGAGTGGGGCTATCTTTACAGCACACTGGAGAAGTTTGGATTTGGCCATAAGCTCATATCATGGATCAGAATTTCATATCCTTTGTCCCCACTTCTACTCACAGCTGCAATAGAACCACTTGCTCTAGCTCTGAGGCAAAGTGCTGATAAAGGGAATTCAGAGTGCAGGATTCGAGCACGTTTCGCTTTACACAGAAAATATGTTATTGTACATATTGACACCCCTTTCGTGTCTCTGAGTTAATGGTCTTACTACCAGGATTTGGCAAAATATCTGGCTATAAAGTTTATATTCAGAAAAGGGAGCTGATGCCTGTTAGTGCTGGGACTGCCTTTAGGCTTAGTTCCTTTTTAAAAGTAGCCCTAAGAAATTCAAATGCGTGGGGATATGGTTTACACATAGCTGCATTTAGATCTTTATGGTTAATTATCAGCCTCTATTATCTAATCTGAAGCAAGATACTGACCGCTGGGATCTCCTGCCTCTCTCTCTCTCTGGGTGGAAGAATTAATACTGTAAAGATTTCTGCACATATTCCAA